>CM066031.1:112190705-112239982 GCA_033557465.1 Ichthyophis bannanicus | reverse complement strand
TGATTACAGGAGATTGATGGGTAGAATCGCTGACCTTTCTGCAGCTTGCATTTGTATTTAAAACGCCACTGCTCCTCTCCCCCCTCCTCCCGCTCTCATAGCCCCGATTGGGTTGCAGTCAGCAGAGAATGTTTAGCTCTGATTACAGGAGATTGATGGTAGAATCGCTGACCTGTCTGCAGCTGGCAGTTGGGATTTAAAACGCCACTAGCTCCTCCCCTCTCAGAGCCCCGATTGGGTTGCAGGTCAGCCAGAGAGAGCATTAGCTCTGATTACCGGAGATTTGATGGTAGAATCGCGAGACATGTTTGCAGGCTGTCATAGCAGATGGGCTGTGCTACTATTTGTACCTGATGGCTGGAAATTTTATTGATGCCTAATAAGCTTAGTGAATGGTTTGGGTCGTTTGGGGATTGCAACCACAGGCACCGATTACTATACTGCCTACTGACTGCTGTCTTTTTCCTTCACAGTCGCCCAATGTTGAGTTTTATATTAGGAGTCTGTCCCCTTTGCAGGGGTGATCCCCTTATATCGCGCCTCTTCTTGTAGTACTGCTACGTGCTTCATCATTTGCATCATGCTATTAGGCATATGATGTGCTGAACACATTACCTGTAAGAGGCAGTCCCTGCATCCACAGAGCTTACAGTCTATTTCAAGAGAAGCCAACAGAACCAACAGGTGATGAGGCTTTTCTTTAATGTAAATGATTAAGACACTTAAGAGTATTAACAACAGAATCCAAAACCAGCTTTGAATAGGTGGGGTTTTAGCCTCGGATTTGAAAAAGGCTTTTTCTCAGCTAATAGAATAATCAGGGCTTACACGAAATGTAGGTAGGAGGAAGTGAAGTCTGCATATGGAAGTGCTGTTCCTGGTTCAGGGCACGTATGTGATTTCTTTATTCCCCTATTAGCTTTTTTTGCAGTGACCCGGGGTGGGGGCACCTAAAACAGATATGCACTTAAACATCCTAACTTGTCCTGCTAATCTTGTTTGTCACTTTCGTTCAAACTCACTTTCATTCCGACTGGAGCAGAAATTCCTTTCCTGCAGGCTGTTCCACATTAATTTTTTTACATCACCCCCATTCCCCTTATTTTCACCTCATGTGTTCTTACCGAAAATATTATTTACTCTTCCAGTTCAGACAAACAAGTCACTCCTCACAAGACATAACTTTCATTAGGTTTGATACCTGTGACGAATTTTAATTGTTGGTCGGCTGTTATTAAAAAAACATCTCACTTTTAACAATCTTTTTTTGATGGGGTAAAAAAAAAAAAGTGACATAAAATATGTACTTTCATGAATTCTTTAAAATGATCTGGGCAGCCCCTCTAATTAGCTCCTCTCTTCTGGTCTCAGATCTTCCATCTGGTGCTTAGTATAACTGTGCACTTCTTGTCCCTCGCTGTGAGACCGCAATTAAATTCTTCAGTCACCTCATTGCTGATTGGCATGCTGCATGGGAAAGAGGCCAGTGACATGGAATCCTTTTCACATGCTGGCACTGTCTTTCCCATTTCCCGCCAGGGGCACGTTTTATTACTTTGTTTGCAACAAGAGTTCCCTCGATCATCCATTGCATGCCCCACATGAGATCTCCTGATTATCACTGATGCCCCTCTAATGCTCCAAAACCACACAACACACAGACACAACATTGAGTGGAGGGAGTGGCCTAGTGGTTTGAGGCAAGGTACTTCAGGCTGGAAGGTCATGGGGTTCAAATCCCACTAGAGGACAGCAACCTTGGGCCAGGGAAGGACTGGGGTTTCTAGTCCCACAGGTGCTCCTCGTGGTCTTGGGCAAAAACCACCTTAACCCTCCATAAGACCCATGTTCCCTGTAAAACATAGTGTATCCTCCAAAGTTATAAGAAGCTGGTTCAATTGTAGTAATTTCAGTTTGTTCCCATGTAAACCCACACTGCATGCAGAAGTAGCCCAGTTATTAAGAGAATGTAAATAAATAAAAATAAGCAGGGTGTTACTCAGGCTCTTGCTTCCCCTAAAGCCTCCATGGTGGCCTGACGCCCTTTGCAATCATCATTGTCCCCATTTCTATTCTTTAGAGAGCAGCAAACTTGTTTAGGTCCTTGACTGTCTCCTCAATCTCTGCCCCACCTATGCTATCCTAGGTCACAACGCTTGCTCAATGTGCTGTCTGTCAACTCAGCTCGTTCCGGTCTTCTCATACAGAGTACCATGAATATATGACGACAGATAGAACCAGGCATGGTCATCTAGTCTGCCCAGCAAGGTGGCAAGCTTAGGTGTCACCCCACCGCTCTGTGAAGGTCATCCCTCCCCATCGGCTTTGTTTAGGGGTGTAGGTCCCATCAGCTCCGTGCAGGTCACTTCTACTTGTTGAGATAATCAGAGTGTACGCTTTATTTTGATTTTAATCCTGTTTCTATAAAGAGGATCCACTGTGTCTGTCCCATGCCATTTGAATTCTGTGTCACTGTATTTGCCCCACCCACTTCCATTCCGAGAAGGCATTCCAAGCATCCACCACCCTTTCCGTGACAAAGTATTTCCTGACATTGCCTTTCACTTTACCTCCTTGCAGACTTCCTATGTTAATGACATCTAGTATTACAGCTTCCCCATCTTTGAAAAAGGGTTGGTTTGTTCATACTCGTTAAGTTATTTAACAGGTCTGTATCATATCTCCCCTGTCCCTCCTATCCTCTAGAGTTATCCATATTTAGGTCTTGGAGTCTCTATTCATACATCTCTGGCGCAGGCTTCCAAATCATTTTGGTCATCTTCCTCTGACCTGTTTCCAGTCTTTTTTATCCTTTGAAAGAGATGGATCCAAAACTGGAAGCACCAATATTCCAAGTGAGGCCTCAACAGCAATTTGTACAGTGGCATTTACCTCCTTTCTGCTGGTATTTCCTCTATGTATTGCACCCCCGCATCTGTTCTGGCTTTGGCCACCAGCCTTGTCACACTGTTTCATCACCACTTTGAGATTCCTCGGAAAACAATCACGCCAATGGCCTTTCTCCCTGGTACCATGCACAGCAATCTATTGCCGCCGCCTATTTCATACAGTTCCCATAGACTTCTCCATCCCATCTAGATGGCACTGCACTTCTTCACATTAAATCTTACTTGCAAAGCATTAGACCATTCTTCCAGCTTTTGCAGCTCTTTCCTCATGTTATCTAACTCCCTCCGGGGAAGTTCCTCGCTTTGTTGCAAATTTCCGTGTCATCTGCAAAAAGACAGGACTCTTCCCATTCAGTCCCGGCAGCAAGATCACTTACAAATACATTGAACAGTTACCAAGCCCCAGAACCAATCCCTTTGGCACGCCACCAATTCATCTTCCTTTTATCCAAGTGCGAGTTCTGTTTACCATCGCCTTCTGTTTTTCTGTCAGTCAACCAATTTCTGATCCAAGTTTCACCACCACCTTGGGACTGATCACCAGGCCCCTATCAGTTTAATTAATAATCCTCCTATGAGGAACAGTATCAATGCGTTGCTGAAATCTAGGGAAGATCCCATCTATCGAACTGCCCTTGATCTAGGTTCTCTGGTCACCCCTCCCAGGTAACCATGTCAAAGAACTCCCCCCCCCCCCCCCCCCATCAAGAATTTGTTTGGCATGATCCACCCTTTGGTAAAAAATCATGTTGCCCGTCTGGAATACGCAACCTATTGGTTTCAAGAAAGTCCGACTATTCTGTCCTATCAGGAGCACCTCCATTACTTTTTTCTGACCACGTGAGGTAAGGGCTTACTGTCCTGTAGTTTGCCACTTATATTCCCTAGTTACCAACTTTGGTGGGAGAAATACCACATTGACCCTTTTCCAGTCCTGCGGATTTTCTCCTGTCTCGAAGGATCTATTAAAAACATCCTTTAAATGCCCTGTAAGAATCTCTCTGAGCTCTTTCAGTATCCTGGGATGTATCCCATCTGGTCCATGGCTTTGTCCACTTTAAATTCTGCAAGCTGTTCAAACACATCATCTTCTATGAATGGTGTAGTATCTACTCCATTTCCATTTGTATATTTGTCAATCACAGGTGGTCCTTCTCCAGGATTTTCTTTAGTAAAAACAGAACAGAAGTATTTGTTTAGCATTTTCGCTTTTTCAATGTCACTTTAACATGAATCTGTTCTCAGCACTTTTGAGTCTTGTACTTTTACCTCTGATATTCCATTGTCTGATCTCCTGGACATATGCATCAGTTGCCTCCACCCCATTTCCTCGCTGCTGCTACTACAGTGCACCTCGACCTTCACGTGCTGCTATCTGAACTTCCAGTTTCCTGGTGAGCTGCCAAGGTCAAGGCCACAGTCTCATTCTTTACTCTGTGCCTCCCGCTAGGCATGTACAGGGCCAAAAAGCCCTCTGTTTTAATCAAAAACAACTGAAGTGTTTTTTTTAATATTCATTGTAATTGGATGCCTACTATGCACAAATCAGTTGTGCACACATTAAGTTTTAGGTGTACGTGTACACACCCATTTGTGTGAAACACTTTACTTTTAGGCATGGCACTGAGTCCAAAAATTTACATGCCTACTCCCAAGCACTACATCCATCCCCATTAGGCCCAGCAGCGTTGTCCTTGGCTGAAAATATGCACTTGCTGTGGCATCTCATGATGACATCTCAGCTCAGGCTGCCCAGCCCTCCTCTCTCTTATCTCACTCTCCTGGTCTCATTTGTCTCCACTTTCTCTTATTTTTCTCCAGCTCTTCTTCTAGCCCTCAGCTACTAGAAGCAGTAAAACAAGAAAAATAAAAGTTGGGGATAGTGCAAGCAAAGAAACTGTTATAAATCCTTCCCCATCACTAACCACATAAAAACGAGCTAGCTTTTCATTCCTCCTCAGATCACGAGATAAACTCCCAGCATTAGAAAACCATATTAAAAACCCTTGTTTCTGTGCAGCACTGCTTTGCATTTGGAAGTAATAACTAGACCTTCATCATCACTGAATTTAAATGAACAAGCTAATATCTTATACATCTATTTACGCAGTTTTCTTGTGTGCTAAACTCTGATGTTTGTAGGACGCCATCTCAGCACAGCAAACTCTTCACAGAAGCTGTAGTGAGCTGTGTATTAGCCTCTCGTACTTTATTACATCAGTCCCCAAGCACAGCGCTGGGAGCCACTAGGCCACTGCACAATGTCCAATGACATAAACCTTCTAGAGACCAAAAACACATCAAAACATAAGAATATACATTATCTTTATTGATTCTGCTTCACAAGGAAAAATGGTACAAAAGGATTTTAATTGTTCTTTATTTTTATACTTTTAAAACATTTTGGGCCCAAAATGTTTTACAAAAGTCATGTTACTGAAATAAAACTTTTTAAATGCTGAACACGAATATGACAGTGAAATTGCAAAGTTGGCTCTAGTTTTTTTTGTAATCTACAAGAATTAATGTTTACATCACGAAATGCATGTCAATAGTAAATATAATAAGACTTCGGTTAATACCTGTAAAAAACCAAGTCATAGACTACTACTTAGATTTTTTCGCCTGTCTCTTGTACAGCTGTTCGGGGGTTTCTCTGGGGAGTGTCCAGCATTAGTCAGCCAGCATTGTAGTGGACCATTTTCCCTGATATCTTTGCTCCATCGTTGCGATATCCTGGTGAAAATGATTTGCCCTGTTGATCACTAACCATACCATAGTTGTCAGGAAAGAAATCGAGATGGAATCAAGGAAATGGATCTTTAGAGACATATTGCAGCCAAGTTTCTGATACTGCATAAGCATGTCTTCTACTAGTTCCTTGTAGTTTTCTGCCCTAACATTCCTGAGAATGTTTGTTGACACTAGGCGAAAAGCATTCCATGCTTGTTTCGCATCACCCTGCAGCAAGTTGTTGAACCGGTCATCTTGAATCTGAGGACCCACAAACTCCTTCTTTAATCTTTTTTTCACTGAGTCAAGGGAATTTTTCATGCAGGTATTGGAAAGCTGGCGAAGTGCAGTCCATGGCTTTCACGAAGTTTTTCATCAAACCTAGTTTGATGTGAAGGGGTGGTAGCAGGATTTTGTGAGCCTCAACCAGAGCTGGGTGCTGGATATTCTTCTCTCCAACTGTTACATTTTGTCTGCGATTCCATTCCTTCCGCAAGTAGTGCCAATCCCTTGCTCGGCTATCCCACTCACATAAGAAACACATGTCTTTTATATATCCCTGCTGCAGTCCCATTAAAAGGGCAACTACCTTCAAGTCACCGCAGAGGTGCCAGCTGTACTTGTTATAGTTAATGGAAGTCAGTAGATGCTTTAAATGATTGTATGTCCCTTTCATGTGAACGGCATGCGCTACTGGAATAGATGGAAGACGGTTTTCCATTGTTCAAAAGCACAGCCTTCAGACTCAGTTTCGAAGAGTCTATAATAGTCTCCAGTCTTGTGGATCATGAGTGATTTTTAAGGCATTCATGAGGCTTGCAATATCAGAACAGAATACCAGATTACTTTCCTTTCAGACTGCGTATAGAACACTGCTGACGTCAGATGGCTTCAGCAGCCGTCTGGCAGTAGTATTGCATTGCATCAGAAAATGATGCAATCAACTCTGGATGATGTGTGCATGCTGGTATTATGCAATGTGATGCAATATTACATCATTCAAGGCTTATTTGGGATGTTGTTGATGTCCTACTGGATACATTTACACGGTGGTGAAACGTCAAAAATGAACTACATGCAACATCTTCAAAATGAGAGACAAGAAAATTTTTTTAATGTTATATTCGTGTTCAGCTCACCAAGATACTACAGATTAGGGCCTTTTAAAATCAGTAACAATTTCAATGTTGACCAGTGTATTCTGTGCCATTGGCTAGTACGATTACAGCAGCTAGCCACCAATGGTTAAGAATGCGAGAGATAGAGGGATGACAATGGAAGAGATAGAGCTTAGGAGACAGGTGGGATTAGGATCAGAGGAGCAAGTAGTGAGGTTGGAGGAGGAAAGAAGATGTGTGATTTCCTCCTCAGATCTTAGGAAAGGAAGAAAGGGTAGTACACTGCAGTAAAAGCGCAGTTAACGTGTACCACAGTAAAAACGCAGTTACTGTGCACCTTCGGGCCGCCACAGCCTTAGCGCGTGCTGTTGTCATACTTACCTTTAATTTTCTATGTCTTCTTCCAGGAAACATTATTTGACCTGTGGCAAGCGAGGTACCTCATCTCTTCTTGCATGACAGCTTCTAAGTTGTCCATGGAGGGCCTGCTCTGCCTTTCCCAGCTGGGAGATGCAGTTAGTCTGACCGTGCATGCCCCAGGGTAGAAAGTGACGGATTGTGCTATGGGTAAAGATATCCAGCCAGCTGGAGGGTCTGGCAAATGGGCTATGAGCCACTTCTTATCCTCAAAGATTTGTGGTGGCAGCGTCCCCTATATTGGTAAGTCTTTTCTGAGAGGTGTATTTCTGGACTCCGGATTGTCCTACCCCGAATTCTTTTCCTTTTTACAGCAGGCCTTGTCCTTCGGGCATGGAAATTTAGACCCTGTGGTCTCTGGGCTCCTCCAGACACAGTCTCATGCAGGGCAGGTAGACAGTGGAAGCACTGTTTGATTGCCTTTGTCTAAGTGTCCCTGACGTTGGGCACCCCTTGGAGATGGGGAACAGCTGGGAACTATCCGAGATTGTGACTATGACTTGGATTCAGATGGTTCGGTACTAGACTCTATTGTGGATGTAGAAGTACTCCCGCCTTCAGAAGATCATGAGGCGGCTGGTGAGATCTGCCTATTCCAGAAGGAAGAGCTGTTGGCTTTGATTGCCAGGGTCTCATCTGCCTTGAACTTGACAGATGCTTCCGGCACAGAGCAGGAGCAGAAGGTACACCCGCTCCATCAAGGGATGCAAAAATCCACTACTATCTTCCTGTTCCCGAATGTGATCAAGGATATAATCCAGTCAGAGTGGGACTTTCTTAACTCCCTGCCTAAAGGGTTAATGATCTATAAGAAGATCTCCACTGTCCCAGAGGAGGAGTGCATTGAGTGGTTCAACATTCCCAAGGTAGATGCGCAGGTCATGGAGGTCACCAAATGGACCACCATGTCTAGGGATGATGGATCAGCCTTAAAGGATTTTCTGGACCATAAGATGGATTCATTGTTGAGGAGCCAGTCTGCTGCAGTGGCGGCTATTCTGCAGCTGGAGATAGGTAACAGCCTGACATCTCGCGCCCTGCTCTGATTAATTCAGTCTCTTCTGCCAGATGATACTACCCCTCCTTGGAGTCTGCTGTGGCCTTCCTTTCTGTTGCCACATTTGGCGGCCAGGGATGGTGCCCTGTCGACTGTATCATGGCGCTAGATTTAGCTCCCACACTGGACCAATCTTTCAAAGCTCAGTTGGCCCCACTGGCTTTTCAGGGGAAGCTTCAGTTTGGGGCCCATTTGGAGAAACTGGTGGAGGACCTGGGTAAGACAAACTTACCGCCTTCCGAAAGACAGGCCTAAGAAGTCTGTAAAGCGGGATGGGGCCGCTTCTCATCAGTCTCTGCCCATCCACCGAGATCATGTTGGTTGGATTCTCAAGGTTCTTGGGACACTCGTTTTCAGTTTTTATATGGAGCGCGTAGGCATAGAGACTTGGTCACTTGAGGGAGGAGGACCCTCCTGGGCTACGCAATGGAGGTTTGGGGGCCCATTCCCTGATTCCTCCAATTAGGCAGGCTTCGCCTTTTCTTTCAGAAATGGGGCCGGGTTACCAAGGGTCACTGGATGCTAGATACTATTCAGTTCGGCTAATATATGAGATATGCCATACTGGGTCAAACCAAGGTCCATCAAGCGAGTATCCTGTTTCCAACAGTGGCCAAACTAGGTCATAAGTACCTGGCAGTTTCCCCAAAAGACACAGGTTCCCCAATGCTTGTATTGGGTCAAGCAATGATATCCCGGGTCCCTTTTAATAATGGGTTATGGACCTTTCCTCTAGGAACTGGTCCAAACCTTTTTTAAACACAGATACACTAACAGCTTTTATTACATCATCCGGTAAAAAATTCCAGAGTTTGATTATATGTTGAGTGAAAAAATATTTTCTCTTATTAATCTTAAATAGCTTATCCTGTAGCTTCATTGCATGTCCCCTAGTCTTTCTATATTCTGATGATGTAAACAATCGATCTACGTTTACCCGTTCCACTCCATTCATTAATTTATAGACCTCTATCATATCTTCCCTCAGCCATCTTTTTTTCCAGGTTGAAGAGCCCTAACCTTTTTAGCCTCTCTTCATAGGGGTATCCTCCATCCTATTGTAGTGGCTCTTCTCTGTACCTTTTCTAATAACGCTATATCCTTTTTAAGATATGGCGACCAGAATTGTACACAATACTCAAGGTGCGGTCGCAACATGGAACAATACAGAGGCATTATAATATCCTTTGTTTTATTTTCCATTCCTTTCCTTATGATACCTAGCATTCTATCTGCTCTCTTGGCCGCCGCTGCACACTGGAAGGTGGAGCGTTTTAACATGTTATCCACGATGACACCTAAATCTTTTTCCTGGATGGTGGTTCCTAATGTGTAACCTTGCATCGTGTAACCATAGTTTGGGTTTTTCTTTCCTAGGTGCATAACATTTTGCACTTGTCCGCATTAAATTTCATCTGCCATTTGGATGCCCGGTCTTTCAATTTATCAAGATCCTCTTGCAATTTTCCACAATCCTCATGGATTTTAACAACTTTAAATAGTTTTGTGTCATCTGCAAATTTGATAGCCTCACTTGTTATTCCCATTTCCAGGTCATTTATGAATATGTTAAAAAGCAGCGGACCCAGCACAGATCCCTGGGGTACTCCACTATGCACCTTTCTCCATTGGGAAAATTGGCCATATAGCTCTACCCCCTGCTTTTTCTCTTTTAACCAGTTCCTGCTCCACAATAGTACAATGCCTCCTATCTTATGACTTTTTAGTTTTGCCAAAGTATCTGATAAGGGACCTTGTCAAAGGCTTTCTGAAAGTCCAGATACACTATATCAGCTGACTCACCTTTCTCTACCTGTTTTTTCACAACTTCAAAAAAAACATAACAGATTAGTAAGACACGATCTTCCTTGTCTAAAGCAATGTTGGTTGTCTCCCATTAAGCCATGACTGTCTACATGTTCAGTAATTTTTGTTCTTTATGATGGTTTCTACCATTTTCCCAGTACTGACATCAGGCTCACCAGTCTGTAGTTTCCTGGATCACCCCTGGAACCCTTTTTAAAAATTGGTGTTACATTGGCCATTCTCCAGTCCTCAGGTATTACAGATGATTTTAATGATAGTTCACAGATTACTAATAGCAGGTTTGCAATCTCATATTTCAGTTCTTTCAACACCCTTGGATGTACAGGGTGGCCCAAAAACAGTGAGAACATCTCATAGCATATAAGTTCTTTAAAAATTCAAAAAGACAGATGTAAATGGTTGACAGATTAAAAAAAAAAAAAAAGATGGCGTCCGGAAATTGTCGCAATAAATACGTTATATTGCTAAAAAAAGGTAAACAAGTAAACAATTTAAGCTTTTAATTTACGAGATGTTCTCACTTTTTTGGGCCACACTTATATCATCCGGTCCAGGTGATAAATCTTCAGTTTATCAAATAGTTGTAATACATCTTTCTGGTGTATCGATATTTCTTTCAATTCTTCTACAGTATCACCTTTAAATACCACTTCAGTCATGGGTAACATCCTCTACATCTTCCTCTGTAAAGACCGAAACAAAGAATTTATTTAGTCTCTCCACTATGCTCTTGTCCCCTATTAGTGCCCTTTTTATCCCTCTATCATCTAATGGTCCAACTGACTCTTTCACAGGTCTTTTTGCTATGAATGTACTTGAAAAGGTCTTTATTAGTGTTTTTTCTTCCACAGCAAGCTTCTTCTCAAATTCTCTTTGCCTGCCTTATCAATGCCTTGCATCTAACTTGCCAGTGCTTGTGCCGTTTCCAGTTTTTGTCATTGGCTCTTTTTTCCATTTCCTGAAAGATGCTTTTTTGGCAACAGCCTCTGGCAGTTTTTTGGACTTCCTTCCACTTTTCTTAAAGTGTGGAAGATAGCTGGTCTGGGCTTCCAAGATAGTATTTTTAAACAACACCCAAGCTTGATGTAAGTCTTTAACCTTTGCAACTGCTCCTTTTAGTTTTTTCTTAGCTATTTTCCTCATTTTGTCATAGTTCCCTTTCGCAAGTTAAAAGGTAGTACTATGGATTTCCTTACCATCCCTCCTCTATTAAATCAAACACAATCATGCTATGATCACTATTGCCAAGTGGCCCCAACACCCTTATCTCTTGAACCAGACCTGGTGTTCCACTAAGGACTAGGTCCAAAATGGCTTCCCCTCCGTTCGCTTCATGAACAAGCTTCTCTAAGAAGTAGTCATTTATTTCATCTCGAAACTATCTCCCTAGCATGTCCTGCCATGACTCTGACCCAGTCAATACTGGGGTAATTGAAATCACCCATTATTAATACTGTGCTGTAACTTTTGTTAGCTTCCCTGATTTCATCCATTTGTTCATTCTGGCCAGGCGAGTGATAGTACACCTCCACTGCCATCATCTCCCCCTTTTTACATGGATTTTAATTCATAGAGACTCTACAGGAAATTTTGTTTCCTGCAGAACTTTAATTCTTTGTGATTCAATGCCCTCTCTAACATAGAATGCAACCCCTCCACCAATTGGATCATCTCTATCATTACGATATAGTTTGTATCCAAGTATCACAGTATCCCACTGGTTGTCCTCCTTCCACCATGTCTCTGAGATACCAATCATATCTAACCTCTCATTTAGTGCTATATATTCTAACTCTCCCATCTTATTTTTTAGACTTCTAGTATTTGCATACAAGCATTTTAGAAACTGTATTTTATTCAGATTAATCTGGCTATCGGTAGGCAGGTGTAATTTAGAATCAAGCTCTCTCTACTCCGTACTCAAGAGCATTTGGGTTACATTAGTCTTTATTGGATCCTCTCTACTGATATGCCCTAACTTCATTTTTTTGGTAGTGTCCTTCAAGGATACATTGTTCTGAACCATGTGCTCTTGGGCGACTGTCGGCTCTCCCCTATTATCTAGTTTAAAAACTGCTCTATCTTCTTTTTAAAAGTTCATGCCAGCAGCCTGGTTCTATCCTGGTTAAGGTGAAGCCCATCCCTTCGGAAGAAACTGTCCTTTCCCCAGAATGTTCCCCAGTTCCTAACAAATCCAAAACCCTCATCTTTGCAGCATCGTCTCATTCACGCATTGAGACTCTGAAATTCTGCCTGTCTTTTGGGTCCTGCACTTGGAATGGGAAGCATTTCAGAGAATACTACCATGGAAGTTCTGGATTTCAACTTCCTACCTAAAAAACTAAACCACATTTTCCTATGTCATTGGTACCGACATGTACCAAGACAGCAGACTTCTCCCAAGCACTATCTAAGACCTTGTCTAGGTGTCACGTGAGGTCCGCTACCTTCGTACCAGGCAGGCATGTTACCAGGCGATCCTCACGTCCACTAGCCACCCAGCTATCTTCATGCCTAATGATTGAATCACCAACTGTAATGGCTATCCTAACCCTTCCCTCATGGGCACATGGCCCTGGAGAAACTTCCAAATGCCTTCATCTCCTCTTGTGGGTCTGCAATCAAAAGTGCTGCTGTGTGGACCACCTTGGAGAAGTTGTTGTGCCTAAAGGCAGTGATGCCCTTCCTGCTGGAAGAGGAGGGCAAGGTCAGATACTCTTACCTATTTCATGGACTGTTCCTTCTTGCCCATTCTGAACCTCAAGGGTCTCAACGAGCACTTGCTCATTTTGTGCTTCTGGATGGAAACCTTACATTCTGTTATTCAAGCAGTGTGCCAAGGGGAATTCCTGACTTCTCTGGATCTGGCGAGGAGTATATTCATATCCCAATCCAGGTGGATCAACAAAGCATCTGCCTGTTGCCATGTTTGGCTTTCACTATCAGTTCGCCACCTCCCTGTCAGACTCCCCAAAGATGTTCTCCAAGGTCATGGGGGTGGTGGAAGTGCCAAAGGATCTGTGTCCATCCTTATATGGATGACTGGCTTATGTGGACCCATTCCCTTTTAGAAGCATCTTGAGTGGCTTTGAGTGGTTCCTTTCTTAGAAAGCCTTGGCTGGGAGTTCAGTTGTGGAATGAGCCAGCTGTGGCCTTCCCAGTCCCTAGAGTTTCTGAGAGCAGGATTCAACACTCGAGTGGGCAGAGTTTCCCAGCTGAAGAGAAAGTCAAAAGCTGTTAGATTGCCTGGCGCTGTTCTTGGCTCAACAGGCTCCCAGAGTCTGGGATTATCTTCAGCTCGTCAGATTGATGGCGTCGAGCATAAAGATGGTGCTGTTGACCACCACAGTGATCCTTGTTGACTTGGTGATCACTGAGTTCTCAGAAATTTGAGCACAGACTCCCGCTCCTATTGATGGTGAAGTCCAGCCTGCAGTGGTGGTAGCAGCCCTGTTATCTGAGGAAGGGTATGCGGCTGAATGATTTCTCTTAGATCCTCCTGACAAATGATTCCAGTCTCTCAGGCTGGGGATCCTTTTGCCAAGAACATATGCCCAGGGTCGTTGTAACCTCAGGGAAGTGGTGTGGTCCATCAGCTGCTTATCAGGATGGCTCTTCTGTGTTTTCAGCCACTGATCAAGACAGTGCCATGGTGGTGGCTTATATCAATCAGCCAGGCAGCACGAGAAGTACAAGACTAGCTCTCCTGTTTGCCTGGATGGAGAAGAACCTTCAAGCCTTATCAGCTCAGCGCATTGCTGGGGTGGACAGTGTAGAAGTGGACTTGCGTTGCTGGCACTCCCTGAATCCTGGATAGTGGGAGTTGAGTGAAGAGCAATTTCTGTTGATTCTCTGCCACTGGAGTTGCCCTTAAATGGATCTGATGGTGACTCACTCCAATATCAAAGTTTGCGGCTTCTTCATTCACCACCCAGAGACGGGATCCAAGGGCATAATCGTTCTGACCCAACCTTGGTCAAGTCAATATTTGCTGTACATGCTTCCTCTGTGGCCCTGGTGTGGTAGTGCTTCGGCGTATGAACCGCCACCCGGGCAGCATTGTTTTGGTGGCACCAGATTGGCCGAGGAGAGCATGATTCAGTGTCCTGAAATGGCTCCTCCTTTTCAGCTGCATCTATCTTTGGGCCTGTTGCAGTAGGGACTAATCATCCTGGAGGTCCTGGTTCCCTTCTTTTGAGAAATGGTGCAGTACTTGGCAGTTGCCTCCTGAGGTGGTCAAAGTACCATCTCTGTTGGCCTATTTACAGAATGGCCCCGAGAAAGGCCTCCCTTAGCTCCCTGAAAGTTTTGGTGGAAGCTTTGGCCTGCTTTCAAGTTCAGGTGGTTGGTTAGGCACTAACCGTGCTCCTGGACATCTCACGCCTTCTGCAGGGATTAGAAACATAGGCCTTGTGGTCTTTTTCTGTCGTCATATTTCTATCTAGTCTGTCCTTCCATTCGGCATCTGTGTCCTCCCTTCTGGTCTGTGATTCCTTCCTGTGATCTGTGTCTGGTGCTCAGTGTCCTGATGGTGCTCTTTGAGCCAATGAAACGTACTACTTTAAAGGACTTGATGCTTCAGACGATCTTCTTGGTCATGATTTGTTCTGCAAGATGAATTTCCAAACTGCAGGCTCTATCTTGCTAAGATCCTTAGCTGTCTTTTTCAAAGGAGGCCGTTTCCCTTTGGCATGCGCCTACCTTCTTGCTTAAAGTGCTGTCTCCCTTTCACATGAACCAGGTGGTCTGTATGCCCTCCAACTTGAAGGAGCAGTGTTGGGGTAAGAATAAGTATCTCCACCTTAGGGATTTCCAGATGGTGCTTCCCTGGTACTTGGAGGTTACGAATTATTTTCATAAGTCCAATCCATCTTTTTGTGCTCCTTTGCTGGCCCATGCAGGGGTGATGTGGCAGCTATTTCATTTTTGTGGTTCTGGATTAAAAAGGTAGGCAACAAGGGGCAAGAGTCGTAGGTGGGTGTAAACAAAATTTATTAACCCCAATAAATAAATTTTGTTTACACCCACCTACGACTCTTGCCCCTTGTTGCCTACCTTGTGTTTCCTGCAAGAGCAGCTGCTCCCCCTTGTTTTTTCTGGATTAAAAAGGCCATGGCCTTGGGATATATATACTATTGCCAGGGCTGTACCAAGGGCTGTGCGACTGATGTGGCCGCACAGAGTGCCATTATGAAAAGGACTTCCAGAAAACTCAAAGTGAGTTACTGCACTTGGGTGGGGAGGCACTAGATTCATTAATCACACAGGGCACATTTCTAGCTTTCTACAGTCCTGACTATTGTCCCTTTTAACTTTTTACTGTCTCTCTACAACCCCCCTTATCTAATCTTTTTTTTCTATAGGTCCTTATCACGGCTGTCCTTTGCCTGCAGAGGATGGGATTCCCGGGGTAGTCTGCTCCCTCCCAGCTGCGATCACGACTTTTTCCTCCTGTTCTGTCCATGGGGATCTGATCTTCTCATAGTTAGACTTGCAAACGTGAGAGTCCAAAGATAAATGAACTCTAGGGCCACACATAGGGGAACAAATACAATGTTATCTCTGAGCTGCATGAGAGTCCTACACCAACATTCCTGCTGGCAGAGATGGTGCATCAATATCATGTTTTCAGTCACAAGGGACTAGTAGGTCCCCCAGGACTACTACAGATTCTGCCTACCCTTGCAATTGAAAACACAATATTGAAGCATCATCCTTGCCAGCAGGAATGGGTGGAAGAATCCTGCACTGGGTTGAGAGAATTTTGGACAAGTCTGGGAGTTGACAGGAGGCATCTACCTCTTCTGTGATAAAATGATAGGAGAATAATACCAGTTGAAATCTAAGCACCTCCCCGTGTTTCTGAGCATGTTTCTGGTTTGTTTTTCAGATGCAGGTGAGGTTTGAGGACATCTCTGTCTCTTTCTCCCAGGAGGAATGGAGGTATTTAGATGAAAGGCAGAAGGAGCTTTATAGGGAGGTAATGAAGGAGAACTATGAGATGCTGATCTCCCTAGGTAAGCACTAAATTATCTGCCTTTCAAGCAGACATGGGAATATGAGGTGGTTTTTTTGTACATCCTCTACTCCAGGAACTTGCAGGTATGATCAGGATCTGTCTCAAGATGCAGGATGAGATCCAGGACTGAGGGGGAATAAGACCATCCTGTGTGTCCTACAAGTCCCTCTTTAAATCAGAGATGAATCCTCTTACATTTTCTGGAGCAGGACTGAAATATAGGAGCATACCAACATATAGGGTTACAACCTGACTTCAGTACTACATTGGAGCAAATTTGAGACCAGTGAAAAGTGTGGTGCTGTATTTCTCCAGGAACAAGCAGGAAGTCAGTCTTTACTTATGGGTGACATCGGCACCGAAGGAGCCTGCACGGAGCAATTCCCCAGCTTTCAAAGAAAGCCTTTGGGATTGCTGCCACGCATGTGTGGTCCTCTTCCTGCCCAAGGGTGCCATCTTTCTCAGTCTCCCTTTTTTCAGCGGAGCCCTCGTCCCTCGGAAAAAGTTTTTTCGTTTTGTTTTCGGTCTCTGGCCCTCTCTTTTCCAGTAGTACCGGTCCTCTCCCGTTTTCCCCGAGCGAAGGGACGTCCTCCTTCCAGCCTTTTTTGGAAAATTCTCTCTTCGGGCCTTTTCGCGCCCTTTTCAACCGCTGGCCTCGAGTCTTCAACCTAGCAGGGGCCCATTTTGCCCCAATGGCCACTAGTTTTAAAAATTGTGACAGATGTTCCAAAAATATGTCGCTCACAGACACCCATGACTGTCTCCGGAGTCTGGGGGCCGACCATAACCCGGAGCTCTGATCTGTTTGTAAGAAAATGTCCGCTAAGGCCCTGCTAAGTCATAAGCAGAAGTCCGATGGCATTTTCCGTAAGGCAGCCCTGGAATCCCTGGTGGCATCTTCGGCTGTCCCTCCGCTGCCAGGATCCCCCACAGTGGTCCTGCATTCAAGGTGGCACTCCAATCGGGTCCCCTGAGGTGGAGAGATATAAAAAGAAGAAGACCTCGAAGTTGCTGCGCTTGGTTGCTCAGCCCTCCCCAGCATTCCCGAGAGTCGGATAAGGAGCGGCCTCGGAAGGTACCTGATACAGATATGGAGGCCTCCGGTGATGGTGCCCGGTCTCCTGAAGGTTGTCCCAATAAAGACTCCCTCTGCTTTTCCACGCCAGACCCAGTAACCCTGGTGTCAGCGTTGCAGGGACCCACGCCTGTGTGGGAGTCCCGAATGGTGGCACTAGAGCACAGCGTTTCTGCCTTTTCGGCTGCCCAGCAGGAGCTTATGCCCAGCCCACGCCTCGAGACTGAGGTTCCCCCGAGAGGGACACCTAAACCGGTCCTGGAAACCCCTGAGACCCATGGGCCTCGTGAGGGTACTCGGCACCAGTCTCACTCGCCGTCCCGTTCCTCGGGGGCGAGGTGCTCCAAGGCCAGTGCCTCCGGTTCCAAACAGGCCTTGGCCTCTGGACAGGGCGACCAGCCTGACTCAGACTCCTTTTCAGACCTCTTGGGCTGGGAGTTTGACAGGGATGGATACCTTGCCAGAGACACGTGTCCACAGGGACCTTCCTTCGGACCCGTCCCCACCCTCCTTCCAGAGGCATTTACCTACCGAGGACATGTCTTTCTCATGTTCGTACGGGACATGGCTCGGGCCCTCAAGCTGGCCACGCAGGCTGAGGAAGAACCGAGGGCGGAAGAACTCACAGTCCCAGTGCCTTCTATTCTGTCCTGGCTGCTCCTCCGCATGTGGGAGGCTCCTGCCTTGGTCCCCATTGTGAGCAAATGCCTCGACACCATATATAAGGTCCAGCACGGCCTGGGGTTCTGGAAGACCCAACTTCCACACACCTCCATAGTAGTGGAATCGGCGATGTGGAAGCAAAATAACCTGAAGTCACATTCTTCGGTCCCTCCAGGTAGGGAGTCCAGAGCCCTCAATGCCCTGGGGTGCAAGTCCTATCGGGAGTCCATGCTGTCATGCTGCATTCACGCCTACCAACTGTGCATAGGCATGTTCCTGTGCAACCTCGCCAAGGAGCTCGGCAGGTTTTCCTCACCCATACGGGGTGTTCCCCTTCAGGCTTGCATCTGCCCTGCAGGTCTTCACCAAATGCCTTTCCGCGGCTGCCGCTTACCTCTGGTGGCAGGGCATACCTGTTTTCCCTTACTTAGACGATTGGCTCATCATGGGGACATTGACCAGGGAAGCCTGCCTTGAGGCATCGCGCACGATCCTCCTCATTGAGCACCTTGGCTTCCTGGTCAATTACTCCAAGTCCCACCTCGAACTGGTGCAGACCCTGGAGTTCATTGGCGCACTCCTCGACATGGAGCGGGCAACTCCCTTCCTGCCCCGCGACTATGCGGATCGTCTCCGCTCCCTGGCATCCAAGGTCCAAGGCAGGGCCCGGATTCTGGCGCGAGCCATGTTGCATCTCCCTGGACACATGGCCTCCACCATCCACGTTGTTCCCCATGCCCGCATGCACATGTGGACGGCTCAGTGGTGCCTCAGGACCCAATGGAGCCAGGTCTCCGGCCGCCTGTCTGGGTCTCCCGCAGTCCTTACACCTCCCTGGATTGCTGGCAGGATCCCCAAAGCCTTCTTAGAGGAATGCCTTTCCAGGCCCCGCAGTACGAGCTCGTCCTGACGACGGATGCCTCCCTGCTGGGTTGGTTAGCCCACTGCGGCAACTTACGCACTCAAGGACAGTGGTCACCCAAAAAATCTCAGCAGCAGATCAATCTGCTCAAGCTTCGGGTGGTCCAGTGAGCCCTGAGGGTCTTCGAGTACCAACTGAGGGTAAAGTCAGTCCTCGTGCAGACCGACAACAGGGTAGATGTGTTATAGATAAACAAGGAGGGGGGAACAGGTTCCCGCGGTCCTCCTTTGGCGTTCACAGGGGCCTGACCCTCGGGGCGGTCTATCTCCCGGGCCAGGAGAATGTACTCATGGACAAACTAAGAAGAATCCTCCACCCACACGAGTTGCGCCTGGATCCTGAGGTGGCCAGCCTCTTGTTCCATCGGTGGGGGACTCCACCTGTGGGCCTCTTCGCCAGCCCAGTGAACGTGCAGCTCCCCCGCTTCTGCAGGCCGGTTCCACACCCAATCAGGTTGGCCTCAGATGCGTGCCTCCTGAATTGGACCTCCGGGCTTCTTTACACCTTCCCCCTCCACTCCTCTCATTGTGAGGACCCTACACAAGGTCCAGCGGGAGCGAGCTTCAATGATTCTCATGGCTCCCTCATGGCCTCGACAGCCTTGGTTCCCACTTCTGCTCCGGCTCTCGTCCAATCCTCCAGTCCCGCTAGGACGCGTCCCAAGCCTGTTAACACAGGAGAAGGGTGGGTGCTCCACCCAAACCTGGCCATGTTGTCCCTTACAGCCTGGTGGCTGAACGAGTCTCCTTAGCCCCACTGCATCTCCCGGAGGAGGTTGAAGAGTTGGTCCTCGCATCGAGGAATGACTCAACAAGGAGAGCCTTTGCCTTTAAATGGCGGTGCTTCTCGACCTGGTGCTCCGAGTTCCAGATCAACTTATTCTCCTGTTCTCTCCAGTATGTTCTCCAGTACCTCTTCCACCTTTCGAAGGCGGGACTGAAGTCCAACTCGGTCAGGGTGCGCCTGAGCGCCATCTTGGCTAACCACCTCCCCATTGAGGGTAAACCCCTCTTGGGGCAGCCCCTGGTCTCCCGCTTCATTCAGGGCTCCTTACTTTCCAAGCTTCCCATCTAGCTTCCTCTGGCGGAGTGGGACCTGAATGTCATGCTCACGCATCCGCTCTTCGAGCCTATGGTGTCATGCTCCCTTCGACACCTCTCATGGAAGGTGGTCTTCCTGGTGGCTCTGATCTCAGCTTGGCGAGTCCGCAAACTCCAGGCCCTCGTGGCTCCAGCTCTCTACACCAGGTTCTATGGGAACAGTGTGGTCCTCCATATCCACCCCAACTTTCAACCGGAGGTTGTCTCGGACTTCCATCTCAGTCAGGAGATAGTCTTGCCGACCGGACATAGCAATCTTACATACTCTCGACTGCAAGAGGACTTTCGCCTTCTATTTGCACCCAGGTTCAGCACAAGTCCGATTGGCTCTTTCTTGCCTATGATTCCAACCACAGTCACCAAGCAGGCAGTCACCAAGCGCACCCTCTCTATCTGGGTGATGGACTGCATCGCCTTTGCCCAGGTGAAGGCGGGTGCCCCGCTGGATCGGTGCTTCACCGCAAACGGTGTCTGGGCCAAGGTGGCTTCGGTGGCTTTGCTGCACTCACTACCTCTAGCGGACCTCTGCCGGGCTGCGACCTGGTCTTCAGCGAACATGTTCACTTCGCATTACTGCCTGGAGAGGGAGTCCCACCGGGACAGCACCTTTGGCCAGGCTGTACTCTGTAATCTATTCGGGATATAAGCAACTCCTGCCCTCCGACCCTTCTTCGATGGCTACCAAGAGCTTCAACCCAGGGACCTGAAGACTCGTGCTCCTTTGAGCGTCGGCTTCTGTTCATGGCCTCGCAGAGGTGTTTTTCCTGCTTGTTCCTGGAGAAAGCGTAGTTACTCACCTTTAACAGGTGTTCTCTGGGGACAGTCCTCACTACCCTCCCGCCTCCCCTGCAGAGAATTTTTTATCTTTCCTTTGCCAACTGCTTGGTAGGACTCTAGCTAGGGGACCTGACTGGGTGGAAAGAGGACCACGCATGTGTGGCAACAATCCCAAAGGCTTTCTTTGAAAGCTCAGGAATTGCTCCGCACGGGCTCCGTCGATGCTGATGCCACACATAAGTGAGGACTGATTCCTGCTGTTCCTGGAGAACACCTGTTACAGGTGAGTAAGTATGCTTTATTGACCTCTCCTCAGGGTAGAACATTGTAGGCTGCTCCTAAAGATGCAGAACTGTCTCCGGGATCAGTCTATGATAACAGAAATAGAAGAAATCATCACCAGCTGTGAGAGGATGGAGCACCATATCAGGATCCCTGAAAACAGTGTTCCCAAAGAATCAGTCCTGGCTCCTACTCTTTTCAGTCTTTATACTGCTGATCTTGCACAAATCTTGGGAATGAGCCTTTGACATGCCAATGCCTCAACCATTCTCCATCCTGGCAGCCACAGGGCGGATTTCTCATACTCTCCATATAGAAGCATAAGGCCAAGCACATATGCGGCGGCACATAGCCTGCCTGCTGACCCCGCTTAACCCGGATTTTTACTTTGAAAATCCAGGTTAGTCTGACCCAGCAGCCACAGAGGCTACACGGGTAGCAGCGATTTTTGATGCTACCTGCATAGCTTCTGTACCTTAAGGATAGGCAAGGAAAAACCTCACCTATTTTTAAGGCATAGAGGGCTACGCAGGTAGCATCAAAAATTGCTGCTACTCATGGTAGCCTTTCCTCCACCCCGCTCCGCCGCTGAATGCCCCTAACACGCCCCAGTGCCACCCACATAGCATCCGGTCATGCTAGGGACTTGTCCGGGATTTTCAAAGGGCAGTATCCGTGTAGGTGCCCTTCAAAAATCCCGGATAAGGCCTTTACATGGGTAACTAGGGAAGTTACCCATGTAAAGACCTTTGAAAATCAGGCCCTTGATTCCAATTTATGCAAATAGGGCACATAACTGGTACAGATTTTCAGAAACTAACACAGAATCTACCCCTCCAAGTTGTGGCAGGAAACTGGGGCTGTGCTTAAGGCTCTGCATATCTATGTTACCATCAATGACAGCTCCGTCTTCATACTCAGAAAACCAACTTTTCAATCTTCCACTTCAACAACAGGGAAGTAAAATTCTCCCCATGAGACTCAATGGATTCCTCTGCCAGCTTCCAGCAGCCCAAAATTTGGGGATAAAATTAGAACTTACAGTCTGTCATCGCATCGATATTGTGGCTGGCAAGGTGGCAAGATAAACTTGAGACCGTGCAGACATCATGAACTGACTTTACTAATTGATGCTACTTCACCCTGGTCCTTATATATGTTCCAGCTGAGTACTACGTGTTTTCTTGGGGCTGGAACACATACATATGAATTCTGTCCTTCAAATGATAAATGGCTGCCTATGTTCAACATTAGTTCATGGACTGCACATTTTGCCAAATCATCCACCTTATCTAAGGCAGTTGTTGCAACTATGGTGGCAGCATTTAAAGAGGCTAAAAATCCAACAGACCCTTTCCATGACCAGATACCTGAAACAATGTCAACCAAAGCCTTAAGAACCACAAACCTTTCTTCAGAGTGGATCGAGCTTTCATTCAATCATAAAATTGCCAAGGCCAGAGTTAATGAACTATGAATGAAAAGAAAAAGTATAACACTGTGGTAGGTTGAGGCAACTGCTGCCCATTTCCTTTAACCCTCTAGGCTGCAGCAGACCATGTATTTGGCTCTATCTCCAGGAACAAGCAGGAATGAGTCTTCACATATGGGAGACGTCGCCGACGGAGCCCGCACGGGAATGCTCCCCAGCATCCAATCAGAAGCCTTTGGGAGCATCCCCCGCGCCTGCACAGTGGCTTCCCGCCCTTCCTACCGCCTCTCCCCAGTTTTTTTCCGCGGAGCCGACAGGACGTAACTCCTGTCACCGCAGAAACCCTTCCTTTTTTTTTTTTCTTTCCTTTTGTTCCTGTGGTCGCGGTTTTTTTCTTTTCCCCGCTGACTCTGGCACCCTTGGTGCCCTTTTTCTTTCTTTTCTTTCTTTCCTTCGAGGAGCCTCCTCGTTTTTTCTTACTGAGGCCTACCGGTCTTCCAGCTTGGAGCCTTCTTCCCCTAAGAAGTGCCCCCACTGTGGAGACGTTGGCTTCTGCTCCGCCTCCAGCGCCTGGTGTCCCTCTTGTTGGGGCCATGACCCCTTTCCCCCCGGTTCTCCGGGCTTCAGCGTCGGGAGAAGACCCTCCCTGTTTCGAGTGTCCCTCGATGACATCTTTCCCTCTGAGGAGCGGTCGTCGGCGTTCTCTCCTCGCCAGGATCAGGTAACCCAACAACAGTCTGTTAAGACTAACCGAGCCTTGGGGGGTGAGTCTCATGCGCGGCATGAAGACGGCTCCGGCCTCCCCCCCCCCTGTCCCTTACACCCCGGAGGGAGTCTTCGGGCTCCAGAGTCTCCGAGGGTTTTCGAGTTGTTCCTGAGGTTCGCTCCTCACAGAACATTCTCGAGCCATGCCCGAGGGTGGCACCCGCTTCGAGCGGTGCAGATCCCTCGGCATTGGCGTCAGCGTCGAGTGTTCCACTCTTCGTCAGGGACTGTTGACTGGTGTCCTCGGTGCCTTCGGGGCCGATCGATTCGACCCAGTCTGGCTCTGCAGCACCCCGGTCCTGCGCGGGGACGGTACCCGGCTTCGGCGGTGCTGATTCCCTGACGTCGGCGTCGAGCGTTCCGCTCGTCGCCGGGGTCCGTCGGACCACCCTGTCCCGGTACGGGGTGCCCACGCCCCGGCTAGGCCCGGAGGGACTGTCCGCTTCGGGCGGGTCCAAGTCCTCGGCATGGGCGTCGGAGTCGGTGTCCCCGCTCCCTGCCGGGGGTCGGCGCCGGGTGCACTCGGCTCCGCCGAGGCCGGTCGCCTCTTCTCCGGCTTCCGCGGGGGCGGTACTAGCCTCGAGCGGCTCCACCCCTCCCGCGGCGGTCTCGGCCACAAGGCCCCGGTCTTCGCCAGGGGTCGCCTCCGGGCTCCGCCTGCGGAGCCGATCAGCCTGTCCCGGTCGGGCGGGTTGTCACCCCCGCCTTGCGCGGGTCCGGGGCCTACCCTGGATGCCACCGACCTCCCGGCACCTGCGCGGGCATCAGGAGCTCCGCTTGTCGCTATTGGCCCTCGGGTTCCGGGGCCTTCGGTTGAGTCGGCCCGCGGAGCCGGGGTGGCGCGTCTCGCCCCCCGCCGGGGCTCGGCGGCGAGTTACATGGGTACCCTCGAGGCCGCGCATTGCGCCCCGTAAAGGCTCCCCGCTCGCTAAAACGGGCGCGGGACGAGCCCAGGCGTCTAGACGGGCCTCTCTACTGAGATCGGAGCCGAATGGAGGTGTTTCCCTCTTCGCTGCGTTTCAACCTGGGAGTTCCTCGTTGCTCTCGGCTCCGATCGTCGCGGCCCCAACTGCACTCTCGGAAGTGGCAGTACCGGTGCGGCCGCCGACTCCGGGGCCCCCTAAGGCGGCGTTGCTCGGTTCGATGCCCAGCCTCGAATCGATCTCCAGTTGGGGAAACGTGGCCCCGCCACATCTCGAAACCGACCCTGGCCTCTTCCGACGGCGCAGTGATGCGCTCTCCGGCGGCCTCGGCGCCACTTCAACCGCCCTTGCGGATTGCTCCGGGGGTGCCTCTGCCCCCGGAGCCGGAACCGAGGCCAAGCCCAGCGGGCCCGTCAGGGACTTTGCTCCCTCCGATGCCCCGCTTGGAATCGATCTCGGGCTCTGAAGATGCAGTACCATCTGCCCCCCATTCGGGCTGTCAGTATCCGCCTCTATTTCGAGCGATTCCTTCCGTGCACCAGCAGGGGGGGGTCCTCTGGTGTTCCAGCGGGCCCCGGCGCCTCGGCGTCCCCCTGGATAGCTCCTCTGGGAGAGCCGTCCTTTCAGGACTTCCTCCTTGACATAGCGAACTTGCTCGCCCTTCCTACCCCGGGCCCTTCGTCGAGTCCGGGCCCTGCGGAACAAGCAGCCATGATGCTTCCCTTACATCCCTCCCTGCAGGATCTCCTGTTCGGGATGTGGCGCTCGCCCTTACAGGTGCCGGCGCCGCCTGCGGCTATGCATGCCCGGTATCGGGTGCCCCCCCTCTCCGGGCTTCCAGTCTCACCAGCTTCCCCATCGCTCCATTGTGGTGGAATCGGCCCTAAAGAAGGTCGGTAGCACGAAGACGCATTCTTTCTGCCCCCCGAATCGGGCAGCTAAAGCTCTGGACAACTTCGGGTGGCGCACCTTCCAAACGTCCATGTTAGCCTCCAGGATTCTCTCATATATTTTCTATATGAGCCTGGCGCTTCGGGAGGTCACTGAGAGGTTATCCCTCTTGTCTCCCTTTGTGTCGGCCCCTCGGGCCCCGGACTATTCCTTGCTTCTTTACCACTGCAGGAATATCTCTTGGTTCCTTTCTCGCGCGGCCATGGACTCTTTTGAGTCATTTAGCAGGGCCTCTGCTGTCGCCATAGGGGCGCGTCGTACGGCCTGGTTGCAGGTGTCCGACTTGTGCAGCTGGGCGCAACATAATCTGGGTACGTCCCCGTGCACCGGGGAGAACCTGTTCAACAGCGAAGCTTTGCGTCAGGTGGCTCAGTGCGCCGCCGACCTGTTTGGCTCTGGCCGCCCGCGGCCCTCCCCTTCTCCCGGGGGTAGGCGGCGTCCTTCCCGACCCTCCTTCCCGAAGAGGAGGAAGTGTCAGCCCTCTGCCTACCTGCCGGGCGCGGCGCTACCGGGGACATCTCACGTCGGCGGGCGGTGCCTGAGCTCGCACCAGGCTGCCCTCGCCCGGCAGCCTTAGGCACCGGCAGGCGGCAGTCTGCGCTTAACCACTCTCACCGGTAACATTTTGTCCAGTTATGCTCTGTGGTTCTTTCAGATTGGAGGTTGGGCCCCCTCCCCCGTGGGGGGATCCTTCCCACTCTGAGTTGGCCTGGCCCCGCAGGGCCTTGCTTCTTTTTTCCGGGCTTACTCTCGGGTACGTCCCTCGACTCCCCTCTGCCGGGTTCCCCCGGATTGAGGGGATCGCGCACCACACCCCTTCTCTTCCTGGTGTGGGCCTTGGCCGTTACTCTCTGAGCGTGGGCCTCACTAATCCTCGACAGGGCAGACCCCCTTGGGTCGGTGCCTCTTGCGGTGGTGCCCCTGGGCAGGTTACGGTGGACAGGTTTCCACTGACCCAGATCGATCCCCGGCTCCGCGCCGTGCCTTCCTCGGAGCAGCGGGGGACATTGCCCCTATCCCCGAGAGGTGTTGTGTGGGCCAGAGATGATCCCCCACAGTCACACGGTGGCCGTAGCGTTTCTACCTCCTGCCTCCCTTATGGTACGGAGGACACGTTTTCGACTGTCTGGCAGACGCCTCAGGGGCACGCGTACTCCTGAGGTGCCCCCTCCCAACTGATCTGTCGGTCACGCAACCATACTGCTATCCTCGCCGATTGGCCTGCCCCACACACGTCGGCCCATCACTCTGCTGGTCCCCCCCTTGCCACCTCCGGGTGGGCTCCCTCCTGTGGATCAGAGGCCGGTCCGAGTTGGCAGTATCGTTCCCGGCGTGCATACTGGTTAAAACCCTGGGTGGGTGCTCCGGACCCACCTATGACCCGATATACATCTATTCCTGTCCTTGGGATATATATCGTTACAAGTGGGCGCTCTTGGAATGTCCTATAGCGCTCTGTGTCTTACCGACTTGCTCCCGTACTGTCGGTAATGACGTTTTGGTTTTTCTTCGGGGTCCGGCCGGCCCCTTGCTTGCGTCCTGCGGCTTGGGTGCCTGAATCGGCTATGTTTTTCTTATGAAGCCAGCAACCCCTTGGTTCGGCCCCCTTGTCTGGAGATTCCCGAACCCAATGTCTTCCTATCCCTGGCCGGCTAGGGTAGGCAGTGTACCCCCCGCTATCCCGGGGTACACCCCTGTCCTTCTCCGAGCTGGGTCCTCCAAATTGACCAGTCCTCTGCTTCGTCCTCCGGATGGGGGACCCTGCTCCTGCGGGAGTTCTCGGCTCTTCTGGGAACTCCGCGTGAGGACCTACCGTTCCGGTGCCGGTTGACACCTGCGTCTCCAACCCGCCCGGACCGGGGAACCTCGTCCTGCCTGCGACGACGTTCCCCTGAAGACTGCGCTACTGCACCTACAGTACCCGTCGCAGTCCTGCCTTCTACAGTCCAATGGGTAAGCTCTTGCTTGTACTGGATCATTAATGCTAATGATGTCAAAGTGCTTTTGTAGACTCCACCTGTAGTCTTAGGTTGCTGTGCCTTTGGCGCTTCTTCTCAACTCCTACCCTCCATCCCTTAAGGGATGCCGGGGATCCAGGTTGGGCGATGCCGCCCTGTTCAGGGGCGCGCATTCTGGGATATCCCCTGGCAACCCCAGCTAGGGAGTCCCATATGTGAAGACTCATTCCTGCTTGTTCCTGGAGATAGCACAGTTACTTACCTGTAACAGGTGATCTCCGGAACAGCAGGAATTAGTCTTCACAACCCTCCCACCTCCCCTAGGAGTGGTAACTCTCTCCTTCCTTCCTCTCCAGCTATGAAACTCAACTGGGGAGAGGCGGTAGGAAGGGCGGGAAGCCACCGCGCGGGGGATGCTCCCAAAGGCTTCTGATTGAATGCTGGGGAGCATTCCCGTGCGGGCTCCGTCGGCGACGTCTCCCATATGTGAAGACTAATTCCTGCTGTTCTGGAGATCACCTGTTACAGGTAAGTAACTGTGCTTTATGTACAGCTAGAGTCTTTGTACATCAGTTCTGTCCTTCAGAGCTTTAAGAGCATTAATAATGTTTTATGTTTTATTATTTTGTGTTATGTTTTAAGCATTCTATAATATGGATTTGTATGTTAGTTTATTTAGCAGGATTTTTATTCCACTTTTATCATTTTAGTCAAAGCAGTTACAGGGACATTGATAATTTGGATTCTCCAGAAGTGAGCAGGAAGTCGGTGCTCACCTATGGGTGACATCGACACCGACAGAGCCCTAAAGGAGGCATCTCCCCAGCTTTTAAAGAAAACCTTTGGGAGATGCCTTCCCGCCCATGGGTGCTGTCTCGTTTTTTCCGCAGAGCCCAATGGACGTGTTTCCTCTTTCCCCGGATAAATCTTTAGTGCAACTATTCCTAAAAGTTAACTTTCCAGTAGGCTTACTGGTTCCTCTTCCTGCCTCGATTTGGTGCCTCCCAGCTGACTTGGTCCTTTTTTGGTTTTCTTTCTCGGTCTTTTTCGATCAGCGCTTTTTTTGCACAGGGATCTTCAACTCCATCCAGGTGTTCTCCAATAATGTCTCCCCGGTGGGTTCAAAAAATGTGACCGCTGCAGTCAAACCATGCCCATCACTGACACCCATGACTGCTGCTTGTGCTGCTTGGGCCCAGACCATGACAGCACCTCCTGCGAACTGTCAGCCCATGATGCCCAAAATCAACAGGAAAAGGTCAGAGTTGCAGGAGAAGATGTTCTCCAGATCTGACTTGGCATCCGCCTCCTTGGCACCGAGCTCCCAGCCCAGCACATCCCAGGACCGTGGCTCCTCCAAGAAGACCCTGGAGCCAGAGAAAAAGAAGTCATTGAAGTCCACCGAGGCTGTACCAGTGAAACCCAGTAAAACTCCATGGAGGGACAGGCGACTCTGAGAAGAGCCCCACCAGGGTCCTCAAGAAGGATTTCTCAGCTGGCAGAGACATTGCGAGGTTCCTTGAGGCTGTAGTACTCATCAAGGACGTACTTCCTAAAGTTCTGGCATCAAGCCTGAAATCCTCAGTGCCTGCGCTGAAAGTTGAAAAGCCTTTTGACTTAGAAATCAGAATGGCAGCCCTGGAGCAGAACATCACTGCAATCCTGATCCTGCAGCAGGCGATGATGGCCAGTTCCTTTTGCCTCATCTGCCCCAATGACCTGGCCCTCAACTGCGAGGGAGTCCCTGGTCATCGAGCCAAGCATCAAGTGCCCCTGGCCTCGAATGTCCTCGATGCCAGTCGAGGTCCTGGTCCCACTTGTCGGGTATCTGGTTCTCGCTGGCTGGTGTCCGTGACTCAGACCCCAGATCCTCCACAGACTGCCGATCCTCGGGCACCGGCCTCGACTCAAGGAGTCGCCGGGCCTCAGATTCCTTGTCACCACTCAAGTGGGAGACAGAGGACGAGGCATTCCTGGATACCAGAAGGCACTGAGACCTTCTCTCAGACACATCTCCCTTGGTGCCTCAATGCCATTCTTCTCCTGAGGGCGTAACCTTCCATAGCTTCATCAGGGATATGACCAAGACCCTCTTGGTGCAAACCGAGGTGGAGGAGGACCCACCAGCCAAAGAGTAGGAGATTCTCCAGTATGAGACTCATCTAGAGAGACTCTCACGGTGCCCATACAGCCGATCCTCAAGAGGCTGCTCCTCCAAATGTGGGAGATACTGGCATCGGTGCCCATAGACAGCTGCCGACTTGATGCTATCTACCGCATCCAGAAAGAACTGGGGTTCCACAAACCCCAACTGCCGTCTTACTCCATTGTCATCGATTCGACCATGCAGAAGCTCAAGATTCAAAAAACCACTGCTCCATCCCTCCCGGCTCCACGTTCCTCTCCTGGGCCGCCTATGACAGCTTCCAGTCAGTGGCTAGAGTGGCGGTGGCTGGCATAGGGGCCCAACACTGCGAGAGCAAATACCGTGCCGAATGCAAAAAACCACTCCAAAGGCATGGTATAGTGGAAAACCCAGAAACTTTATTGAATATTTCACAACACTTCATCAGGGGTTATTGTGGCATAAAACTAAAATCATAAACAAAGAACATTTAAAATTAACAAGCATAAAGAGACAAAAACAAACAGCAATACATATCATAACGATTAATAAATAATCAATAAGTCTAATAACAATAAAAAAATTTAAAAAAAAAACCATATCTGAAACTTTCAAAATGAAATTGCTAAAAGACAGCCAAAAACACATGTATAACATATAAAAACATAAATACCTCTATAAAAGACCAGTGGTCATATACCGTACTGTATAAAAACAATGCAAATCTGTGGATGCTGAAAAGAGACATAAATAGATTAATGAATAAAAAAGCAATAAATATACTTATAATTCATGTAAACAATGAGATAAGAAAAAAGATGAATAATTAACAAAGCTCAAAGAACATTCTTAAGAAGAGAGGCCAAAAAAGAGCAAGCAGGAGTGAGTCAGCTGACATATGGAGAAGGGGACTTATTATAAACGAGACCTAATTTCAAATTGCACATGGAATTGCATATGAAAATCATGGATTACTTTACAATATCTACTTAAGAACATGTATGTGTAATAAATGACATTTTAAACCAATGGAAAATGTATGGTGATGACCTCACTAAAATAAACTGTGACCAAAAAGACATGTTAAAAAATGTGGAATAAATTAACATTAAGAAACTAAGTAAATCTACTCAATAAAAAGGCTTAAAATTACAAGCTGTAAATCATCAAGAGAATATACTTGATAACACTACTAAAAGGTCAACATCTCATAAAACATGGGGGGAGGGCTTAAGATTTGAACCCTCAGTAGGCCACGACTAACTTTTCATCAGCAAGTGTTTCTTCTCTTTAATTCTCATTGAACGTCATATTCTCGCAGAGGTGTGTAAAATCTTGGATCTGATTCTGAGGGAAGAAGGTGCTGAAGAACTCAGCAGTCATCCTGCAAGACGATCACTTGAGTCCCCTAAATCAACCTTAATACTAAGGGACCTCATAATGTGCAGCTTCTTGAAAATCTATCTGGTCAATATCAAACAATCACAGCCCCCCTTTCTTAAGCAATTCAAGTTCCTTATCCCTCCAGATCAGTCCCGAACCTCTGGGTAGTGTACCTTTTCCAGAAACTTGGAGACTGAGCATGTCATCTTTTGATGACACCTCTCTACTTTTAACACTGGCACATCTACTAGCCCCAGTTTACTCATTCTCCAAGTAGCTGGAGGTGGTGTGAGCCAGGGGTTCTGGACTCTCTGAGGGCAACTAAGGAGATAGCCTTTTATTTTCTTGCTTCCCTGGGCTCAGCACTGGATTTTATTCTGAGTGGAAAAAAAAATAGAAATTATATTCAAGCAGGCAGGATTTCAGACACTCTGCAGGCAAAGGAGGGGATCACCCGGCCTCCCTAGCGAGCGGGAAGGCTAACGGGTGAGGACCCGTTTAACCCAGGGAGAGCAGGCAGCTCCCGAACCCGTTATCGGGTGAGGAGCCGTCTCCCAGACGTCAGTGGCGAGACGGACAGCTCCTGCTGAGCCTTCAGTGCCTAAGCCCTTGGAGTTGGCTGAGCATGGGGGTGGTAGGAGGTACAACAAACATCTGCTGCAGAGTGCAGGTAAGTACCGGAAAGAAGAGGGAATTTCTTTCGGGGTGGTTTAGGTCGAACAACAGTGCTGTGTTTCTGAAGGGTGCAGGAAGCAGGCCCCGAAAGGGAGGCGCTCTCCACATGGCGAGAGGCCAGAGCGGTGCAAGAACGGCTGTGTTCATCTGTGGCTTCTGCAGCGACCTGGAGGTTTGCTTCTTTCGCCTCCCCCCCCCGGGGGCTGTCAGGGGGGGTTTGGGTTAATTGCTGTACATATGACCTAGATTGGCCACTGTTGGAAACAGAATACTGGGCTTGATGGACCTTGGTCTGACCCAGTATGGCATATCTTATGTTCTTATGTTCTTATGTCTATTATCTGCTTTTAGCTTTTGCATCCGTGTTTTGAGGGAGATAGCAGTTAGGGCCTAGGGGCCTGCAGTTATTGCAGTATATTTCAGTTCCTTTTCCCCCATTTTGATTCATTTGGGTTCGTTTAGTTTACAAAGACTCTCGGTTGTGTCTGTTGGATGTTAAACAGGTCCTGAAGCGCTATTTGAAGTGTACGGCGGCTTTTCGGAGATCAGAGCGAATGTTCATTCTGTTCGGGGGGCCTCGGAGGGGAGAATCTGCGGTCAAGGCTTCTATTTCCAGATGGATTAGAGAGATTATTGCCTTGGCCTATGTGGTGAAGTGGAGAGTGATGCCGGCAGGATTGCGAGGACATTCTATAACGGGTCAAGCGTCCTCGTGGGCGGAGTATGGTTAGGTGCTACCGGCAAAGATCTGTAAGATGGCATCCTGGTCTTCCCTTCATACCTTTGCTAAGCATTATCGCCTGGATATTCAGGCTTCGGGTGATGCTCAGTTTGGAGGGTCAGTGCTTCAGGCCGGGTTGGCAGGTCCCTCCCATTAGGTTAACTGCTCTGTTACATCCCAGAGGTGCAGGACTGGACTGGAGGGACGATAAGGAAAGAAAAATTAGACTTACCTGCCAATTGTTCCTTGAGGAACAACAATCCAGTCCCAGATCCCACCATTGATGGTTTCTAAGAAGGTGGAGAGAGGGCACTTCCGGATAGGACACTGTGAACACATTTAGACATTGGGAGCCGGGGCCAGGAGAACTCTCCTCACTCGCTGTCTTCCTCCAAATTATGCTGCTATTTCTGTCCCATGCGTAGCGTGGACGGGTGGCGGGGTTGCGATTATTTACTGCTCTTCGGTTCCTCTCTCCAGAATTTCCTCTTCCGCTCTAACCTACCCTGAATCTCCTCTTCTTCAGCTGAATGTCCAACCTGCTTTACAATTCCTATTAATCTACTTCCCTCCGTCTTCCCTTCCTTCAATCTGGGACGCTCTTCTCTCTTCTATTTCTTATCTGGTTCTTCAATTTCCCCAACTTCTCATACTTGGAGATTTCAATGTGCATTTTGATTCCCCCACTTCAGCTGAATGTCCAGCCTGCTTTACAATTCCTATTAATCTACTTCCCTCCGTCTTATTTATTTATTTATTTATTTAGCTGTATTTATACCCCGCTTTTCACCGGGTCAAAGCGGTCAATTGGGGGATACATTTAACACGGGGGGATATGAGACACACTAATACTTACAGGGAACATGGGCAGTGGAGGGTTAAGTGGCTTGCCCAAGACCATAAGGAGTGCCTATAGGACTAGAAATCCCAGTCCCTCCGGCCTGAGATTGCTGTCCCCAGGTGGGACTTGAACCCCCGGCCCTCCGGCCTGAAGTACCTTGTCCTAACCACTAGACCACTCCTCCCTCCCTCTGGGACGCTCTTCTCGCTTCTATTTCTTATCTGGTTCTTCAATTGCCCCAGCTTCTCATACTTGGAGATTTCAACGTGCATTTTGATTCCCCCACTTCAGCCAGGGATATTGCGTTCTCTGTGCTTCTCCAGGATCTTTCATTATTGCAACATGTGACCCTTCTTACCCACGGGGCAGGTCACATCCTGGATTTAGTTATTTCTCCAGCGAACTCATCTGTTCAGGTTTCATTGTCCACTCCAGTGCCAGTCCACTGGTCTGACCATTTCTTTCTTACCTCTACTCTTCAATCTTTACCCCCCCCCCCTCCTCTACCCACACGTCTATCCTACCGTCTTGACTCAGCTGCCCTACACAATTTTTCCTCAGTTTATCGCCCTCCATTGCCTGGTTTTTTGTCCCTGTCTCCATCAACTCAGGTTGCCCTCTGGAACACCGAACTGTCTCGCGCTTTGGACCAGGTTGCCCCTTTAAGACCTTATAAACCTCGTCACCCTACTCACCATGCCTGGTTCCATGCAGGACTTCGTTTACATCGCTCCCAGCTATGGAGAGCTGAACATCTCTGGCAGAAGTCCCGTTCTGTAGCATCCTATCAGTATTTGAAGTCCTGCTATGTCCACTATCGTTCTTGTGTCCATCAAGCTAAACGCTCCTTCTATTCCACATCAATTGCCCTAGCCCTCAACAGATCTCGACATCTCTTTGCCACTTTGAATATGCTTTCTCAACTACAGTCCTCTTCCTCTGCTGAGCCACTTACGGCTATTCCGGCCCCCAGCCCAACTAGCCTGGCCTCTTTCTTTTCTTCCAAAGTTCACGACCTTCGTTTATCTTTACCATTCTGTTCACAAGCTTTGTCCCCACCCTCTCCCTTCTCACCTACCTCGCCTCCACTGCTATCAGCTTTCAATCTCTCACTTCCCCAGAGTTCGTCAAACTACTGTCCACTACTCGTAAGACTACTTGCCCCTCTGACCCCATTCCCTCTTCCTGGTTCTCTGAGCCATCTCCAGCTTTATTTCAACCTCTCCTTTCTATTATCAATTCCAGCCTGTCACATGGCACTTTTCCGCATCCTTGGAAGGATGCCTTGGTACGCACCCTTCTAAAACAGCCTTCTCTGGACCCCTCTGTACCTGCAAATTACCGCCCAGTATCCAACCTTCCCTTTGCTTCCAAACTTTTGGAAAAGATTGTTTTCTCCCAACTCTCACATCACCTGGATTCCACACAGGGTATTATTATGCCGATGACATCTTTCTCTTACACCACACATCCTCCTCGAATCCTGCCTATCTTTGGTCTTCTCCTGGCTTTCCTCTAACTGCTTGATCCTTAATGTTTCTAAGACTGCGGCTATTTGGTTTACACATGGCTCTTCCACCCCATTACCCACTCCCTCTTTCTCTGGCACCCCTATCTCCTTAGTTTCCAAACTCCGCTATCTTGGTGTCATTCTCGACAGTAATCTTACCTTCCACGACCACATTTCACTGGTTTCTCAATGCTCCTTTTTCTGTCTTAGGCGAATCCGTGCCACCCGACCATTTCTCTCCTCTCAAGCCCTCACCACCCTCCTCCTTTCCCTAGTCATCACCAGACTGGACTTCTGTAATTCTATCTACGCAGGTATTCCCCAATATCAACAACACCGATTGCAACTAATACAAAATACAGCTGCTCGAATGATTTTACAGCCCTCCCCCCGTGATCATGTTACCCCGCTTTTACTGCACCTTCACTGGCTACCACTGAAATTCCGGATTCCCTTCAAGATTTTTACTCTCGTACACCGAGCTGTCTATCTTCACACACCTCAATATCTCTCCAATCTGTTAACTTTTCATACTCCCACCCGTAGTCTTTGATCTGTTCACATTAACCGCCTGCACCTCCCAGCTCCTTCTCAAGCCCACTTGCAATCCACTCGGAAATCAGCATTTTTCTACCTAGGTCCCGCCCAATGTTCCCTCTAATTTTCTGTAGGCTGTTTGCGCATAAAATATCAGCTGTGCAGCTTTTGAAGGAAGGTTACATTTTTTGTGCGCCACATAACGACACTCGGAGTTATATACTTTAAAATTTGACTACACGTCAGAATACAGTATGTACACCACATTGATTGCACTAGAAAATATTGTAGAACTTGTGAAAACCGTAAATACACAACAACTTTTAAATTTTAAGACGTCTGTGTTGTTTCCTATCAGAATCAGAACCGTAATTTTTGTGCGCTCTGTTGTAAAGTATGTGCGCTCGCTTGGCAAGGTGTGTGCGCGCGCACACGCGCACAGCTTAGAGGGAACAGTGGTCCCGCCCAATGGAATTCCCTCCCTACTGCCCTCCGCCTTGAAGATTCCTACCCCAAATTCCGTTCCCTCCTCAAGACCCACTTTTTTTTTCTTAGCTTTTAATGTCCCCTCTGAACCTGTATGACCTCACTCTCCTTGTTGCACTGCTTCTGCTAACTCTGCTCTCATCTTTTCTTTTTAAGTGATTGAAATTTCTTTTTCCTTTCTTGCCTAATGCTATTATGTATATTGTAAACCGCCCCAATGTAATGGGGGGCGGTATATCAAGTTGTAAATAAACAAACAATAAACTCCCAGTCTCACGTTTCATCCAGATGGACATAGTTAGCGTTGCTTAGGTAAGCCTCCCTGGGTTGGGGGGAATGGGGATTCCTTCCCAGGTGAGGGGGGCTAATAAGTTGGGGTGTATAGGTTTGAGAGTTTATCATTGTTTAACTACTTATTTCTTACTCCTGTGAATCTGCTTTGTCAGTAGGTTACTGGGGCTGGTAGGCAGTGCCAGTGGTATAAGTAGAGGGGTGTCATCAAAAGGTGGCATGCTCAGTCTCCAAACTGCTGGAAGAGGTACACTACCCAGAAGTTCGGGACTGGACTGGATTTCCTCAAGGAACAACAATTAGCAGGTAAGTCTAATTTCTCTTTATTTATTATACAAATGTATTGCTTGTTCCACTACCAAAATATTCAAAGTGAGATATAATGACCCCCATATCCCTCTGATTTATGATGGACGGCAGTAGTAGTAGACCCTCCGTCCCTCCCCCCTCATATGCTACTACCTGTGGGAATTATTGCTTTGTATTTTTCTTTGAAAATAAGGGAAATTATAACTAATTTTTCCTGTTTATTTCTCTAAACAGGCTATGAAAGTAGCAGTTCCGATACTTTATCAAGAATTAAACAAGAGGATGAGCCGTATGTCCAAGATTTCCAGGAGTCAGGAGAGAGAGCAGTTACTGACTCATACGCAGGTGAGTAATAATAAATAGTGTACTGAGTAATAGGAGATATTACAGAATCCAGCTGAGTATTACTAATTTACTTACCTGTATCCTTAGTTCTCACATATGGAGAATATAAGTCCTCACATGTAAGTGATGCTATTTAATGGAGCCCAGGAGAATAACCATAGTCAAGTCCAGACTGGGAGAATTCCCATACTGTTTTACAAGAGGCTGTGCCAAACATAGCGCCTCTGCATGTGTATGTCACTCCACATCCAGCGGGAGCAGCAATTTTAAAAAGCTACACATGGGCCAAAAACATTGAAATGGTGGCTTGAGTGGCAAGCTCTGGCAGTGATCCTGATAAAAACAGCACATTCTGACTCCGCAACTTAAACACTTGAAAAACCTACAGCAGATGGCCCCGTAGAGTGTGGAGGTAGCAACATGGCAACAAGATGAAAAACCGCAGACTGAAGGCATTCGTGAGGATGGCAAGATGGCGACCAGTGAACAGCAGGGCCTGGACATAGAGGAGGAGGATGAGAGAGATGACAGCATGGAAAGGACTGCGGTGACAGTATCGCAGATCTGAAGGGCTGGATTAAACAAATGGTTCAAGGAGTTGAAGAAGGAGATCACCACTGTGAGAATGGAATTGGGGGCCTGGTTTGCAAAGTCAAAGAGAAGCTAGTGGAATTGGGCTGCAGGGTGGGAGAATACAAGGACACCTGTACAAGCTGGCAGATGAGCAGGCAGCTCTGGTGACCCAGGTACAAAAAAAGAGGAGTGGAAAGAAATACTAATGCTTACAACTGAGGACATGGAAAACCATTTGCGACAAAATAATTTGCACAAAAGGGGGGTCCTAGAGGAGGCTGAGTTCCTTGATAGCCAAGGCTATCTGCAAGGTGATTTTGCGCCATGGTGGGGCAGAAGAGGTATCACCTATTTAATTCAATAGAGCTTACCGGATGTTGGGATCACCCAAGAGTAATGTTCCAAGAGACATAGTAATACGTGTACATGACTTTACTATCAAAGAATGGATCGCCCCAAAAATGTGGGCCATAAATCACTTTGACTTGCAAGGATATCAGATAGCCATCTTTGCCAATCTGGTCAAAGGAACTTTACAAAGGCGAAAAAAAAAATAAGTGCAGTTACTCAAACTGCGGCAAGGACAGTTGAAATACAGATGGCTATATCTGTTTGGGTTCACCATTATGAAAGATGGCCACACATGGTGTGCCTGCAGGGTGGAGGAGACGTTGAGGGTCATTGGAGAAGCAGGACAGCAAGTGGAGGGCATGGCAGGATCCTCATTGAGAAAGGCAGATAGACCAAAAAATAATGATTGGACCCGGATGTCTAAGGAAGGATCCAGCCAAAGGAGGAAAGGACTGGCGAAGGAAGCACCAATATAAAGCAAAGAGGCGTGGATTTTTCAATACAGCTAGAAAATAAGAACATAAGAGATGCCATACTGGGTCAAACCAAGGTCCATCAAGCCCAGTATCCTGTTTCCAACAATGGCCACTCAAAGTCACGAGTACCTGGCAGGTTCCCAAAAAGGCACACAAGTCCACAGTGCTTGCCCTGGGGCAAGCTGTGGGGTTCCTAAGTCCAATGGTGAATCTGTTCACAATGTATACCATCTATACCATGTTATAATGTAATATCGTTCCATGTAAAGCTGAAGCTATGTAAACAGCACTGATCCTCAGAAATGTAGTACATAAGACAAACTAAATAAAGATAAATAATGGTTTATGGATCTTTCCTCCAAGAACTTGTTCAAACCTTTTTTAAACCCGGCTACACTAACAGCTTTTACTACATCCTCTGGTAACTAATTCCAGAGTTTTATTACACGTTGAGTGAGAAAATATTTTCTCTCATTAGTCTTAAATGGATCACATTGTAGCTTGATGGCATAAACAATTGATCTACATTTACCCGTTCTACACCATTCATTAATTTATAGACCTCTAGCGAAAGATGGACAGTGAAAAAGATAGACAGGAAGAAAATTGATGCCTTTGAATTATGGTGCTTGCGATGAATACTGTGTATACCATGGACTGCCCGAAGAACAAACCAGTCAGTACTAGAGGAGATCAAACCCAAGCTTTCTTTAGAAAGTCAGATAAGACATTCAACTTTCATACCGACTCAACAACCATATTCTTTTAAACCTGTTCTCATAGGGGTGTCCTTCCATCCCCTTTACCATTTTGATGGCTTTTCTCTATACCTTTTTAATTCTGATATATTTTTTTTAAGATACGGCGACCAGAATTGCACACAATATTCAAAGTGCAGTCGCACCATGGAACGATATAGAGGCATTATAATGTTGTTGTTAAGTGCCGTCAAGTTGGTGTCGACTCATAGCGACCCTCTGGATAGTTTGTCCTCAATTGTGTTTGGTCTTCAGTCAGGCAGCTCATTGTTGACAGACTGGCACCCGTAGCTGCTCTTATTGTATCGATCCATCTCACTGCTGGCCTTCCTTTTTTGCATTGACCTTCTACCTTGCCAAGCATGCCGTCTTTCTCTAAAGATCTCTCTCTTCGCATGATGTGTCCAAAGTATGAAAGTCGAAGTCTTGTCATCTGAACTTCTAAATAAAGCTTAGGTTTGATCTCTAGTACTGACTGGTTTGTTCTTCGGGCAGTCCATGGTATACACAGTATTCATCGCCAGCACCTTAATTCAAAGGAATGAATTTTCTTCCTGTCTGTCTTTTTCACTGTCCAGCTTTCACATCCATATGATGTTATTGAAAATGCAATGGCTTGAATAAGTCAAAACTTTGTATGGAGAGAGATATCTCTGCTCTTGAGAATCTTGTCTAGGTCCTTCATAGTCATTCTGCCAAGAGCAATGCGTTGTCGGATTTCTTGACTGCTTGTTGCTTCTTTATTGATAGTTGACAACTTTAACCTATTTGGATCAACTATTTCAACTTCTTCTCCATCAACAATGAAATTATTCATTTTGCCAGTTGTCAAGATCTTTGTCTTCTTTACATTAAGGTGCAGATCCATTTTAAGACTATATTCCTTGATCTTGAGAAACAAATGTTTCAAATTGTCTTCACTTTCAGCCAGTAATGCGTAATCATCAGCATAGCGAAGGTTGTTGAGTCTTCTACTAATCTTCACACCTCTGTTGTCTTCATACAGTCCTGCTTCTTTGATTTGTTCTGCATGTAAATTAAAGAGGTAGGGGAAAAGTATGCAGCCTTGTCATACACCTTTGCTGATTTTAAACCATTCTGTTTCTCCTACTTCCATTCGAACTGTTGCTTCTTGATCAGCATAAATGTTGTGCAAGAAAATGATCAGGTGTTCTGGAATACCCATGCTTCTAATGTGACCCAGAGTTTCTCATGGTTTACAAAGTCAAAAGCTTTGCTGTAGTCAATAAAAAACATATAGATATCCTTTTGGTATTCTTTGGCTTTTCATGGATCCATCTCACATCCACGATAATATCTCTTTCCTCTCCCTTTCCTGAATCCTGCTTGCACTTCAGGCAGTTCTCGTTGCAGGTATGGTTGTAGTCTCTGCTGAATGATCTTGAGTAGAATCTTGCTGGCATGTGGGATCAGAGCGACCGTGCAGTAATTTTCACAGTCAGTCGGGTCACCTTTCTTCAGTATTGGTATGAACATAGATCTTTTCCAGTCAGTTGGCCATGAATTTGTTTTCCAAATTTCCTGGCAGAGCCTTGTTAGTATGGTAACAGCTTTATCTGATTACTGTAATAGCTCAATGGGAATGCCATCAATTCCCGGTGCTTTGTTATTTGATAAGGCTTTCAATGTTGCTTAGACTTCCTTTACTTTAGTCTCCATTCTTTTATTTGATTCCTAGCATTCTATTTGCTTTCTTGGCTGCCGCTACACAATAGGCAGAAGATTTCAACATGTTACCCATGATGACGCCTAAATATTTTTCCTGGATAGTGGTTTCTAATGTGAAACCTTGTATCGTGTAACCATAGCTTGGTTTGTTCTTTCGTAGGTGCATAATTTTCAAATTTGTCCACATTAAATTTCATCTGCCTTTTGAATGTCCAATCTTCCAATTTATCAAGGTTGTCTTGCAATTTTTCACAATCCTTTTGGGTTTTTAATAACTTTGAATAATTTTGTGTCATCTGAAAATGTGATCACCTCACTTGTTGTTCCCATTTCCAGGTCATTTATGAATATGGTAAAAAGCAGCGGACCCAGCACAGATACCCGGGCTAGTCTACTATTCAGCTTTCTCCATAGTCAAAATTTGCCATTTAACCCTACCCTATGCTTTCTAACTTTTAACCAGTTCTTGAGCCACAACAGTACACTGTCTCCTATCCCATGACTTTTTAATTTTGCCAAGAGTCTCTCATGAGACTTTGTCAAAGGCTTTTTGAAAACCCAGATATACTATATCAACTGGCTCACCTTTGTCTACCTGTTTATTCACACCTTCAAAAAAGCATAGTAACATAGTAAATGACGGCAGATAAAGACCAGTATGGTCCATCTAGTCTGCCCAGTAAAATGGCAAGAGTAGGTGCACCTGCCTCTCCGTGCAGGCCACTCCTCCCCATGTCTTTGTTTTAGGGGTGAACCCACCGCTCCGTGTAGGACACCCCTGTATGTTGAGAAATTAGTTAGTTAAGTTTTATTTTGATTTTATCCTGTTGCTGTAAAAGGATCCACTGTGTCTGTCCCATGCCATTTTGAATTCTGTCACTGTATTTGCCCCCACCACTTCCATCGGGAGGGCATTCCAAGCATCCACCACCCTTTCAGTGAAAAAGTATTTCCTGACATTGCCTTTCAATTTACCCCCTTGCAGCTTCATGTTATGCCCTCTAGTTTTACAACTTCCCCGTCTTTGGAAGAGGTTTGTTTGTTCATTATTTTTCTTTAAGTATTTAAAGGTCTGAATCATATCTCTCCTGTCCCTCCTCTCCTCCAGAGTGTACATATTTAGGTCTTCAAGACTCTTCTTATAAGGCTTCTGACTCAGACTACAAATCATTTTGGTTGCCTTCCTCTGAACAGTTTCCAGTCTTTTTATATCCTTTGCAAGATATGGTCTTCAAAACTGAACACAGTATTCCAAGTGAGGCCTCACCAGTGACTTCTCTTCCTTTCTGCTGCTAATTCCTATTTGTATGCTACCCATCATCCTCCTGGCTTTTGCCACTGCCTTGTTGCACTGTTTTGCCACCTTGAGATCCGCAGAAATAGAAATAATCACACCAAGGTCCTTCTCCTGGTCCGTGCACACCAACCTCCTATCGCGTACATTTCCCCTGGATTTCTGCTTCCCAAGTGCATGACACTGCACTTCTTCGCATTAAATCTTAACTGGCAAGCATTAGACCATTCTTTCAGCTTTTGTAGATCTTTCCTCATGTTATCCACTCCCTCAGGGGAGTCCACTGTGTGTTTTTGTGTCATCTGCAAAAAGACAGACTTCCATGCAGTTCTTCAGCAATATCGCTCACAAATACATTGAACAGTGCCGGGCCCAGGACCGAACCCTGGGGCACCCCACTAATCACCCTCCTTTCATCCAAGTGAGTTCCATTTACCATCACCTTCTGTCGTCTGTAAGTCAACCAATTTCTGATCCAGTTCACCACCTTCGGACCCATCCCCAAACTACTGAGTTTATTGATAAGCCTCCTATAAGGAACAGTATCAAAGGTTTTGCTGAAATCCAGGTAGATGACAACCATCGCATGCCCCTGATCTAGTTCTCTGGTCACCCAGTCAAAGAACTCAATCAGATTTGTTTGGCAAGATCGTCCTTTGGTAAAACCATGTTGCCTCGGATCTTGCAACCTGTTGGTTTTGAGAAGGTCCACTATTTGCTCTTTCAGAAGCGCCTCCATTACTATTCCCACCACCGAGGTAAGGCTCACGGGCCTGTAGTTTGTCACTTCTTCCCAGTCACCACTTTTGTGAAGAGTGTCGTAGTCAAAATGACTATGAATTAAATTAAAGAGACCATGTGGAGGGAACTAAGGCTTTTATTCCCTGCTTAATGCAAAGGTTCAACATAAGAGATAATTCAAGAAACAGAAAGTCCTTTGTGTCAAAAGGTACCAATATTTATAATGAGTTGCTTAATTGTTGCTTCACAACTAAGGCAGGTTTCAGATAGCAGAGGTCAGTGCAAGAAACATTAATTACATTTCATTCCTTCATCTTGGTTATATAGAGCATACAGACTCTGGAGCTGAGGCCGTGCACCAATCACATTCCATGAGTTCTGGCAGAGATAAGGGAACGGTATTAGGATATTCAATCTCCATGGATTCCCCTTCGCTACCCTCAGTGGAGGAATGGTCACTGTCCCTGTCTAGCCCAGCCTTGTAAGTTAGTGTTCTGGAGTCTGGCTTCCCATAGGCAGGGGTTCTCAAGGCTTTTGGTATTTTACTGAACCAATCTGGTTTCTTTTTCCTCACATAAGGAACATGTGTTTTAGCAGAGCCTTTAGGAGCACAATAATCACAGTCACTGGTTAATGTTTCATACCTTGGTTTAGCTGAGCTGGAATCCACAATGTTTTTCTCTTCCAGTCTCTCTCCTTTGATAGCTGAACTTCTGCCTGCCAGCGTGGGACACAGCTGTGCTTCTAGGCAGTTGAGTAAAACCTGTCCTGGATTCTCCCCTCATTCTGGGTAAAAACTCCTGCTGATTATAAAAGTGCTTCTCTCTCTGACCTGGTAAAACTTGGCAATAATCCTCCAGAGATTGTAAGCTCTCCTCAGAACCCTTCTCCCTGGTTCTTGGCTTCCGTCTCTCTGTTCTATATTCAGGCAGACTATAAGAACTAGGCGTGGCAGACACTCTCACCTTGGGGCTGGCTCTACCAAACTCCCTTTGTGCAACAGGGTTAGTTTGGGCCTTCTGGCTCCCAACCTTGTGAAGTCTGTTCCCACTCAAATTCTTCTCAGTCCTTTCTTGATGGCTCCCAGCCTTCTCTCGGTGGCTCACAGCTTTCTCTTGCTCTAGGCTCTCCGCCTTGCTTCCACCGTGGCTCCCAGCCTTGCTTCCACTACAGCTCCCAAGCTTGTCTCCTCGGTGGCTCCCAGCCTTGCTTCCTCGGTGGCTCCCAGCCTTTCCTCCTCAGTAGCTCCCAGGCTTGTCTGTAGTACAGCTCCCAAGCTTGTCTCCAGTACAGCTCCCCAGCTTGTCTGTTCGGTAGCTCCCAAGCTTGTCTGTTCTAGAAGCATTCTGTTCTGATTTATAAAGCAAACTGTTTTGGATGACTTCCTGGTTCCCTTCCAGCTGTAAGTCATCAGAGTTCCTAGGCTCATTAACTCCCGAATGTCTGTTCCTGCTCCCTCTAGCTGTGCCTGGGGGTAATTGCACACCTAGTTCCTCAAAAGAAACAGCATTTCTTTTCAAACACTCATCTTTATTGACACACGCCTCATGACAAGAGGTACCACATCCGCCCTCCTCCAGTCCTGAGGAACTACTCCTGTTTCCAAGTATCTGTTGAAAACATCCTTTAACAGCCCGGCAAGGACCTCTCTGAGCTCTTTCAGTATCCTGGGATGTATCCCATCTGGTCCCATGGCCTTGTTCACTTTCAGTTTTGCAAGTTGTTCTAACACATCATCTTCAGTGAATGGTGTGGTATCTACTTCATTCCCATTTTTATATTTGGGAGTCACAGATGGTCCTTCTCCAGGATTTTCTTTAGTGAAAACAGAGCAGAAGTATTTGTTTAGCAATTTGCTTTTTTCAATGCCACTTTCCACAAATCTGTTCCCAGCACTTCTGAGTCCTGCAATTCCATCTCTGGTTTTCCTCCTCTCCCAAATATACCTGAAGAAAGTTTTGTCGCCACACTTCACATCTTTAGCCATCTTTTCATCTGCCTTTGATTTTGCTTTCCTTATTTCTCTTTCTGTCTCTTTGAGTTTGATCCTGTATTCCTTACTGTGTTCCTCTATTGCAAGCTTTTGAATTTTGTGAAAGCTGTGGGGTTTTTTGCCTTTATTTGAGCAGCCACTTCTTTGGAGAACCAAATAGGTTTCCTTCTCCTCTTGTTTTTATTTACTTTCCTTACATATTTATCTGTTGCCCCTTTTATTGCCACCTTTAGTTTAGCCCATTGCAATTCCACTTTTCTTATCCCCTCCCACCCTGCCAACTCTTCCTTCAGGTACTTGGCCATTTTACTGGAGTCAGTGTTTTTGAAGTTTAGGACTTTGAGCTTGCTATGATTGGACTGCACCTTGGCTTTTATCTCAAACCACACCATGTGGTGATCGCTGCTGCTCACAGGGGCACTCACCCAGACATTTGACATGGTCTAACTGTTGGTGAGCACTAAATCCAGCATTGAGCTTTCCCTGGTTGGTTCCATCACCATTTGTTTAAGTGACGCATCTTGGAAAGCATCCACAATTGTTTTGCTTCTTGCCAGATTCGCAGAAGGAGTACTCCAATCCACATTGGGTAGATTAAAGTCACCCAATATGATCACTTCCCCCTTTGTGGCTATCTTGGCAATATCTATAATCAATTCATTATCTATTTCTTTGATTTGAGTCGGAGGTCTGTAGACTACAGCAGTATGGATGACAGTGCCATCTCCTCTTTCCAGCGCAATCCAGAGTGCTGCTGCTTTTCCTCATGCCCCCTGCATTGCAGCAGCTTTTAATAGTCCATCTGTTTCCCCAGTCGCCAATAATCTGAATCCTTCTCATTCGCAGCAGGTCTGGAGCCATGTATTAAAGCTGTTCATGCGATGCACCCTTTCTGCCCCCTTACCATGACCAGGTAGAACTTATGAGAATGCTACAGTGTTAACAATGGGCTTGAGTTTCTCTCCCAGAGTCTGGAAGTCCCTTTGAACTGCAGAGGCACTGTTTCTAGCCAGGTCATTTTTACCCAGGTTGGTGACAACATCAATTTTGGAGTGCTCACTTTCTGCGCTAAGTACATCAACAATTTGGTTTGTATTCCTGCTGGCTGAAAAGCCTGGGAGGCATTTGACTATCATCTCTTCTTTGAACTGTGTTCCCAAGTTGGTGCCTCTGATGATGGAATCTCCAAGTAGTAGTAGTTTTCTGTTTGAGTTTTTCTTCATATTTGGTGCTTTAGCAGGAGATTGGGCATTGACTGACTCATTTAAGGGTCCTTCACTTTCCATGGATTGGTGATCCTCATTAACCAAAGTAGAGAAGGCATTATGCAGGGATATCTCTTGATGTATAGGATGTCTCTGCGTTACAGGTCGCAATCAACCCGAGCCCAATTTGTTTCTGGGATGTTTGCTTCTTTGTGGTAGCGGTGGTGGACTTTGTTCTGTTTGTATCCTAGAAGAGGTCCGTTTCATTGCAGCTAGTTCTTCCCTTAGTAGAGTCAATTCTACAAGCTCTTAGGTTCCAAACAATTCGTCTCAGAATGAAGCACCACAGTTATTGCACTGAATACATGACATGCTGATTAAGCAGTCCTAGAAGGAGAAGAAGAAGAAAAGGTGGGCTTAACACCAAATTAAAAAAGATAGATGGCAAAGTATGTGACTACTATATAGGCAATGCAGCCCTGGGGTGAGTGGGGTAAGGGGTAGGGTGTGCAGGAACCTAAGTAGTAGGCCTTACATGAACAGTGGGCACACTCAGATATCTGATTTAAGGGCTAAACAAGGAATGTAGGCAGTCAGAATATTCCCAAAAAGTAATGTATAACCAACAGTTAAGGTCTATATTAGCAACAGGCAAAAAATGATAGAAAGCTGAAAGCTTAGCTGTGTGGAGGCTCTGGAAGCTGTGAAGCCTGGAGCTGACCAGGTACTTGTGGCAGGCTGTAAGATAATCTAATTAGCCCCTCCCTGGGAGCAGGCTTGCAACAGAAAATTCAAACATAATAGATTAGTAAAAGAAGACCTTCCTTGCTTAAATCCATGTTTGCTTTCTCCCATTAATCCATGACTATCTACATGTTCAGTAATTTTATTTATTTATTTATTTATTTACATTCTCTTATATACCACGCTATTCTGCATCAGTGCGGTTTACATTGAACAAACTGAAATTACATTGAACAGGGCATTATTTATTTATTTATTTATTTATTTAACATTTTTATATACCGCGCTATTTATTATCAGCGCGGTTTACATAGAACTACAAAACATCAGATAAGATACATATATCTGTTTTTACATGGAACAGGAAGAAAAACTTGGAAACCGGGGTAATTATAACAAAGGATAATAAACATTGAACTATATACATATGATAGTAATATTACATGAAAAGGCATCTTGTTAGATAGGAACGGGATTAGAGCTATTTGGATGAACTTGTGTTATTGTGTTCTCTGGAAAGTATTGGATGAAAAGGTGATGCTTCAAGGCCTTTTTGAACTGGGGGATATCAGAGATGGCCCTAATGTGTGGTGGGAGGTAGAGTTTCCACAGTTTGGAGAGCACATAAGCTGAATGATCGGTTCACAGTTGCAGAGAGATGTATTTTAAGGATTTCTTTGGAACTTTGAGCATGTTTTAGTTCCGAGGTTCTTCTAAGTCTGTTGGGGGGGATAGGTTGTATCAACTCTGATAGAGAGGAGGGAGCAAGTCCTTTGTGAGCTTTGAAGACTAGTAGCAGGGTCTTGAAGGTGATTCTCGCTTGGATAGGGAGCCAGTGTAATTGTTTTCAGGAGAGGTGTTACATGTTCTCTTTTTGGTACCCCGAAGAGCACTCTTGCAGCACTGTTTAATGCTAGTTGAAGCGGGTTGAGGGTTGATTGGGGGAGCCCTTGTAGTATACAATTTGCGAAGTCAAAGTGTGGGATAATTAAAGCCTGGTAGACAGTACGGAAATCATCTGGATCCATTAGTTGGCGAAGGTGTCTAAGGGAGCGAATCTTGAAATAAATTGACTTTACCGTGTTGGCTATGTGGGTCTTCATATCCTAGATTTTGATCCAGGGTACCACCAAGATAACGATGTGGGGTTTTACTTGCAACTTAGCATCATGGACTTCAAGGAATGTAGGTGGTGTGAACTTGGGGTTTCTTGGGATGAAAGTACCTCTGTTTTTCTTGTTCTGGATTCTGAGATTTTTTGAGCTCAGTAGCCAGTCTGAGATGGCGTTAAAACAGTTGGATATGGTGGTGAGATTCATCTTATCGATGCAGAATGCATATATAATAGGACGTCATCAGCATATATCATGTAATTGGACTTTGAAGGACCTGATAATGTTGCATAAGGGTCGCATGTAGATGTTGAATAATAATGACTGACAAAGAGGAACCTTGAGGAAACTTGGAGATAACTATTTTACATGGAACATGGGCTATGGAGGGTTAAGTGGCTTGCCCAAGACCACAAGGAGCACCTGTGGGACTAGAAAACCCCAGTCCTTTCGGCCCAAGGTTGCTGTCCTCTAGTGGGATTTGAACCCCCGACCTTCCGGCCTGAAGTACCTTGCCCCAACCACTAGGCTACTCCTCCACTCCTTTATTCTTTATATGGTTTCTATCATTTTGCCAAGTACAAATGTACTTGAAAGTTTTTATTATGTGTTTTTCCTTCCACAGCAATCTTTTTTTCAAAATCTCTTTGGCCTGCCTTTTAATGCCTTGCCTTTTACTTGCAGTGCTTATGTTTCCTGTTTGTCATTTGGCTCCTTTTTCCATTTCTTGAAATATGCTCTTTTGGCTAAAACAGCCTTTCTGACCTCACCTTTAAAACCATGCTGGGAGTTTTTGGACTTCCTTCCACTTTACTTAAGCATGGAATACAGCTGGTCTGGGCATCCAAGATAGTACTTTTAAACAACACCAATGCTTTTTGTAAATCTTTAATCTTTGCAGTTGTTCCTTTTTAGCTTTTTACCTGTTTTCCTCATTTTATCATAGTCTCACTTTTGAAGTTAAAAAGTAGGAGTAAGTGATGTCAGGCCATCATATGAACAGCTGATCCGAGTGCTTTGCTGGACTAACTGCTCCAAAGGGGGTTAATTTTGCCTTCCCATACCCAATTGAGGCTGATTATAGACCTTAAGAGGGGATATGCAAAGCCTCAGTGGGATTACCAAGACCTGGCGAAAAGTTGCCGACTTAAAAGTATTCTTTTATTAGAGCTGCGAAGACACCACTGTCCAAAATGGTGGCGGCGGCAGGGGGAGAGAATGATGAGGGAATGGAGAGGAAACACGCCGGACAGATGATTACAGCAGAGGCACAATGGTGCCTATTAGCAAAGTTGGAGATGCAGCAGTGGTGTAGCGAGCTTAAACAAGAGATTGGAATCAGTAAGGCTGAGTCTTGGCTGCATGGTGGAGAACTTAAGAGCTGAATATTACATGAACGTTGGGGCAAAAGCGTTGGAAAAAGAGGGAAAAGGTGAAGAGAAAAGAAAGTGGATGACTGCCACGCAGAACAGGAGGCATATGGCCAAGAAAGTATCTGCAAAGGTTGGAAGTAAGAGAACAACACCAGGCCAAATGCAGAGTTAGTTACCGTTAGTAAAAATAGATGACTTGAAAGAACCGCAGCAGTATTGAAATCAATCCTAAAAACCACGTGAATTTTAAAGGAGTTCCTGAGGGGTCAGAATTTCTAGGACTGTATAGGCAAATAGCAGTTTCAGGTTTTCAATCTTTTTCTAGATAGGAGGAGAGGAGGACTGTGGCACTGGCCGCGTTGAGCTATAGTTGGGATTGGGTACATTGGGCGCTTGGCCCCAGCAGAGTGTGCACCCCATGAGGACAGTGTAAAACTGCTTTCATAATTATACCATTTAAAGAAAAGAATGGCTGCAAAAAATGAGGGCCAAGTGGGCAAGTTTCAGGGCAGGGCAGGGCACCTGCGGTATCAGTGTTTTACAGATCAATCCATGGGAACTTTAGTGCCAGCAGAGCTTTTGGCCCCCATTCACAGAAGAGGTTTATGCAAGGAACAAATTAAATATACGTGGATTTACCCTATAGAACTAATCCTTTACAAAAAAATAAAATCAACATTGCGTGATGACTGTGGAGGAGGCTGTTTAAGGCCAAAAAGGAAGCGTCAGGACTCTCTGATGTGGGCAGTACACTGCCCATACCACCCACGTGGGAAAAATTGTGAAACAAACGATGGACAGTGGTATAGAAAGAGTG
>CM066031.1:112066856-112190205 GCA_033557465.1 Ichthyophis bannanicus | reverse complement strand
GTGGGACCGAATGTCATGCTCATGCAGCTCACGCATACGCTCTTTCGAGCCTATGGATTGTCATGCTCCCTTCGACACCTCTCATGGAAGGTGGTCTTCCTGGTGGCTCTGATCTCAGCTGTGGCGGATGACCACCTGTCCGCCCAAAACTCAAGGCCCTCGTGGCCTCAAGGCTCTCTACACCAGGTTCTATGGGAAAAACGTGTGGTACTCCATATCCACCCCAACGTTTAAACGGAGGTTGTATCGGCCTTCCATCTCAGTCAGGAGATAGTCATTGCCGAAGACGGACATCAGCAATCTTACATACTCTAGCGACTGCCAAGAGGACTTTCGCCTTCTATTGGCACCCAGGTTCAGCACCAAAGTCCGATTGGCTCTTTCTTGCTTATGATTCCAACCACAGTCACCCAAGCAGGCAGTCACCAAGCGCACCCCTCTCTATATGGAGTGAGGGACTGCATCGCCTTTGCCCAGGTGAAGGCGGAGGTTGCCCCGATGGATCGGTGCTTCACCGCAAACGGTTGTTGCTGGGCCAAGGTTGGCTTCGGTTTGCCGCTCTTGCTGCAACTCACTACATCTAGCGGGAAACATCTGACGGGCTCGCCCTCTGCTCAGCGACCTGGGGGTCGTTCAAGCGAAAAATGTTTTCACTCGGCAATACTGCCTGGAGAGGCGAGTCCCACCAGGACAGCACATCTTTGGCCAGGCTGTACTCTGTAATCTATTCGGGATTGATCGATATAAGAAACTCATGCCCTCACGACCCTTATTTCGATGGCTACCAAGAGATTCACACCCGGGACATGAAGGACTCGTGCTTCCTTTGAGCGTCGGCTTCTGTCTTCGTTCATGGCCTCGCAGACGGGTTTTTCCCTGCTTGTTCCTGGAGGGAAAGAAAGATAGTTACTCAACCTTTAACAGGTGTTCTGATGGGGGACCAGTCCTCACTACCCTCCCGCCTCCCCTGCAGGAGAATTTTTTATCTTTCCACTTTGCCAACTGCTTGGTAGGACTCTAGCTAGGGGACCCGATCTTGGTGGAAAGAGGACCACGCCTGTGTGGCAAACAATCCCAAAGGATTTCTTTTGAAAGCTAAGGAATTGGATCAGCACAGGGGGCTCCGTCGATGCTGATGCCACACATAAGTGAGGACTGATTCCTGCTTGTTCCTGAGAGAACACCTGTTACAGGTGAGTAACGTATGCTTTATGTTGACCTCTCCTCAGGGTAGAACAGTGGAGGATCGCCTCCTAAAGATGCAGAAAAAGAAACTGTCTCCGGGAGGGATCAGGTCTATGATAACAGAAATAGACAGAAGAAAATCATCACCAGATGTGTGAGAGGATGGAGCACCATATCAGGATCCCTGAAAACAAGGTGTTCCCAAAGAATCAGTCCCCCCCCCTGGCTCCTACTCTTTTCAGCTTTTATACTGCTGATCCTGCACAAATCTTGGGAATGAGCCTTTGAAATGGGGCCCAATGCCTTTCAAACCATTTCTAAGCATGCCAGGCCCCCCAACGGTGCGGATTTTTCTCATACTCTCCCATATAGGACAGGGGCATAAGGGGCCCAAAGCACATATATGCGGCTCAGGCGGCCCACCAATTTAGCCTGCCAGCTGACCCCGCTCTAAACCCCGGATTTTTACTTTGGAAAATTCCATGGATTAGGGGTACTGGGGGACCCAAGGGCAAGCCACACGAAAGGCTACACGGGGTTAAGCAGCGGATTTTTGGATGCTACCTGCAATAGCTTCTGAAACCTTAAGGATAGGCAAGGAAACAAAACCTCACACGGATTTTTAAAGGAATAGGATAGAGGGCTAACGCAGGTAGCATTCAAACAAAAAATTGCTGCTAATCATGGTAGGGCCTTTCCTTCCACCCCGAGCCTCCGAGCCTGCTGGAAATGGCCCCCTAAAAACGCCCCAGTGCCACACAACATAGCCCATACAGCCCACCCCGGTCATGCTAGGGGGGGACTTTGTCCGGGGATTTTTTCAAAAGGCGCAGGATTTCCGTTGGTAGGTTGCCCTTCAACAAATCCAGGGATTAAGGGCCGTTTACGATGGGTAACTAAGGGGGGAAAGTTACCCATGTATAAAAGGGGGACCTTTGGGAAAATCACGGCCCTTGATTCTCAATTTATGCAAAATAAGGGCACATAAAAATGGTACAGATTTTTCAGAACATCAAAACTAAACACAGAAAAATCTACCACTCAAAAGGTTGTGGGCCAGGGGGCAAACTGGGGCTGTGGCCTTAAGGCTCTGGCCATATTCTATGTTCCCATCAATGGGGGACAAGGGCTCCGTCTTTTTCATTTTACTCAGAAAGAAGAAAACCAACTTTTCAATCTTCCACTTTCAAAAAAACAAAAAACAGGGGGAAGTAAAAAATTTCTCCCCATGGAGGGACTCAATGGGATTCCTCTGCCAGCTTTCCAAGCAAACGCCCAAAAATAAATTTGGGGATGTAAAAATTAGGATAACAATTTAGAACAAACCTTACAGGGTCTGTCCATCGCATCGATTATTGTGGGCGCTGGGCCAAACGGTGGGGCAGGGCCAGATAGATACCAAAACGTTAGAGGAGCCGTGGTGCCATGGGGGGGAACATTCATGACGGGGAACTTTTACTAAAATTTGATTGCTACTTTTCCAAACCACTGGGGTCACTATATATATGTTCCAGCTGAGTTACTTACCGTTGTTTTCTTGGGGCTTGGGGAAACCACATTAAAACATATGAATTCTGGTCTTCCTTCAAATGGATAAATGGCTGGGGGGGCCTATGTTCCAACATTAGGTTGCCATGGTATGGCACCCCAAGGGTTTGCCAAATCAAATCCACCTTATTCTAAGGGGCACAGGTTGTTGCCAAAACTAGTGGTGGGGACAGGCAGTTAATTAAAAGGGAGGGGGCTTAAAAAAAAAATCCAAACAGGGGGGACCCTTTTCCAATGACCCAGGGATTACCCTGAAAAAAAAACAATGGTGCAAACCAAAAGCCTTTAAGAAACCACCAAAAACACCTCCTTTCCTTCAGGAGGTTGGGATCGGAGGCTTTCCATTTCAATCCATATAACAAAAATTGCCAAGGGCCCAAGACGTTAAAATTGAAAATGACTATTTGAATGAAAGAAAGAAAAAAGTATAAAACCACTGTTGGGGTAGGGTTTGGAGGCACACTGCTGCCCATTGCCTTTAAAACCCTCTAGGGCGTTGCAAGGCAGAACCATGTATTTGGGGGCTCTATCTCCCAGAGGAAAAACAAAAACGCAGGAATGGAGTCTTAACATTAATGAGGAGACGCGACACGCCGGACGGAGGCCCGCACTAGGGAAATGCTCCCCAGCATCCCAAATCAGAAGCCTTTGGGGAAAGCATCCCCACGCGGGCCTTTTGCACACCAGTTGGGCTTCCCCGCCCTTCCTACTCGCCCTCCTTACTTAATAAGAACAGCCACAGGAATAAGAAAAATACCCGGGGTTGAGTTTATCAGTTTAGTATTTCCGCGGAAAACAAAAAAGGTCCAGACAGGATACGGGTAAGAAAACCATCCATGTCACCGCAGGAAAAACCCTTCCTTTTTAAGGTTTTTCTAGTAATGCTCCTATTTGCCTTTTGTTCCGGTTGTGGTCCGCAAGGTTTTTTTGTTCTTAATTCCCAAGGGAGGGCACAAGACGACTGGGACTCCTTCTGGGGGCCAACCCTTGGTGCCCTTGTTTCTTTTCTTTTTCTTTCTTTTCCTTTCGAGGACAGCCTCCTCGTTTTTTCTTACTGAGGCCTACCGGGTCTTCCAGCTTGGAGCCTTCTTCCCCTAAGAAGTGCCCCCACTTGTGGAGACGTTGGCTTCTGCTCCGCCTCCAGCGCCTGGTGTCCCTCTTGTTGGGGCCATGACCCCTTTCCCCCGGGTTCTACGGGATTCAGCGTCGGGAGAAGACCCTCCCTGTTTCGAGTGTCCCTCGATGACATCTTTCCCTCTGAGGACCCGCGGTCGTCGGGCGTTCTCTCCTCGCCAGGAATCAGGTAACCCAACAACAGTCTGTTTAAGACTAACAGAGCCTTGGGGGGTGAGTCTCATGCGCGGCATGAAGAACGGCTCCGGCCTCCCCCCCCCCTGTCCCTTACACCCCGGAGGGAGTTCTTCGGGCTCCAGAGTCTCAGAGGGTTTTCGAGTTGTTCCTGAGGTTTCGCTCCTCACAGAACATTCTCGAGCCATGCCCGAGGGTGGCACCCGCTTCGAGCGGTGAAGATCCCTCGGCATTGGCGTCAGCGTCGAGTGTTCCACTCTTCGTCAGGGACTGTTGACTGTGTCCTCGGTGCCTTCGGGGGGCCGATCGATTCGACCCAGTCTGGCTCTGCAGCACCCCGGTCCTGCGCGGGGACGGTACCCGGCTTCGGCGGTGCTGATTCCCTGAAGTCCGGCGTCGAGCGTTCCGCTCGGTCGCCGGGGTCGTTCGGACCACCCTGTCCCGGTACGGGGTGCCCACGCCCCGGCTAGGCCCGGAGGGAAGGACTGTACGCTTCGGGCGGGTCCAAGTCCTCGGCATGGGCGTCGGAGTCGGTGTACCGCTCCCTGCCGGGGGTCGGCGCCGGGTGCACTCGGCTCCGCCGAGGCCGGTCGCCTCTTCTCCGGCTTTCCGCGGGGGCGGTACTAGCCTCGAGCGGCTCCACCCCTCCCGCGGCGGTCTCGGCCACAAGGCCACGGTCTTCGCCAGGGGTAGCCTCCGGGCTCCGCCTGCGGAGCGATCAGCCTGTCCCGGTCGGGCGGGTTGTCACCCCCGCCTTGCGCGGGTCCGGGGCCTACCCTGGATGCCACCGACCTCCGGGCACCTGCGCGGGCATCAGGAGAGCCTCCGCTTGTCGCTCTATTGGCCCCTCGGGTTCCGGGGCCTTCGGTTGTTTGAGTCGGCACGCCCCCCCCCGGCGGAAGCCGGGTGGATGGCGCGTCTCGCCCCACCGCCGGGGCTCGGCGGCGGAGTTACATGGGTACCTCGAGGCCGCGCCATTGCGACCCGTAAAGGCTCCACGCTCGCTTAACACGGGCCGCGGGACGAGCCCAGGCGTCTAGACGGGCCTCTCTACTGAGATCGGAAGCCGAATGGAGGTGTTTCCCTCTTCGCTGCGTTTCAACCTGGGAGTTCCTCGTTGCTCTCGGCACGATCGTCGCGGCCCCAACTGCACTCTCGGAAGTGGCAGTTCCGGTGCGGCCGCGACTCCGGGGCCCCCTAAGGCGGCGTTGCTCGGTTCGAGGCCCAGCCTCGAATCGATCTCCAGTTGGGGAAACGTGGCCCCGCCAAATCTCGAAACCGACCCTGGCCTCTTCCGACGGCGCAGTGATGCGCTCTCCGGCGGCCTCGGCGGCCCACTTCAACCGCCCTTGCGGATTGCTCCGGGGGTGCCTCTGCACCCGGAGCGGAACCCGGGCCAAGCCCAGCGGGCCCGTCAGGGACTTTGCTTCCCTCCGATGCCCCGCTTGGAATCGATCTCGGGCTCTGAAGATGCAGTACCATCTGCCCCCCATTCGGGCTGTCAGTATCCGCCTCTATTTCGAGCGATTCCTTCCGTGCACCAGCAGGGGGGGTCCTCTGGTGTTCCAGCGGCGCCGGCGCCTCGGCGTCCCCCTGGATAGCTCCTCTGGGAGAGCCGTCCTTTCAGGACTTCCGCCTTGACATAGCGAAACTTGCTCGCCGCTTCCTACCCCGGGCCCTTCGTCGAGTCCGGGCCCTGCGGAACAAGCAGCCATGATGCTTCCCTTACATCCTCCCTGCAGGATCTCCTGTTCGGGATGTGGCGCTCGCCCTTAAAGGTGCCGGCGCCGCCTGCGGCTATGCATGCCCGGTATCGGGTGCCCCACCTCTCCGGGCTTCCAGTCTCACCAGCTTCCCCATCGCTCCATTGTGGTGGAATCGGCCCTAAAGAAGGTCGGTAGCACGAAGACGCATTCTTTCTGCCCCCGAATCGGGCAGCTAAAGCTCTGGACAACTTCGGGTGGCGCACCTTCCAAACGTCCATGTTAGCCTCCAGGATTCTCTCATATATTTTCGATATGAGCCTGGCGCTTCGGGAGGTCACTGAGAGGTTATCCCTCCTTGTCTCCCTTTGTGTCGGCCCCTCGGGCCCCGGACTATTCCTTGCTTCTTTACCACTGCAGGAATATCTCTTGGTTCCTTTCTCGCGCGGCCATGGAACTCTTTTGAGTCATTTAGCAGGGCCTCTGCTGTCGCCATAGGGGCGCGTCGTACGGCCTGGTTGCAGGTGTCCGGGCTTGTGCAGCTGGGCGCAAACATAATCTGGGTACGTCCCCGTGCACGGGGGAGAAACCTGTTCAACAGCGAAGCTTTGCGTCAGGTGGCTCAGTGCGCCGCCGACCTGTTTGGCTCTGGCCGCCCGCGGCCCTCCCCTTCTCCCGGGGGTAGGCGGCGTCCTTCCCGACCCTCCTTCCCGAAGAGGAGGAAGTGTCAGCCCTCTGCCTACCTGCCGGGCGCGGCGCTACCGGGGACATCTCACGTCGGCGGGCGGTGCTGGAGCTCGCACCAGGCTGCCCTCGCCCGGCAGGCCCTTAGGCACCGGCAGGCGGCCCAGTCTGCGCTTAACCACTCTCACCGGTAACATTTTGTCCAGTTATGCTCTGTGGTTCTTTCAGATTGGAGGTTGGGACCCCTCCCCCGTGGGGGGATCCTTACCACTCTGAGTTGGCCTGGCCCCGCAGGGCCTTGCTTCTTTTTTCCGGGCTTACTCTCGGGTACGTCCCTCGACTCCCCTCTGCCGGGTTCCCCCGGATTGAGGGGATCGCGCACCACACCCCTTCTCTTCCTGGTGTGGGCCTTGGCCGTTACTCTCTGAGCGTGGGCCTCAATAATCATCGACAGGGCAGACCCCCTTGGGTCGGTTCGCCTCTTGCGGTGGTGCCCCTGGGCAGGTTACGGTGGACAGGGTTTCCACTGACCCAGATCGATCCCCGGCTCCGCGCCGTGCCTTCCTCGGAGCAGCGGGGGACATTGAACCTATCCACGAGAGGTGTTGTGTGGGCCAGAGATGATCCCCCACAGTCACACGGTGGCCGTAGCGTTTCTACCTCCTGCCTCCCTTATGGTACTGAGGACACCGTTTCGACTGTCTGGCAGACGCCTCAGGGGCACGCGTACTCCTGAGGGTGCCCCCTCCCAACTGATCTGTAGGTCACGCAACCATACTGCTATCCTCGCCGATTGGCCTGCCCCACACCCGTCGGCCCATCACTCTGCTGGTCCCCCCCTTGCCACCTCCGGGTGGGCTCCCTCCTGTGGATCAGGAGGCCGGTCCGAGTTGGCAGTATCGTTCCCGGAGTGCATACTGGTTAAAACCCTGGGTGGGTGCTCCGGACCCATCCATGACCCGATATACATCTATTCCTGTCCCTGGGATATATATCGTTACAAGTGGGCGCTCTTGGAATGTCCTATCGCGCTCTGGTCTTACCGACGTGCTCCCGTACTGTCGGTAATGACGTTTTGGTTTTCTTCGGGGTCCGGCCGGCCCCTGCTTGCGTCCTGCGGCGTTGGGTGCATGAATCGGCTATGTTTTTCTTATGAAGCCAGCAAACCCCTTGGTTCGGCCCCCATTGTCTGGAGATTCCCGAACCCAATGTCTTCCTATCCCTGGCCGGCTAGGGTAGGCAGTGCTACCCCCCGCTATCCCCGGGTACACCCCTGTCCCTTCTCCGAGCTGGGTCCTCCAAATTGACCAGTCCTCTGCTTCGTCCTCCGGATGGGGGACCCTGCTCCTGCGGGAGTTCTCGGCTCTTCTGGGAACTCCGCGTGAGGACCTACCGTTCCGGTGCCGGGTTGACACCTGCGTCTCCAACCCGCCCGGACCGGGGAAACCTCGTCATGCCTGCGACGACGTTCCCCTGAAGACTGCGCTACGGCACATACAGTACCCGTCGCAGTCCGGCCTTCTACAGTCCAATGGGTAAGCTCTTGCTTGTACTGGATCATTAATGATAATGATGTCAAAGTGCTTTTGTAGACTCCACCTGTAGTCTTAGGTTTGCTGTGCCTTTGGCGCTTCTTCTCAACTCCTACCCTCCATCCCTTAAGGGATGCCGGGGATCCAGGTTGGGCGATGCAGGCCTGTTCAGGGGCGCGCATTCTGGGATATACCCTGGCAACCCCAGCTAGGGAGTCCCATATGTGAAGACTCATTCCTGATTGTTCCTGGAGATAGCACAGTTACTTACCTGTAAACAGGTGATCTACGGAACAGCAGGAATTAGTCTTCACAACCCTCCCACCTCCCCTAGGAGTGGTAACTCTCTCCTTCCTTCCTCTCCAGCTATGAAACTCAACTGGGGAGAGGCGGTAGGAAGGGCGGGAATCCACCGCGCGGGGGATGCTCCCAAAGGCTTCTGATTGAACGCTGGGGAGCATTCCCGTGCGGGCTCCGTCGGCGACGTCTACCATATGTGAAGACTAATTCCTGCTGTTCTGGAGATCACCTGTTACAGGTAAGTAACTGTGCTTTATGTACAGCTAGAGTCTTTGTACATCAGTTCTGTCCTTCAGAGCTTTACGAGCATTAATAATGTTTATGTTTTATTATTTGTGTTATGTTTTAAGCATTCTATAATTAGGTCTGGATTTGTATGTTAGTTTATGTAGCAGGATTTTTATTCCACTTTTATCATTTTTGAGTCAAAGAAGCAGTTTAAAAGGGACATTGAATAATTTGGATTCTCCAGAGAGTGAGCAGGAAGGTCGGTGATTCACTAATGGGTGACATCGACACCGACCAGCGAGCCTCCTAAAGGAGGCATCTCCCCAGCTTTTGAAAGAAAAACCTTTGGGGAGATGACCTTCCCGCCCATGGGCTGCTGTCTCGTTTTTTCCGCAGAAGACCAACTGGACGATGTTTCCTCTTTCCCGGATAAAATCTTTAAGTGCAACTATTCCTAAAAGTAACTTTCCAGTCAGGCTTACTGGTTCCTCTTCCTGCCTTCGATTTGGTGGCCCTCCCCAGCGGACTTGGTCCTTTTTTGGTTTCTTTCTCGGGTCTTTTTCAGATCAGCGCCGTTTTTTTTGGCACAGGGTATGGCTTGTCAAACTCCATCCAGCGTGTATCTCAATAAATGTCTCCCGGTGGGGTTCAAAAAAAATGTGACCGCCTGCAGTCAAACCATGCCCATCACTGACACCCATGACTGAATGCTGTTGCTGCTGGGGCCCCGGGAGACCATGACAGCACCTCCTGGGCGACACTCGTCAGTCCCATGATGCCCCAACAATCAACAGCGAAAGTAGGGTAAGAGTTGCAGGAGAAGATGTTCTCCAGATCTGATCTTGGCATCCGCCCTCCTTGGACACCGAAGCTCCCAGCCCAGCACCACATCCAGGACCCGTGGCTCCTCAAAGAAGACCCCGGAGCCAGAGAAAACGAGAAAAAGACAGTCATTGAAGTCCACACAGAATGGCTTGTCACCAGTGCAAAACCCAGTAAAACTCCAGTGGAGGGACAGGGCGACTCTGAGAAGAGCCCCACCGATGCAACGGTTAACTCCAGAGCGGTCTCTCAGCTGGCAGAGACACGAGTTGACAGTTGCGAGGTTCCTTGAGGCTGCTAGTAATCAATCAAGGACGCTACTTCCTTAAAGTTCTGGCATCAAGCCTGAAATCCTCAGTTGCCTGCGCTGAAAGTTGAAAAGCCTTTTGACTTTAGAAATCAGAATGGCAGCCCTGGAGCAGAACATCACTGCAATCCTGATCCTGCAGCAGGCGATGATGGCCAGTTCCTTTTGCCTCATCTGCCCCAATGACCTGGCCTCAACTGCGAGGGAGTCCCTGGTCATCGAGCCAAAAGCATCAAGTGCCCCTGGGCCTCGAATGTCCTCGATTGCCAGTCGAGGGTCGCCTGGTCCCCACTTGTCGGGTATCTGGTTCTCGGCTTGGCTGGTGTCCGTGACTCAGACCCCAGATCCTCCACAGACTGCCGATCCTCGGGCACCGGCCTCGACTCAAGGAGTCGCCGGGCCTCAGATTCCATTGTCACCACTCAAGTGGGAGACAGAGGACGAGGCATTCCTGGATACCAGAAGGCACTGAGACCTTCTCTCAGACACCATCTCCCTTGGTGCCTCAATGCCATTCTTCTCCTGGGAGGGCGTAACCTTCCATAGCTTCATCAGGGATATGACCAAGACCCTCTTGGTGCAAAACCGAGGTGGAGGAGGACCCCCACCAGCCAAAGAGTAGGAGATTCTCCAGTATGAGACTCATCTAGAGAGACTCTCACGGTGCCCATACAGCCGGTCCTCAAGAGGCTGCTCCTCCAAATTGGGGAGATACTTGGCATCGGTGACCATAGGACAGCTGCGGACTTGATGCTATCTACCGCATCCAGAAAGAACTGGGGTTCCACAAACCCCAACTGCCGTCTTACTCCATTGTCATCGATTCGACCATGCAGAAGCTCAAGATTCAAAAAAACCACCTGCTCCATCCCTCCCGGCTCCACGTTCCTCTCCTGGGCCGCCTATGACAGCTTCCAGTCAGTGGCTAGAGTGGCGGTGGCTGGCATAGGGGCCCAACACTGCGGAGAGCAAATACCGTGCCGAATGACAAAAAACCACTCCAAAGGCATGGTATATGTGGAAAACCCAGAAACTTTATTGAATATTTCACAACACTTCATCAGGGGTTATTGTGGCAAGAAAACTAAAATCATAAACAAAAGAACATTTAAATTAACAAGCATAAAGAGACAAAAACAAACAGCAATACATATCATAACGATTAATAAATAATCAATAAGTCTAATAACAATAAAAAATTAAAAAAAAAAAAACCATATCTGAAACTTTCAAAATGAAATTGCTAAAAGAACAGCCAAAAACACATGTGTATAACATATAAAAAAATAAATACCTCTATATAAAAGACCAGTGGTCATTATACCGTACGGTATCAAAACAATGCAAATCTGTGGATGCTGGAAAAGAGGACATAAATAGATTAATGAATAAAAAAGCAATAAATATACTTATAATTCATGTAAACAATGAGATAAGAAAAAAGATGAATAATTAACAAAGCTCAAAGAACATTCTTAAGAAGAGAGGCCAAAAAAGAGCAAGCAGGAGTGGAGTCAGCTGACATATGGAGAAGGGGACTTATTATTAAACGAGACCTAATTTCAAATTGCACATGGAATTGCATATGAAAATCAGGAATTACTTTACAATATCTACTTAAGAACATGTATGTGTAATAAATGACATTTTACACCAATGGAAAATGTATGGTGATGACCTCACTAAAATAAACTGTGACCAAAAAGACATGTTAAAAAAATGTGGAATAAATTAACATTAAGAAACTAAGTAAAATCTACTCAATAAAAAAGGCTTAAAATTACAAGCTGTAACATCATCAAGAGAATATACGTGATAACACTACTAAAAGGTCAAAGCTCATAAAACATGGGGGGAGGGCTTAAGATTTGAACCCTCAGTAGGCCACGACTAACTTTTCATCAAGCAAGTGTTTCTTATCTTTAATTCTCATTGAACGTCATATTCTCGCAGAGGTGTGTAAAATCTTGGATCTGATTCTGAGGGAAGAAGGTGCTGAAGAACTCAGCAGTCATCCTGCAAGACGATCACTTGAGTCCCCTAAATCAACCTTAATACTAAGGGACCTCATAATGTGCAGCTTCTTGAAAATCTATCTGGTCAATATCAAACAATCACAGCCCCCCTTTCTTAAGCAATTCAAGTTCCTTATCCCTCCAGATCAGTCCCGAACCTCTGGGTAGTGTACCTTTTCCAGAAACTTGGAGACTGAGCATGTCATCTTTTGATGGACACCTCTCTACTTTTAACACTGGCACATCTACTAGCCCCAGTTTACTCATTCTCCAAGTAGCTGGAGGTGGTTTTAGCCAGGGGTTCTGGACTCTCTGAGGGCAACTAAGGAGATAGCCTTTTATTTTCTTGCTTCGCTGGGCTCAGCACTGGATTTTATTCTGAGTGGAAGAAAAAAATAGAAATTATATTCAAGCAGGCAGGATTTCAGACACTCTGCAGGCAAAGTGCGGGAAGGCTAACGGGTGAGGACCCGTTTAACCCAGGGAGAGCAGGCAGCTCCCGAACCCGTTATCGGGTGAGGAGCCGTCTCCCAGACGTCAGTGGCGAGACGGACAGCTCCTGCTGAGCCTTCAGTGCCTAAGCCCTTGGAGTTGGCTGAGCATGGGGGTGGTAGGAGGTACAACAAACATCTGCTGCAGAGTGCAGGTAAAGTACCGGAAAGAAGAGGGAATTCTTTCGGGGTGGTTTAGGTCGAACAACAGTGCTGTGTTTCTGAAGGGTGCAGGAAGCAGGCCCCGAAAGGGAGGCGCTCTCCACATGGGAGTGAGGCCAGAGCGGTGCAAGAACGGCTGTGTTTCACTGTGGCTTCTGCAGCGACCTGGAGGTTTGCTTCTTTCGCCTCCCCCCCCGGGGGCTGTCAGGGGGGGTTTGGGTTAATTGCTGTACATATGACCTAGATTGGCCACTGTTGGAAACAGAATACTGGGCTTGATGGACCTTGGTCTGACCCAGTATGGCATATCTTATGTTCTTATGTTCTTATGTCTATTATCTGCTTTTAGCTTTTGCATCCGTGTTTTGAGGGAGATAGCAGTTAGGGCCTAGGGGCCTGCAGTTATTGCAGTATATTTCAGTTCCTTTTCCCCCATTTTGAGTCATTTTGGGTTCGTTTAGTTTACAAAGACTCTCGGTTGTGTCTGTTGGATGTTAAACAGGTCCTGAAGCGCTATTTGAAGTGTACGGCGGCTTTTCGGAGATCAGAGCGAATGTTCATTCTGTTCGGGGGGCCTCGGAGGGGAGAATCTGCGGTCAAGGCTTCTATTTCCAGATGGATTAGAGAGATTATTGCCTTGGCCTATGTGGTGAAGTGGAGAGTGATGCCGGCAGGATTGCGAGGACATTCTATAACGGGTCAAGCGTCCTCGTGGGCGGAGTATGGTTAGGTGCTACCGGCAAAGATCTGTAAGATGGCATCCTGGTCTTCCCTTCATACCTTTGCTAAGCATTATCGCCTGGATATTCAGGCTTCGGGTGAGGCTCAGTTTGGAGGGTCAGTGCTTCAGGCCGGGTTGGCAGGTCCCTCCCATTAGGTTAACTGCTCTGTTACATCCCAGAGGTGCAGGACTGGACTGGAGGGACGATAAGGAAAGAAAAATGTAGACCTTTAACCTGCCAATTGTTCCTTGAGGAACAACAATCCAGTCCCAGATCCCACCATTGATGGTTTCTAAGAAGGTGGAGAGAGGGCACTTCCGGATAGGACACTGTGAACACATTTAGACATTGGGAGCCGGGGCCAGGGAGGAGAACTCTCCTCACTCGCTGGTCTTCCTCCAAATTATGCTGCTATTTCTGTCCCAATGAGTAGCGTGGACGGTGGCGGGGGGTGCGATATTTACTGCTCTTCGGTTTCCGCTCTCTCTCCAGAATTTCCTCTTCCGCTCTAACCTACCCTGAATCTCCTCTTCTTCAGCTGAATGTCCAACCTGCTTTACAATTCCTATTAATCTACTTCCCTCCGTCTTCCCCTCCTTCAATCTGGGACGCTCTTCTCTCTTCTATTTCTTATCTGGTTCTTCAATTTCCCCAACTTCTCATACTTGGAGATTTCAATGTGCATTTTGATTCCCCCACTTCAGCTGAATGTCCAGCCTGCTTTACAATTCCTATTAATCTACTTCCCTCCGTCTTATTTATTTATTTATTTATTTAGCTGTATTTATACCCCGCTTTTCACGGGTCAAAGCGGTCAATTGGGGGATACATTTAACACGGGGGGATATGAGACACACTAATACTTACAGGGAACATGGGCAGTGGAGGGTTAAGTGGCTTGCCCAAGACCATAAGGAGTGCCTATAGGACTAGAAATCCCAGTACCACCGGCCTGAGATTGCTGTCCCCAGGTGGGACTTGAACCCCCGGCCCTCCGGCCTGAAGTACCTTGTCCTAACCACTAGACCACTCCTCCCTCCCTCTGGGACGCTCTTCTCGCTTCTATTTCTTATCTGGTTCTTCAATTGCCCCAGCTTCTCCTACTTGGAGATTTCAACGTGCATTTTGATTCCCCCACTTCAGCCAGGGATATTGCGTTCTCTGTGCTTCTCCAGGATCTTTCATTATTGCAAACATGTGACCCTTCTTACCCACGGGGCAGGTCACATCCTGGATTTAGTTATTTCTCCAGCGAACTCATCTGTTCAGGTTTCATTGTCCACTCCAGTGCCAGTCCACTGGTCTGACCATTTCTTTCTTACCTCTACTCTTCAATCTTACCCCCCCCCCTCCTCTACCCACACGTCTATCCTACCGTCTTGACTCAGCTGCCTACACAATTTTTCCTCAGTTTATCGCCCTCCATTGCCTGGTTTTTTGTCCCTGTCTCCATCAACTCAGGTTGCCCTCTGGAAACACCGAACTGTCTCGCGCTTTGGACCAGGTTGCCCCTTTAAGACCTTATAAACCTCGTCACCCTACTCACCATGGCCTGGTTCCATGCAGGACTTCGTTTACATCGCTCCCAGCTATGGAGAGCTGAACATCTCTGGCAGAAGTCCCGTTCTGTAGCATCCTATCAGTATTTGAAGTCCTGCTATGTCCACTATCGTTCTTGTGTCCATCAAGCTAAACGCTCCTTCTATTCCACATCAATTGCCCTAGCCCTCAACAGATCTCGACATCTCTTTGCCACTTTGAATATGCTTTCTCAACTACAGTCCTCTTCCTCTGCTGAGCCACTTACGGCTATTCCGGCCCCCAGCCCAACTAGCCTGGCCTCTTTCTTTTCTTCCAAAGTTCACGACCTTCGTTTATCTTTACCATTCTGTTCACAAGCTTTGTCCCCACCCTCTCCCTTCTCACCTACCTCGCCTCCACTGCTATCAGCTTTCAATCTCTCACTTCCCCAGAGTTCGTCAAACTACTGTCCACTACTCGTAAGACTACTTGCCCCTCTGACCCCATTCCCTCTTCCTGGCTCTCTGAGCCATCTCCAGCTTTATTTCAACCTCTCCTTTCTATTATCAATTCCAGCCTGTCACATGGCACTTTTCCGCATCCTTGGAAGGATGCCTTGGTACTCACCTTTCTAAAATAGCCTTCTCTGGACCCCTCTGTACCTGCAAATTCCCGCCCAGTATCCAACCTTCCCTTCGCTTCCAAACTTTTGGAAAAGGTTGTTTTCTCCCAACTCTCACATCACCTGGATTCCACACAGGGTATTATTATGCCGATGACATCTTTCTCTTACACCACACATCCTCCTCGAATCCTGCCTATCTTTGGTCTTCTCCTGGCTTTCCTCTAACTGCTTGATCCTTAATGTTTCTAAGACTGCGGCTATTTGGTTTTACACATGGCTCTTCCACCCCATTACCCACTCCCTCTTTCTCTGGCACCCCTATCTCCTTAGTTTCCAAACTCCGCTATCTTGGTGTCATTCTCGACAGTAATCTTACCTTCCACGACCACATTTCACTGGTTTCTCAATGCTCCTTTTTCTGTCTTAGGCGAATCCGTGCCACCCGACCATTTCTCTCCTCTCAAGCCCTCACCACCCTCCTCCTTTCCCTAGTCATCACCAGACTGGACTTCTGTAATTCTATCTACGCAGGTATTCCCCAATATCAACAACACCGATTGCAACTAATACAAAATACAGCTGCTCGAATGATTTTACAGCCCTCCCCCCCCGTGATCATGTTACCCGCTTTTACTGCACCTTCACTGGCTACCACTGAAATTCCGGATTCCCTTCAAGATTTTTACTCTCGTACACCGAGCTGTCTATCTTCACACACCTCAATATCTCTCCAATCTGTTAACTTTTCATACTCCCACCCGTAGTCTTTGATCTGTTCACATTAACCGCCTGCACCTCCCAGCTCCTTCTCAAGCCCACTTGCAACCCACTCGGAAATCAGCATTTTTCTACCTAGGTCCCGCCCAATGTTCCCTCTAATTTTCTGTAGGCTGTTTGCGCATAAAATATCAGCTGTGCAGCTTTTGAAGGAAGGTTACATTTTTTGTGCGCCACATAACGACACTCGGAGTTATATACTTTAAAATTTGACTACACGTCAGAATACAGTATGTGTACACCACATTGATTGCACTAGAAAATATTGTAGAACTTGTGAAAACCGTAAAATACACAACAACTTTTAAATTTTAAGACGTCTGTGTTGTTTCCTATCAGAATCAGAACCGTAATTTTTGTGCGCTCTGTTGTAAAGTATGTGCGCTCGCTTGGCAAGGTGTGTGCGCGCGCACACGCGCACAGCTTAGAGGGAACAGTGGTCCCGCCCAATGGAATTCCCTCCCTACTGCCCTCCGCCTTGAAGATTCCTACCCCAAATTCCGTTCCCTCCTCAAGACCCACTTTTTTTTTCTTAGCTTTTAATGTCCCCTCTGAACCTGTATGACCTCACTCTCCTTGTTGCACTGCTTCTGCTAACTCTGCTCTCATCTTTTCTTTTTAAGTGATTGAAATTTCTTTTTCCTTTCTTGCCTAATGCTATTCTGTATATTGTAAACCGCCCCAATGTAATGGGGGGCGGGTATATCAAGTTGTAAATAAACAAACAATAAACTCCCAGTCCTCACATTTCATCCAGATGGACATAGTTAGCGTTGCTTAGGTAAGCCTCCCTGGGTTGGGGGGAATGGGGATTCCTTCCCAGGTGAGGGGGGCTAATAAGTTGGGGTGTATAGGTTTGAGAGTTTATCATTGTTTAACTACTTATTTCTTACTCCTGTGAATCTGCTTTGTCAGTAGGTTACTGGGGCTGGTAGGCAGTGCCAGTGGTATAAGTAGAGGGGTGTCCATCAAAAGGTGGCATGCTCAGTCTCCAAACTGCTGGAAGAGGTACACTACCCAGAAGTTCGGGACTGGACTGGATTTTCCTCAAGGAACAACAATTAGCAGGTAAGTCTAATTTCTCTTTATTTATTATACAAATGTATTGCTTGTTCCACTACCAAAATATTCAAAGTGAGATATAATGACCCCCATATCCCTCTGATTTATGATGGACGGCAGTAGTAGAACCTCCTTCCCTCCCCCCTCATATGCTACTACCTGTGGGAATTATTGCTTTGTATTTTTCTTTGAAAATAAGGGAAATTATAACTAATTTTTCCTGTTTATTTCTCTAAACAGGCTATGAAAGTAGCAGTTCCGATACTTTATCAAGAATTAAACAAGAGGATGAGCCGTATGTCCAAGATTTCCAGGAGTCAGGAGAGAGAGAGCAGTTACTGACTCATACGCAGGTGAGTAATAATAAATAGTGTACTGAGTAATAGGAGATATTACAGGAATCCAGCTGAGTATTACTAATTTACTTACCTGTATCCTTAGTTCTCACATATGGAGAATATAAGTCCTCACATGTAAGTGATGCTATTTAATGGAGCCCAGGAGAATAACCATAGTCAAGTCCAGACTGGGAGAATTCCCATACTGTTTTACAAGAGGCTGTGCCAAACATAGCGCCTCTGCATGTGTATGTCACTCCACATCCAGCGGGAGCAGCAATTTTAAAAAGCTACACATGGGCCAAAAACATTGAAATGGTGGCTTGAGTGGCAAGCTCTGGCAGTGATCCCTGATAAAAACAGCACATTCTGACTCCGCAACTTAAACACTTGAAAAACCTACAGCAGATGGCCCCGTAGAGTGTGGAGGTAGCAACATGGCAACAAGATGAAAAACCGCAGACTGAAGGCATTCGTGAGGATGGCAAGATGGCGACCAGTGAACAGCAGGGCCTGGACATAGAGGAGGAGGATGAGAGAGATGACAGCATGGAAAGGACTGCGGTGACAGTATCGCAGATCTGAAGGGCTGGATTAAACAAATGGTTCAAGGAGTTGAAGAAGGAGATCACCACTGTGAGAATGGAATTGGGGGCCTGGTTTGCAAAGTCAAAGAGAAGCTAGTGGAATTGGGCTGCAGGGTGGGAGAATACAAGGACACCTGTACAAGCTGGCAGATGAGCAGGCAGCTCTGGTGACCCAGGTACAAAAAAAGAGGAGTGGAAAGAAATACTAATGCTTACAACTGAGGACATGGAAAACCATTTGCGACAAAATAATTTGCACAAAAGGGGGGTCCTAGAGGAGGCTGAGTTCCTTGATAGCCAAGGCTATCTGCAAGGTGATTTTGCGCCATGGTGGGGCAGAAGAGGTATCACCTATTTAATTCAATAGAGCTTACCGGATGTTGGGATCACCCAAGAGTAATGTTCCAAGAGACATAGTAATACGTGTACATGACTTTACTATCAAAGAATGGATCGCCCCAAAAATGTGGGCCATAAATCACTTTGACTTGCAAGGATATCAGATAGCCATCTTTGCCAATCTGGTCAAAGGAACTTTACAAAGGCGAAAAAAAAAATAAGTGCAGTTACTCAAACTGCGGCAAGGACAGTTGAAATACAGATGGCTATATCTGTTTGGGTTCACCATTATGAAAGATGGCCACACATGGTGTGCCTGCAGGGTGGAGGAGACGTTGAGGGTCATTGGAGAAGCAGGGACAGCAAGTGGAGGGCATGGCAGGATCCTCATTGAGAAAGGCAGATAGACCAAAAAATAATGATTGGACCCGGATGTCTAAGGAAGGATCCAGCCAAAGGAGGAAAGGACTGGCGAAGGAAGCACCAATATAAAGCAAAGAGGCGTGGATTTTTCAATACAGCTAGAAAATAAGAACATAAGAGATGCCATACTGGGTCAAACCAAGGTCCATCAAGCCCAGTATCCTGTTTCCAACAATGGCCACTCAAAGTCACGAGTACCTGGCAGGTTCCCAAAAAGGCACACAAGTCCACAGTGCTTGCCCTGGGGCAAGCTGTGGGGTTCCTAAGTCCAATGGTGAATCTGTTCACAATGTATACCATCTATACCATGTTATAATGTAATATCGTTCCATGTAAAGCTGAAGCTATGTAAACAGCACTGATCCTCAGAAAATGTAGTACATAAGACAAACTAAATAAAGATAAATAATGGTTTATGGATCTTTCCTCCAAGAACTTGTTCAAACCTTTTTTAAACCCGGCTTCACTAACAGCTTTTACTACATCCTCTGGTAACTAATTCCAGAGTTTTATTACACGTTGAGTGAAAAAATATTTTCTCTTATTAGTCTTAAATGGATCACATTGTAGCTTGATGGCATAAACAATTGATCTACATTTACCCGTTCTACACCATTCATTAATTTATAGACCTCTAGCGAAAGATGGACAGTGAAAAAGATAGACAGGAAGAAAATTGATGCCTTTGAATTATGGTGCTTGCGATGAATACTGTGTATACCATGGACTGCCCGAAGAACAAACCAGTCAGTACTAGAGGAGATCAAACCCAAGCTTTCTTTAGAAAGTCAGATAAGACATTCAACTTTCATACCGACTCAACAACCATATTCTTTTAAACCTGTTCTCATAGGGGTGTCCTTCCATCCCCTTTACCATTTTGATGGCTTTTCTCTATACCTTTTTAATTCTGATATATTTTTTTTAAGATACGGCGACCAGAATTGCACACAATATTCAAAGTGCAGTCGCACCATGGAACGATATAGAGGCATTATAATGTTGTTGTTAAGTGCCGTCAAGTTGGTGTCGACTCATAGCGACCCTCTGGATAGTTGTCCTCAATTGTGTTTGGTCTTCAGTCAGGCAGCTCATTGTTGACAGACTGGCACCCGTAGCTGCTCTTATTGTATCGATCCATCTCACTGCTGGCCTTCCTTTTTTGCATTGACCTTCTACCTTGCCAAGCATGCCGTCTTTCTCTAAAGATCTCTCTCTTCGCATGATGTGTCCAAAGTATGAAAGTCGAAGTCTTGTCATCTGAACTTCTAAATAAAGCTTAGGTTTGATCTCTAGTACTGACTGGTTTTGTTCTTCGGGCAGTCCATGGTATACACAGTATTCATCGCCAGCACCTTAATTCAAAGGAATGAATTTTCTTCCTGTCTGTCTTTTTCACTGTCCAGCTTTCACATCCATATGATGTTATTGAAAATGCAATGGCTTGAATAAGTCAAAACTTTGTATGGAGAGAGATATCTCTGCTCTTGAGAATCTTGTCTAGGTCCTTCATAGTCATTCTGCCAAGAGCAATGCGTTGTCGGATTTCTTGACTGCTTGTTGCTTCTTTATTGATAGTTGACAACTTTAACCTATTTGGATCAACTATTTCAACTTCTTCTCCATCAACAATGAAATTATTCATTTTGCCAGTTGTCAAGATCTTTGTCTTCTTTACATTAAGGTGCAGATCCATTTTAAGACTATATTCCTTGATCTTGAGAAACAAATGTTTCAAATTGTCTTCACTTTCAGCCAGTAATGCGTAATCATCAGCATAGCGAAGGTTGTTGAGTCTTCTACTAATCTTCACAACCTCTGTTGTCTTCATACAGTCCTGCTTCTTTGATTTGTTCTGCATGTAAATTAAAGAGGTAGGGGAAAAGTATGCAGCCTTGTCATACACCTTTGCTGATTTTAAACCATTCTGTTTCTCCTACTTCCATTCGAACTGTTGCTTCTTGATCAGCATAAATGTTGTGCAAGAAATGATCAGGTGTTCTGGAATACCCATGCTTCTAATGTGACCCAGAGTTTCTCATGGTTTACAAAGTCAAAAGCTTTGCTGTAGTCAATAAAAAACTATAGATATCCTTTTGGTATTCTTTGGCTTTCATGGATCCATCTCACATCCACGATAATATCTCTTTCCTCTCCCTTTCCTGAATCCTGCTTGCACTTCAGGCAGTTCTCGTTGCAGGTATGGTTGTAGTCTCTGCTGAATGATCTTGAGTAGAATCTTGCTGGCATGTGGGATCAGAGCGACCGTGCAGTAATTTTCACAGTCAGTCGGGTCACCTTTCTTCAGTATTGGTATGAACATAGATCTTTTCCAGTCAGTTGGCCATGAATTTGTTTTCCAAATTTCCTGGCAGAGCCTTGTTAGTATGGTAACAGCTTTATCTGATTACTGTAATAGCTCAATGGGAATGCCATCAATTCCCGGTGCTTTGTTATTTGTTAAGGCTTTCATTGTTGCTTAGACTTCCTTACTTTAGTCTCCATTCTTTTATTTGATTCCTAGCATTCTATTTTGCTTTCTTGGCTGCCGCTACACAATAGGCAGAAGATTTCAACATGTTACCCATGATGACGCCTAAATATTTTTCCTGGATAGTGGTTTCTAATGTGAAACCTTGTATCGTGTAAACCATAGCTTGGTTTGTTCTTTCGTAGGTGCATAATTTTCAAATTTGTCCACATTAAATTTCATCTGCCTTTTGAATGTCCAATCTTCCAATTTATCAAGGTTGTCTTGCAATTTTTCACAATCCTTTTGGGTTTTTAATAACTTTGAATAATTTTGTGTCATCTGAAAATGTGATCACCTCACTTGTTGTTCCCATTTCCAGGTCATTTATGAATATGGTAAAAAGCAGCGGACCCAGCCACAGATACCCGGGCTAGTCTACTATTCAGCTTTCTCCATAGTCAAAATTTGCCATTTAACCCTACCCTATGCTTTCTAACTTTTAACCAGTTCTTGAGCCACAACAGTACACTGTCTCCTATCCCATGACTTTTTAATTTTGCCAAGAGTCTCTCATGAGACTTTGTCAAAGGCTTTTTGAAAACCCAGATATACTATATCAACTGGCTCACCTTTGTCTACCTGTTTATTCACACCTTCAAAAAAGCATAGTAACATAGTAAATGACGGCAGATAAAGACCAGTATGGTCCATCTAGTCTGCCCAGTAAAATGGCAAGAGTAGGTGCACCTGCCTCTCCGTGCAGGCCACTCCTCCCCATGTCTTTGTTTTAGGGGTGAACCCACCGCTCCGTGTAGGACACCCCTGTATGTTGAGAAATTAGTTAGTTAAGTTTTATTTTGATTTTATCCTGTTGCTGTAAAAGGATCCACTGTGTCTGTCCCATGCCATTTTGAATTCTGTCACTGTATTTGCCCCCACCACTTCCATCGGGAGGGCATTCCAAGCATCCACCACCCTTTCAGTGAAAAAGTATTTCCTGACATTGCCTTTCAATTTACCCCCTTGCAGCTTCATGTTATGCCCTCTAGTTTTACAACTTCCCCGTCTTTGGAAGAGGTTTGTTTGTTCATTATTTTTCTTAAGTATTTAAAGGTCTGAATCATATCTCTCCTGTCCCTCCTCCTCCAGAGTGTACATTTAGGTCTTCAAGACTCTTCTTATAAGGCTTCTGACTCAGACTACAAATCATTTTGGTTGCCTTCCTCTGAACAGTTCCAGTCTTTTTATATCCTTTGCAAGATATGGTCTTCAAAACTGAACACAGTATTCCAAGTGAGGCCTCACCAGTGACTTCTCTTCCTTTCTGCTGCTAATTCCTATTTGTATGCTACCCATCATCCTCCTGGCTTTTGCCACTGCCTTGTTGCACTGTTTTGCCACCTTGAGATCCGCAGAAATAATCACACCAAGGTCCTTCTCCTGGTCCGTGCACACCAACCTCCTATCGCGTACATTTCCCCTGGATTTCTGCTTCCCAAGTGCATGACACTGCACTTCTTCGCATTAAATCTTAACTGGCAAGCATTAGACCATTCTTTCAGCTTTTGTAGATCTTTCCTCATGTTATCCACTCCCTCAGGGGAGTCCACTGTGTTTTTGTGTCATCTGCAAAAAGACAGACTTCCATGCAGTTCTTCAGCAATATCGCTCACAAATACATTGAACAGTGCCGGGCCCAGGACCGAACCCTGGGGCACCCCACTAATCACCCTCCTTTCATCCAAGTGAGTTCCATTTACCATCACCTTCTGTCGTCTGTAAGTCAACCAATTTCTGATCCAGTTCACCACCTTCGGACCCATCCCCAAACTACTGAGTTTATTGATAAGCCTCCTATAAGGAACAGTATCAAAGGTTTTGCTGAAATCCAGGTAGATGACAACCATCGCATGCCCCTGATCTAGTTCTCTGGTCACCCAGTCAAAGAACTCAATCAGATTTGTTTGGCAAGATCGTCCTTTGGTAAAACCATGTTTGCCTCGGATCTTGCAACCTGTTGGTTTTGAGAAGGTCCACTATTTGCTCTTTCAGAAGCGCCTCCATTACTATTCCCACCACCGAGGTAAGGCTCACGGGCCTGTAGTTTGTCACTTCTTCCCAGTCACCACTTTTGTGAAGAGTGTCGTAGTCAAAATGACTATGAATTAAATTAAAGAGACCATGTGGAGGGAACTAAGGCTTTTATTCCCTGCTTAATGCAAAGGTTCAACATAAGAGATAATTCAAGAAACAGAAAGTCCTTTGTGTCAAAAGGTACCAATATTTATAATGAGTTGCTTAATTGTTGCTTCACAACTAAGGCAGGTTTCAGATAGCAGAGGTCAGTGCAAGAAACATTAATTACATTTCATTCCTTCATCTTGGTTATATAGAGCATACAGACTCTGGAGCTGAGGCCGTGCACCAATCACATTCCATGAGTTCTGGCAGAGATAAGGGAACGGTATTAGGATATTCAATCTCCATGGATTCCCCTTCGCTACCCTCAGTGGAGGAATGGTCACTGTCCCTGTCTAGCCCAGCCTTGTAAGTTAGTGTTCTGGAGTCTGGCTTCCCATAGGCAGGGGTTCTCAAGGCTTTTGGTATTTTACTGAACCAATCTGGTTTCTTTTTCCTCACATAAGGAACATGTGTTTTAGCAGAGCCTTTAGGAGCACAATAATCACAGTCACTGGTTAATGTTTCATACCTTGGTTTAGCTGAGCTGGAATCCACAATGTTTTCTCTTCCAGTCTCTCTCCTTTGATAGCTGAACTTCTGCCTGCCAGCGTGGGACACAGCTGTGCTTCTAGGCAGTTGAGTAAAACCTGTCCTGGATTCTCCCCTCATTCTGGGTAAAAACTCCTGCTGATTATAAAAGTGCTTCTCTCTCTGACCTGGTAAAAACTTGGCAATATCCTCCAGAGATTGTAAGCTCTCCTCAGAACCCTTCTCCCTGGTTCTTGGCTTCCGTCTCTCTGTTCTATATTCAGGCAGACTATAAGAACTAGGCGTGGCAGACACTCTCACCTTGGGGCTGGCTCTACCAAACTCCCTTTGTGCAACAGGGTTAGTTTGGGCCTTCTGGCTCCCAACCTTGTGAAGTCTGTTCCCACTCAAATTCTTCTCAGTCCTTTCTTGATGGCTCCCAGCCTTCTCTCGGTGGCTCACAGCTTTCTCTTGCTCTAGGCTCTCCGCCTTGCTTCCACCGTGGCTCCCAGCCTTGCTTCCACTACAGCTCCCAAGCTTGTCTCCTCGGTGGCTCCCAGCCTTGCTTCCTCGGTGGCTCCCAGCCTTTCCTCCTCAGTAGCTCCCAGGCTTGTCTGTAGTACAGCTCCCAAGCTTGTCTCCAGTACAGCTCCCCAGCTTGTCTGTTCGGTAGCTCCAAGCTTGTCTGTTCTAGAAGCATTCTGTTCTGATTTATAAAGCAAACTGTTTGGATGACTTCCTGGTTCCCTTCCAGCTGTAAGTCATCAGAGTTCCTAGGCTCATTAACTCCCGAATGTCTGTTCCTGCTCCCTCTAGCTGTGCCTGGGGGTAATTGCACACCTAGTTCCTCAAAAGAAACAGCATTTCTTTTCAAACACTCATCTTTATTGACACACGCCTCATGACAAGAGGTACCACATCCGCCCTCCTCCAGTCATGAGGAACTACTACTTCCTGTTTCCAAGTATCTGTTGAAAACATCCTTTAACAGCCCGGCAAGGACCTCTCTGAGCTCTTTCAGTATCCTGGGATGTATCCCATCTGGTCCCATGGCCTTGTTCACTTTCAGTTTTGCAAGTTGTTCTAACACATCATCTTCAGTGAATGGTGTGGTATCTACTTCATTCCCATTTTTATATTTGGGAGTCACAGATGGTCCTTCTCCAGGATTTTCTTTAGTGAAAACAGAGCAGAAGTATTTGTTTAGCAATTTTGCTTTTTCAATGCCACTTTCCACAAATCTGTTCCCAGCACTTCTGAGTCCTGCAATTCCATCTCTGGTTTTCCTCCTCTCCCAAATATACCTGAAGAAAGTTTTGTCGCCACACTTCACATCTTTAGCCATCTTTTCATCTGCCTTTGATTTTGCTTTCCTTATTTCTCTTTCTGTCTCTTTGAGTTTGATCCTGTATTCCTTACTGTGTTCCTCTATTTGCAAGCTTTTGAATTTTGTGAAAGCTGTGGGGTTTTTTGCCTTTATTTGAGCAGCCACTTCTTTGGAGAACCAAATAGGTTTCCTTCTCCTCTTGTTTTTATTTACTTTCCTTACATATTTATCTGTTGCCCCTTTTATTGCCACCTTTAGTTTAGCCCATTGCAATTCCACTTTTCTTATCCCCTCCCACCCTGCCAACTCTTCCTTCAGGTACTTGGCCATTTTACTGGAGTCAGTGTTTTTGAAGTTTAGGACTTTGAGCTTGCTATGATTGGACTGCACCTTGGCTTTTATCTCAAACCACACCATGTGGTGATCGCTGCTGCTCACAGGGGCACTCACCCAGACATTTGACATGGTCTAACTGTTGGTGAGCACTAAATCCAGCATTGAGCTTTCCCTGGTTGGTTCCATCACCATTTGTTTAAGTGACGCATCTTGGAAAGCATCCACAATTGTTTTGCTTCTTGCCAGATTCGCAGAAGGAGTACTCCAATCCACATTGGGTAGATTAAAGTCACCCAATATGATCACTTCCCCCTTTGTGGCTATCTTGGCAATATCTATAATCAATTCATTATCTATTTCTTTGATTTGAGTCGGAGGTCTGTAGACTACAGCAGTATGGATGACAGTGCCATCTCCTCTTTCCAGCGCAATCCAGAGTGCTGCTGCTTTTCCTCATGCCCCCTGCATTGCAGCAGCTTTAATAGTCCATCTGTTTCCCCAGTCGCCAATAAATCTGAATCCTTCTCATTCGCAGCAGGTCTGGAGCCATGTATTAAAGCTGTTCATGCGATGCACCCTTTCTGCCCCCTTACCATGACCAGGTAGAACTTATGAGAATGCTACAGTGTTAACAATGGGCTTGAGTTTCTCTCCCAGAGTCTGGAAGTCCCTTTGAACTGCAGAGGCACTGTTTCTAGCCAGGTCATTTTTACCCAGGTTGGTGACAACATCAATTTTGGAGTGCTCACTTTCTGCGCTAAGTACATCAACAATTTGGTTTGTATTCCTGCTGGCTGAAAAGCCTGGGAGGCATTTGACTATCATCTCTTCTTTGAACTGTGTTCCCAAGTTGGTGCCTCTGATGATGGAATCTCCAAGTAGTAGTAGTTTTCTGTTTGAGTTTTTCTTCATATTTGGTGCTTTAGCAGGAGATTGGGCATTGACTGACTCATTTAAGGGTCCTTCACTTTCCATGGATTGGTGATCCTCATTAACCAAAGTAGAGAAGGCATTATGCAGGGATATCTCTTGATGTATAGGATGTCTCTGCGTTACAGGTCGCAATCAACCCGAGCCCAATTTGTTTCTGGGATGTTTGCTTCTTTGTGGTAGCGGTGGTGGACTTTGTTCTGTTTGTATCCTAGAAGAGGTCCGTTTCATTGCAGCTAGTTCTTCCCTTAGTAGAGTCAATTCTACAAGCTCTTAGGTTCCAAACAATTCGTCTCAGAATGAAAGCACCACAGTTATTGCACTGAATACATGACATGCTGATTAAGCAGTCCTAGAAGGAGAAGAAGAAGAAAAGGTGGGCTTAACACCAAATTAAAAAAGATAGATGGCAAAGTATGTGACTACTATATAGGCAATGCAGCCCTGGGGTGAGTGGGGTAAGGGGTAGGGTGTGCAGTAACCTAAGTAGTAGGCCTTACATGAACAGTGGGCACACTCAGATATCTGATTTAAGGGCTAAACAAGGAATGTAGGCAGTCAGAATATTCCCAAAAAGTAATGTATAACCAACAGTTAAGGTCTATATTAGCAACAGGCAAAAAATGATAGAAAGCTGAAAGCTTAGCTGTGTGGAGGCTCTGGAAGCTGTGAAGCCTGGAGCTGACCAGGTACTTGTGGCAGGCTGTAAGATAATCTAATTAGCCCCTCCCTGGGAGCAGGCTTGCAACAGAAAATTCAAACATAATAGATTAGTAAAAGAAGACCTTCCTTGCTTAAATCCATGTTTGCTTTCTCCCATTAATCCATGACTATCTACATGTTCAGTAATTTTATTTATTTATTTATTTATTTACATTCTCTTATATACCACGCTATTCTGCATCAGTGCGGTTTACATTGAACAAACTGAAATTACATTGAACAGGGCATTATTTATTTATTTATTTATTTATTTAACATTTTTATATACCGCGCTATTTATTATCAGCGCGGTTTACATAGAACTACAAAACATCAGATAAGATACATATATCTGTTTTTACATGGAACAGGAAGAAAAACTTGGAAAACCGGGGTAATTATAACAAAGGATAATAAACATTGAACTATATACATATGATAGTAATATTACATGAAAAGGCATCTTGTTAGATAGGAACGGGATTAGAGCTATTTGGATGAACTTGTGTTATTGTGTTCTCTGGAAAGTATTGGATGAAAAGGTGATGCTTCAAGGCCTTTTTGAACTGGGGGATATCAGAGATGGCCCTAATGTGTGGTGGGAGGGAGTTCCACAGTTTTGGAGCACATAAGCTGAATGATCGGTTCACAGTTGCAGAGATGTATTTTAAGGATTCTTTTGGAACTTTGAGCATGTTTAGTTCCGAGGTTCTTCTAAGTCTGTTGGAGGGGATAGGTTGTATCAACTCTGATAGAGAGGAGGGAGCAAGTCCTTTGTGAGCTTTGAAGACTAGTAGCAGGGTCTTGAAGGTGATTCTCGCTTGGATAGGGAGCCAGTGTAATTGTTTCAGGAGAGGTGTTACATGTTCTCTTTTTGGTACCCCCGAAGAGCACTCTTGCAGCACTGTTTAATGCTAGTTGAAGCGGGTTGAGGGTTGATTGGGGGAGCCCTTGTAGTATACAATTTGCGAAGTCAAAGTGTGGGATAATTAAAGCCTGGTAGACAGTACGGAAATCATCTGGATCAATTAGTTGGCGAAGGTGTCTAAGGGAGCGAATCTTGAAATAAATTGACTTTACAGTGTTGGCTATGTGGGTCTTCATATCTAGATTTTGATCCAGGGTAACACCAAGATAACGGATGTGGGGTTTTACTTGCAACTTAGCATCATGGACTTCAAGGAATGTAGGTGGTGTGAACTTGGGGTTTCTTGAGATGAAAAGTACCTCTGTTTTCTTGTTCTGGATTCTGAGATTTTGAGTCAGTAGCCAGTCTGAGATGGCGTTAAAACAGTTGGATATGGTGGTGAGATTCATCTTATCGATGCAGAATGGCATATATAATAGGACGTCATCAGCATATATCATGTAATTGACTTTGAAGGACCTGATAATGTTGCATAAGGGTCGCATGTAGATGTTGAATAATAATGATGACAAAGAGGAACCTTGGAGGAAACTTGGAGATAACTATTTTACATGGAACATGGGCTATGGAGGGTTAAGTGGCTTGCCCAAGACCACAAGGAGCACCTGTGGGACTAGAAACCCCAGTCCTTTCGGCCCAAGGTTGCTGTCCTCTAGTGGGATTTGAACCCCCGACCTTCCGGCCTGAAGTACCTTGCCCCAACCACTAGGCTACTCCTCCACTCCTTTATTCTTTATAATGGTTTCTATCATTTTGCCAAGTACAAATGTACTTGAAAGTTTTTATTATGTGTTTTTCCTTCCACAGCAATCTTTTTTTCAAAATCTCTTTGCCTGCCTTTTAATGCCTTGCCTTTTACTTGCAGTGCTTATGTTTCCTGTTTGTCATTTGGCTCCTTTTTCCATTTCTTGAAATATGCTCTTTTGGCTAAAACAGCCTTTCTGACCTCACCTTTAAACCATGCTGGTAGTTTTTGGACTTCCTTCCACTTTACTTAAAGCATGGAATACAGCTGGTCTGGGCATCCAAGATAGTACTTTTAAACAACACCAATGCTTTTTGTAAATCTTTAATCTTTGCAGTTGTTCCTTTTTAGCTTTTACCTGTTTTCCTCATTTTATCATAGTCTCACTTTTGAAAGTTAAAAAGTAGGAGTAAGTGATGTCAGGCCATCATATGAACAGCTGATCCGAGTGCTTTGCTGGACTAACTGCTCCAAAGGGGGTTAATTTTGCCTTCCCATACCCAATTGAGGCTGATTATAGACCTTAAGAGGGGATTATGCAAAGCCTCAGTGGGATGACCAAGACCTGGCGAAAAGTTGCCGACTTAAAAGTATTCTTTTATTAGAGCTGCGAAGACACCACTTCCAAATGGTGCCGGCAGGGGGAGAGAATGCTGAGGAGGAGAGAAACACGCCGACAGATGATGCAGCAGGCACAATGGTGCATATTAGCAAGTTGGAGATGCAGCAGTGGTTTAGCGAGCTTAAACAAGAGATTGGAGCAGTAAGGACTGAGCTTGGCTGCATGGTGGAGAACTTAAGAGCTGATATACATGAACTGGGCAAAAGCGTAGAGGAAGTTGAAGAGAAAGTGGATGACTGCCAAGCAGAACAGGAGCATATGCAAGAAAGTATCTGCAAGGTGGAAGAGACAACACAGCAAATGCAGTTAAAATTAGATGACTTGAAGAACCGCAGCAGATGAAATAATCTGTGAATTAAAGGAGTTCCTGAGGGGTCAGAATTTCAGGACTGTATAGCAATAGCAGTTTCAGGTTTTCAATCTTTTCTAGAAGGAGAAGAGGAGGTGGCAGCGCTTGAGCTATAGTTGGATTGGGTACATTGGGCGCTTGGCCCCAGCAGAGTGTGCACCCCAGAGACAGTGTAAACTGCTTTCATAATTATACCATTAAAGAAAGAATGGCTGCAAAAATGAGGCAAGTGGGCAAGTTTCAGGGGCAGGGCCACCTGGTAGCAGTGTTTACAGATCAATCCATGGGAACTTTAGTGCCAGAAGAGCTTTGGCCCCATCACAGAAAGGTTATGCAAGGAACAAATTAAATATAAGTGGATTTACCCTATAGAACTATCCTTTACAAAAAATAAAATAACATTGCGTGATGACTGTGGAGGAGGCTGTTAAGGCCAAGGAAGCGTCAGGACTCTCTGATGTGGGCAGTACACTGCCCAGACAACCAGTGGGAAAAATTGTGAAACAAACGATGGACAGTGGTAGAAAAGAGTGAGAAATGAAGAAAGAAGACAACAGGGAGAGAAAAAAACTCTGACTTGATTGTGCTTGATGATATGGGACAGGATTGCAAGCTGGTTTATCTCTGAGGCTGAGAGATGGTTAGTTTGTTCAAAAAGTATTTGCTGAACTTACATTGCAGGATTTTATAAGAATTATGGTTGGGTATATCTAGATGGGAGGAGGGAGGGTGCTGGGCAATAACATTTTAGGGGGATCAGTGTTGGGTGTAGTGAATGGATGCAAGTAAGGGGAAAGAAGGACGAGGTTTGTTTTCTAACGGGGATAGTGTGAGTGCAGGAATGGAAAGCGGAAAGGCAATAGGGAGCTAAGGTGGAGATGTGGGTTAAAGGATAAGGGGGGAACGGGGAGAATTGAAGGAGGGAATGATGGAGGGAGGAGGGTCAGGCAAGAAGAGGCAGGGTCACTACTGCACTATATAGCTGGCTAAGTGGGAGAGCCGTTTGGAAAGGGGGGGGGCTGGCTATAATCTATTCAGAAGAGACAGAGAAAATGGAAAAGGAGGAGGAGTAGCCTTGTATGTCAAAAGCAATATTAAAGCTACTGAAATGCAGGGGACATGGGGAAAAGAAGAAGCGCTCTGGATTGCGTTGGAAAGAGGAGATGGCACTTTCATCCATATTGCTGTAGTCTTCAGACCTCCGACTCAAATTGAAGAGAGAGATAACGAATTGATTAAAGATATTGCCAAGATAGCAACAAAGGGGGAAGCGATCATATTGGGTGATTTTAATCTACCTGATGTGGATTGGATTACTCCTTCTGCAGATCTGGAAAGAAGCAAAAAATTGTGGATGCTCTCCAAGACGCATTATTTAGACAAATGGTGATGGAACCAACCAGGTAAAGCTCAATGCTGGATGTAGTGCTCAACAACGGTGATAGTGTGTCGAATGTCTGCGTGAGTGCCCCTGTGAGCAACAGCGACCATCACACGGTGTGGTTTGAGATAAAATCCATGGTACAGGTCAATCATAGCAAGCTCAAAGTCCTAAACTTCAAATACACTGACTTCAATAAAATGGCAGAGTACTTAAAGGAGGAGATGACGGGGTGGAAGGAGATAAAGGAAGTGGAATTTCAATGGGCTAAACTAAAGAAGGCAATAGAAGTGGCAACAGATAAATATGTAAGAAAAGTAAATAAAAACAAGAGGAGAAGGAAACCTATTTGGTTTTCCAAAGAGGTGGCTGCTCAAAGGCAAAAAACACAACTTTCGCAAAATTCAAAAGCTTGCAAACAGAAGAACACAGAAATGAATACAGGATCCAACTCAAAGAGTCTAAAAGAGTAATAAGGATAGCAAAATAAAAGGCAGAGGAAAGGATGGCTAAAGATGTTAAGGGTAGCAACAAAACCTTCTTCAGGTATATTCGGGAAAGGAAGAAGATCAGAGTTGGAATTGCAGGACTCAAAAGTGCTGCGAAAGGACTCTTGGAAAGTGACACTGAAAAGCAAAATTGCTAAACAAATGCTTCTGCTCTGTTTTTACTAAAGAAGATCCTGGAGATGGACCAGCTGTGACTCCCAAATATAAAAATGGGAATGAAGTAGATACCACACCATTCACAGAAGACGAGGTGTTAGAACAACTTGCTAAACTGAAAGTGGACAAAGCCATGGGACCGGATGGGATACATCCCAGGATACTGAAAGAGCTCAGAGAGGTTCTAGCAGGACCGTTAAAGGATGTCTTCAACAGATCCTTGGAAACAGGAGAGGTTCCTCAGGACTGGAGAATGGCTGATGTCGTACCTCTACACAAAAGTGGTGACAGGGAAGAAGTGTCAAACTACAGGCCCGTGAGCCTTACCTCGGTGGCGGGAAAAGTAATGGAGGTGCTCCTGAAAGAGCGAATAGTGAACTTTCTCAAAACCAACAGGATGCAAGATCCGAGGCAACATGGTTTTACCGAAGGACGGTCTTGCCAAACAAATCGGAGTCTTTTGACTGGGTGACCAAGGAACTAGATCAGGGGCATGCGATGGATGTCATCTACCTGGATTTCAACAAAGCCTTTGATACTTTTCCTCATAGGAGACTTGTCAAAAAACTAAGTAGCTTGGGGATGGGCCCCAAGATGGTAAACTGGATTAGAAATTGGTTGACTGACAGACGACAGAAGGTGATTGTACATGGAGCTCACTCGGATGAGAGGAAGGTGATTAGCGGGGTGCCCCAGGGTTCGGTCCTGGGCCCGGCACTGTTCAATGTATTTGTGAGTGATATTGCTGAAGGACTGAATGGAAAAGTCTGTCTTTTTGCAGACGACACAAAAATTTGCAACAGAGTGGACTCCCCCGAGGGAGTGATTAATATGAGGAAAGATCTACAAAAGCTGGAAGTCTGGTCTAATGCTTGGCAACTACGATTTAATGCGAAAAAGTGCAGTGTCCATTCATTTATTTATTTATTTATATTCTCTTATATACCGCGCTATTCTGCATCACTGCGGTTTACATTGAACAAACTGAAATTACATTGAACAGGGCATTATAACTTGGAGATAACTATTTACAGGGAACATAGGCTATGGAGGGTTAAGTGGCTTGCCCAAGACCACAAGGAGCACCTGTGGGACTAGAAACCCCAGTCCTTCCGGCCCAAGGTTGCTGTCCTCTAGTGGGATTTGAACCCCCGACCTTCCGGCCTGAAGTACCTTGCCCCAACCACTAGGCCACTCCTCCACCCATGCACAAATCCAAGGGAAATGTACGCGATAGGGGGCAAGAGGTTGGTATGCGCGATTCAAGAGAAAGACCTTGGTGTGATTATCTCTGATCTCAAGGTGGCAAAACAGTGCGACAAGGCAGCGGCAAAAGCCAGGAGGATGTTGGGCTGCATACAAAGAGGGATTACTAGCAGAAAGGAAGAGGTACTTATGCCACTGTATAAGTCACTGGTGAGGCCTCACTTGGAATACTGTGTTCAGTTTTGGAGACCGTATCTTGCAAAAGATATAAAAAGACTGGAAACGGTTCAGAGGAAAGCGACCAAAATGATTTGGAGCCTGCGTCAGGAGCCTTATGAGAATAGACTTGAAGACCTAAATATGTACACTTTGGAGGAGAGGAGAGACAAGGGAGATATGATTCAGACCTTTAAATACTTAAAGAGAAATGATGAACAAACAAACCTCTTCCAAAGACGGGGAAGCTGTAAAACTAGAGGGCATAACATGAAGCTTCAAGGTGGTAAACTGAAAGGCAGTGTCAGGAAATATTTTTTCACTGAAAGGGTGGTGGATGCTTGGAATGCCCTCCCGATGGAAGTGGTGGGGGCAAACACGGTGACAGAATTCAAGAAGGCATGGGACAAACACAGCAATAGGATAAAAATAAGATAAACGGTACCATCTAACTTCTGAACCATATAACATCTCAACAAATAGGGGTGTCCTACATGGAGTGGTGGGTTTACCCCTAAACAAAGACATGGGGAGGGGTGGCCTGCACAGAGCGACAGGTGCACCTACTCTTGCCATCTTGCTGAGCAGACTAGATAGACCATGCTGGTCTTTATCTGCCGTCATTTACTATGTTACTATGTTACTATGAGTGACTGGGGACAGGAGGATGATTGAGAATAGCTGTGAAACCTGATGGAGAGATTGTGGTGGTGATTTTGAATGTGCATGGGCTGAATTCGTGGCAAAAGCGGTCGTTGATGTTGAGGGAAGGTGACTGCTTACAAGAAGATATATTTATGATTCAGGAGACTCACCTAAAGAGATTCTTTGAGGAAGCACTGAGGAATAAAACATTTCCCCAGGCCTTCCCAGCCTCTAGCGCTTCCTGCCCAAAAAAGGGAGGGGTGGTCATTTTATTCTCTGTAGATTGGGAGCAGTTGTTAATATGATTAATAGGGATATGCAGGGGTGGTATCTGGTGGTACAAGCTGCTATAGGGGAGACTCCTTAATACTTTGTTAATATATATGCTCCCAATCAGGACCAAGGGGAATTTTATGAGAGATTAGGAAGGATTCTGGAGACCTTGGGTGAGAGCCATTGTTTGCTAGGAGGGGATTTTAACCTGACAGTTAATACTAGCCACACCTGCCCTCCCCAGTAAGCCACATTCAAATCCATATTTTCTGGGTGTAAATTCAAAAGCATATAATGTGGGAAGGGTTGGATTGTCACTCACTAACGCTTAAAGAGGTCCACTGCCCAGGTCCACACCTTTGCCACTTTCACACAGCTCCACCATAGATGGAAAGAGGAGTCCTCCAACCCACATGATCACATTTGATTTAATAAATGGAGGAAGGGCAGCAAGGAAATCCACAGTACTACCTTTTATCTTTTTTTTTTTTAATTTATATTGTACAGCAACAAATATCAATGAGTAATAACCATGCAGGAAACTCAATACAAAACAGCAAAGTCAATAAACTTTGCTACTATTACCATATTCAATTATGTTGCATTATTTTCCATAACGTTTTTCTCTCTCTTCTCTAATCCGCCTTCCCTATCTCCCCCCCCTCCCCCCAGGTGTGTGCAAATCCCTCAATACTCAAAGTAAATCTAGCTGTGAACCCTTAATTCTCATCTACTGGACTGATGGGTGTACTCTTTTAAGTTTAGGTGCTTCATACCTGGGAGACTTCCATCTATCCCCTACACTTAGTCAAGGACATAGAGATCTCACCCCCTTATTGATGACCCATTTATTTATTTATTTGGAAACTTTTATATACCGCCCCTTCCCAAGATCAGGGGCGGTTTACATGAAACAAAGGAAACATACATACAGCAGTCCCGAATTACCCCCTCAGCGCCAAAGCCGGGAAGGAAGGCTGAGCGTGCGGGGTAGAAATGTCACGCAGCAAAGAGGCTCCAAGGTAAGCGTGGCAGGTGGGGGGTAGGACAGCAGGAACCCCTAGCAACTGCCGAAACATGAGGAGACAGAGGGCAGCCTGCAACCATGTGTTTGGGAGCCTGCAGCGGTGAGGGAAACTCCCCCCCCCCCCCACACTGTGTTTAGGTGTGATTTCTTCTTCTTCAGGCCTGTGTGCATTTTAACCCCCTGCTGTGTTTTGGGCACCTGTGAGAGGTAGCCACCACAGAATAAAGCAGGACAGAGCAGCTTCTTCCTAGGGGGCCATTTACATCTTCAAAGACTCGGTTGGGTGGTCAGTCTAGCCAAGAGTCAGTTACGGCCTGCCCAGGAGCTAGAGTATTTGGGAGCGAGCTTCGATACCTGCTTTGGCAGGTTTTTCCTGCCAGATTTTTCGGAAGCAGAAGCTACGGCAGTTGATACGGCAGTACCTAAAGATGGCGAGACAGTCAGCATGGCATTATCTGCATGTTCTGGGGACCATGGTGACCACTCTCGACTAGTCCCATAGGCAAGGGCTCACATGCAACTGCTACAGAGGGCTCTGCCCTGGCGGTGATCCCATTAAAATCAACCCCTGTCCCAAGTACTCCCCTGCCCGCGGAGTACCAGGAGAGTCCTCAGGTGGTGGTTGCATCTAGGGAGCCTGGAAAGGGGCATGCCATTCGAGTCCGCTGTGTGGGTTCCGCTGATGACCGATGCCAGAATGTCAGGTTGGGAAAGCCTTTGCGAAAGACACTTTGTTCAGGGACAATGGAGTCTATAGAAGGCCCTGTGGTCAATCAACAGGCATGAGATGCAAGCAGTGACTTTGGCGCTAAAAGGTTTCGAGCCATGGTTGCAGGAGAAGGCGGTCTGAGTCCTCTTGAACAAAGCAACCACAGTGCTTTACATCAACTGGCAAGGAGGCACGGGCAGTATAGCCCTGGAGGAGGAGGCTGAAAGGCTGTTCGGATGGGCATAGACTCATCTTCAGGCGTTATCAGTGGTGCACGTACGACAATGTGAAGGCAGACTACCTCAGTCGAGATGCTCATGGACTCCGGAGAATGACAGCTCAACCAAAGGATGTTCGAGCAGGTGGTCGGCCGATGGGGCACACTGCTCATGGAGCTAATGGCAACGTTCAAATTGGCTAAGGCCTGCCAGTTTTTCAGCAGAAGTTGAGAAAGGATGTCTGAGGACCCAAAGAGGGTCTTCTCTATGTTTTTCCCCCCCGTGGGCGTTCATAGGCTGGGTACTGCAACAGATTTTAATTTAATTTAATTTAATTTAATTAATTAATTAATTTAATTTAAATTTAATTTAATTAACAGTCGCTTATATACCGCACCTTCCAGAGATCAGATGCGGTTTACATTTAACAACAATACAACAGGCAGTTGTCTGTTTTACAATATACGTCTGAAACAGTGTAACCATTATACAACAAAACAGTCGGTAATCTTTTACAAGGAACGTCTTAAAAGGAAAGTTGTGAAATTACAAACAACATCTTGAGAACTATATACAAAATTGGGATATGAGTGCCTTACATACAGATAGAGGCACACTAGAGATTAGTAATTCTGGTGGCACCAGACTGGCCGAGACACCCATGGTATCCCGACCTGTTTCGGATACTGGTGGATCAACTATGGTGGCTTCCAGTTTGGAAGGAACCATTGACACAGGGGCTACTTTGTATATAGGTTTTTTACAAATATGTATAAAGTCTCAATAAGTATACAGGTTCTTTACAAATATGTACTAAGTTTTTACAAAAAAAAAATAAATTTACAAATATGTACAAAGTTTCCCAAAGTTAAATTCCCAGTTGAATTCTCCTGTTATATGTAAACTCATCACAGTTTGTTGCTTGCAATGAGTATTTCTGTTTAATGTAAACCGCGCTGATGAAAAAGAGTGCGGTATAAAAGAACACTAAATAAATAAATAAATAAATAAATTGCAGCACACTTTCTCTAAGCATTATCGTCTGGATGTCCAGGCGGCGGGGTATGCTCGTTTCATTTCGTCAGTGCTTCAGGCTGGTTGTGCGGGTTCCTCCCATTAGTTTAACTGCTCTGAGACATCCCAGAAGTGTGGGACTTGACTGGAGTGATAAGGAAAGAAAAAAATAGACTTACCTGCTAATTGTTGTTTCTTGAAGAACTCCAGTCCAGTCCCGGAACCCTCCCTGTGTGCTTTCTGTGATATTCTTTACATACCTGGTCCTGAAGCTGGTTCCCTTGGTGAAGGAAGTGGCAAAGTGAAGCCAAAGAGTAGGGTGTAATCGGGGGGGGGGGGGGGGGGGTGAGGTGGACCGGAAGAGCTGTCGGTCGCTTGCTCCATGCTGGTTGGAGTTGCGGAGGGTAGGCCTGGAGGGGGAGAGAGGGTATCCTTCCCAAGGGATGGAGAGGGTACTAGTTTATTTAAGTGTAGACATGTTTGTTGCATGTTTAACTACTTATTTGTTGCTCCTGTGAGTCTGCATTGTCAATAGGTACTGGAGCTGGTAGGCGGTGCCAGCTGCATAAGTACACTGGTGTCATCAAAAAGATGACATGCTTAGTATCCAAGCTTCTGGAAGAGGTACACCAAAGGTGTGGGACTGGACTGGAGTTCCTCAAGGAACAAGAATTAGCAGGTAAGTCTAATTTCTCTTTTCCAGGTCATTTATGAATATGTTAAAATGCAGCGGGCTCTGCGCAGATCTCTGGGGTACCTCACTTTTTCTCTCTTCTCCATATCCTGAAGCACTAAATTCCGGAACACGGCTACTGCCGGATGTAAAGGTCCTGGAGGATATGGCATCATTCCACAGTATTGACAAAAGAAGAACAACAAGTCCTGCGTCAGCTCCAGGAACGGGAAGACATCATAATTCGGAGAGCAGACAAAGGGGGGGCAATTGTGATTATGGACCGGACAAAATATATAACAGAAGCTTTGAAACAATTGGAAGAAGAATCCATATATAAAACTTTGGTAGTAGATCCGACATCGGAAATTCAAGCCAGTATAAGAGGCATTACTAACGCAGCATTAATGAACAAGTTGATATCCCATAAAGAGTGGACTTACCTTAATAAAGAGAGCCCACAAAGGGCAGTTTTCTGTACGGTACCTAAGATCCACAAGAATTTGGAGAGGCCACCGGGCCGCCCGATTGTCTCTACCCGGGGGTCTATATTGGAGCCGTTGTCTACTTATGTAGATTCTTATCTTCGCCCATTATTATCTAATATCCCTTCTTATTTAAAAGATACTACAGATTTTCTCAGACAGCTGAAATTACATCAAGATTTGGCTAATAATGATAACATTCTTCTAGTAACCCTGGATGTTAGCTCGCTATATACGAGTATCCCCCAACCAGCAGCCTTTGACACTGTGCGTTTGTCATTACAGTCTAGAAGAGACCTGACAGTAGAACATATCGGCCTCATTTTACAATTGGCGGATATCACTATTTTTCAAAACCATTTTTGGTTTCTGGACAAAATATACCATCAGCTATCGGGGGTGGCTATGGGTGCGACCTGTGCCCCATCCATAGCCAACCTATATATGGCAGGATATGAAGAGAAGTGGCTAAAACTAAACCCGTACAGGTCCCATATTAAATTATGGAAAAGATTTATAGATGACATCTTTCTGATATGGGAAGGAACAAAAGATCAATTCTTACTATTCTATAGTTGGTTGAATGGGTGTGATATTAACATTCAGTTCACATATGAATGTAGTGAACTGGAGATCACTTATTTAGATGTGCGGGTTATGAAGGGGGAGGGAGTGTGGCATACAACTCTATATAGGAAGGAGATAGATCGTAACACATTGTTACATTTTCAGAGTGCTCATCCTCCCCGTCTGAAAACAGGCCTCCCATTTTCCCAATATTTGCGATATAGGAGAAACTGTTCAGAGAGACATGAATATAAAGAAGAGGCTAAAACACTGACAAAAAATTTTTTAGACCGGGGCTACCCTCCTGTGGTAGTTCGCAGGGCTTACCAGCGGGCGTTAAATAATGATCGTGATTGGCTCCTTTGTGGGGAATCCACAAAACACAGTAATGAGAACATAAATCTCATCACACGATATTCACCACTGAGTAAAGATATCCAGCGGATAATAAAAACACATAGTTCGATATTACAGTTAGTACCAGCCTTATGTAACAAGACCATACGTTGTGTATGGCAAAGAGGGAAAAATTTTAAAGATTTTTTGAGTCCCTCTCGTTTAAGGTCGAGGACATTAGAAAACCCTGGAGGGCAGTCAAAAAAGGGACATAAGAGATGCAGAACTTGTAAGATATGTTCAATTACCCATGAATTGGAAATTTTCCAATATAAAGAGAAGGAATATAGGTTACGTCAGTATTCAGATTGCACGTCCGCACATGTGATATATGTAGTGCAATGCCCCTGCGGTTTACTGTATATAGGGAAAACCAATAGGGCATTTAAACTCCGTATGGCAGAACATAAAAGCCGGCTTAAACATCAAAAGCTGGAGGCACCTATGGTACAACATTGTATAGAACATCAACATAAGTTTGCTGATCTGAAATGTTTCTGTATAGAGAAGATAGATCAGGGACAGCAGGGACGAACATTGGATCAATGGTTATCGCTGAGAGAACAGTGGTGGATATTTGAGTTGGGCACAGTGACACCAGGAGGGCTAAACATGCAAATAGAATGGCGAGCATGCATTGCATGAAGGGAGAGACATTATAGAGTAAATAAGAATGGCTGAATAATGTGGGGTAATTGGAGGAAGATCTCTGAATATAAGATAGAGTTTTTATACCACAGAGAGGGGAACTCCGTATGTGTGGTGTCCAGATAATAGTGATTGTAAAGTTAGTATAGAGATAAAGAGAAGGAGTGGGGTAGAATATGGGTAATATGAGAGTGTTTTTTGAAGAGATTGGACTTGGAGGATGACCCCTTGAAATCAGTTAGAGTTTAAAATTCCCATAGAGAGGGGAACTCCGCATGCGCGGCGTTCTGTGAATAGTGAAAGTAAAACCAGCAAAGGAGAAGGATTGCGGTTGAATGTGGGCAGCATTTTCAAATAGTGAGTACTCAGAACAGTTTAGTTATTAAATGGCAATAGTTTATATATAGTTTTTATATAGGGGAATGGTGGAAAAGAAAATTTAGTAAGACATTTATATGTGTTGTAGGTTATACTGGAAAAAGATGGGAAACGTGATGACTGACCCCTGAAGAACCGAAAGGAGAAACGCGTAGGCAATGCCACTGAACGGCGTTGGGAATACGAGGGAACATCTGAACACTTACAATTAAAGGGAAGGTCCAGAAATTGGATTGAGAATTGAAAAATTTACTATACAATTTTTCTAGTATGTTTTTTCAGCAAGTTTTAGGATTTTGAAGACAGTTTTGTTAAAATATGAGTAGCATCTTGAGTGGGAGAAGCAAATAAAAGAACAAGTAAAAGTAACTACATTGAAGATCAGTTATCTCGAGTGAGGTCGTTGATGCAAGTGTGGGACTAAACGAGGACCAAGTTGAGGTAACGGTGTGTACCCTTTAGTCTGAGACCTCGTATGATATACTGAGAATGTGGTTTCATAGATATAAATTTTAATACATCACCCGCGAGAGAGCCATTGGCATTCTTATCCACCTAATTAGTAAAGTTGAGATATTTAGAGTGTAAGCACCTTTTTGGAACATGTTATAGGGGGCACGTTCAGGCGATTTCCTTAGTGGCCCACCTGGATGTAGTGTGTTTTTCTTCAGACGTTGAACATTTCCAACCACCAGTGTGTGTTCTAGTTCCACCTTGGGATCTGAATTTGGTCCTGTTGGCATTGACAGAGGCTGCCTTTGAGCCTTTGGGAAGTTCCACCCTAAAGAACTTGAAATTGAAGATGGTCTTTTTGGTGGCCATCTGCTCGGCACAACACATCTGAGCTTCAAACGTTGTCCTGCAGGGAGCGATTCCTATTGATCTTGAAAGAGAATAGAAAGTGGTGCTGCATCCGGCTCCATTGTTTCTGCCTAAGGTGGTATCATCTTTCACCTCAACCAACTCCAGAGGAGTGTCAGCTGCATTGGCTGGATGTATGCAGAGTTCTTCACCTCAAGACAATGGAGTCGTTCTGCAAATCTGATCAGTAGTTTATCCTGTTTGGTGGTGCGCGAAGAAGGGAAGTGGCCTTTAAGGCCTCTGTTGCTCATTGGATCCGAGAGGCCATTGCCTCAGCATACCTTCTGCGATGTAGGGAGTTACCTAAGGGGCTCCATGTGCATTCAACCAAGGCGCAAGCAACATCTTGGGTGAAAGCGAGGCTTGGGCATCTGTAAAGCGGCAACATACATATTTTCGTCCATCATTACCGTTGCAGGGAATACACGTTTTGGTTCAGCAGTGCTTCAGGCTGGACTTGCAGGTTCTTCCCAAGGTTAGTGTTGCTATGGACCGGAATGGAGGGATGATAAAGAAGGTGAAATTAGGTCTTGGTTTTGGTTTGGTTTTACCTGGTCTTAACTGATAATTTGCTTTCCTTGAGTCTTTCCAGTCCAGTCCAGGGCCCTCCCTAGTATTGCTATTGTTCCAGTGTATGTTGCCGATCTTGGGTGGCACAAATTCCATCACACACCTTTTTTCTCAGGGAACAAGCAGGCAGTCAGCCCTCACATATGGGTGATGTCGGCACCAACGGAGTCCTCAGAGAAGCATCTCCCCAGCTTTCAAAGAAAGCCTTTGAGAAATGCCACCACGCATGCATGGTCCCCTTCCCGCCCAAGAGTGCCATCTTGCTCAGTCTCCTTTTTTCTGTGGAACCCTTCAGACGTTGTCTCGTTTGTCCCCGGAAAAAGTTGATTATTTTGTTCCCGAGTTTCCAACTCGCATCTGGTATTACACCGTTACTCTTCCCGCCTACTGACCTCGGTGCTTTGGTGTCTGGTTCGGTTTAAAGTTTTGTAGTTTTGCTTCTTTTCTTTTTCTGGTGCCTTCGCATCCTTTTTTTTCCCTCTGGCAGCCCGCAGGGTCTTCGACCTCACAGGGGTACTTTTTTCCTCCAAGGCTAACAGTGGTTTCAAAAAGTGTGATTGGTGCTCTAAAATCATATCTTTGACTGACACACACGACTGCTGCCTTCATTGCCTTGGGCCAGAACATGACCCAGCAGCCTGCGGTCTCTGCATGAGGATGTCCAGCAAGGCCTTCAAGAGCAACCAGCATCAGCATAATAAGTTTTTCCCCGAGTCCCTGATGCCTCCGAAGGCCGGGGCCTCCTCTGAAGCCTCTACATCTTGTGTGGAACTCTCCGAACCCGAGCATCGTCGTGGGTCCTCAGAAAGGGGGTCTCCTTCGATGGTTTCTTCTTCTTTCTGGGTTCCCTCGAAGATGGCATGCTTGGATGGTTCTGACAGGCTGGGAGCTACCAGGGCCCGGTCCCACAGTCCAAAACCTTGTCTGAGGCGTTGGAGAAAGAGCGACCTACAAAGGTACCCGAGAAAGGTCTGGCCACGGACCGGCCTCAGTCCCCAGATACCATCCTCATTGAGGATTCCCCTTCGGGGGAGCCGGAGTCCGGTCCGAGCCCCTCGGTGCCCGTGCCAAAGGCTGCAGAGCCTTCTGGCCTGGAGTCCAGAATGGCGGCTCTGGAACGCAGTTTGTCTACCTTCGTGGACCAGCAGTGGGTGCTGTTGTCCAGCACTACTGGTTCATCCACCCCGATCACTGGACCATTGACGTCTAAGACGTCCCCAGAGGATGAGCCGATCCTCGAGGTCCTTCAGCCTCGAGTCGATCCTTGGCCGAGGTCGTGCTCTGCGTCCCACTCAATGGGACTGCGGTTATCCCCGGCAAGTCCTATCTTGGAACCTTGGCGGCGGTCACTGCCTGAGGACATGGGCTTCCTGGACTTTGTCAAGGACATGCCTAAGGCCCTGGAGTTCCTGACCGAGTCAAAGGAGGACTCTCATGCGGATCAGCTGGAGATCCTCCAGTACGAGGCCCCTCCGTGGGAATCGCTCATGGTGCCAATTCCTCCCATCTTGGAATGGCTCATGCTCTGCATGTGGGAGACACCGGTGTCGGTGCCGGTGGTGAACAGATCAAAAACAGATCAGTAACAGAGCTTATAATGATACTTCATACAAAAAAAGAAAACAGCTCCACTTTTTAACCATGTAGTAGCTTAAAATAACTTAGCAATGAAAAGAGGAAAGAACTGGAGCTATGACCTCAGTACGCCAATAAACCCAATGGCCAGAAATCTGGCTATAAAGGTTAAACTTTAGGCAGAATTGCATCACAAGTCTAGCATCCCACCTCCCTCCATTAACAGATCATTTAGCTTAAGAGCTAGCAACAAACAACATTCCACATAATATAATTGAGAAAAAAACAGTCCCACCATATCCATATCACAATGATTATTACAGCATAATTCATACAAGCATGGTGGTGTGACATCACAAGCTGTTAACATTTCTCTCAAACCCCACCATACTCTCAAGCCAAAATTTCCAGCTTCAACGAAACTCCCAAACTCCCGACGCCTCCACAGACGTCTCTTTGAGCGGTTCGCAATCGCTGCTTCAGGGGAGTAAACTACAAATAAACAAAACAAAATCTATCTTGATATATTTCAATATGTAAATAGTTACCCATGTTCTCCAAGTTCTATTCCCTGTTATAATGTAAACCCAATCAGTCTTCTCTGATCTGAGTATTCTTTGTTAAATGTAAACCGCACTGATAACAAATAGTGCGGTATATAAGAATTGTTAAATAAATAAATAAATAAATTAAAACTTGCTACCCTATCAAGCTACAAACAAAAACCCCACCACTCATCAAGATTATAACCACAGAAACCTCTTACCACATTAGGAAAGAAGCCTCAAATGTTCAACACAATATTGAATCCACAGGTCAGCAACATCCTCCAACCAGCTGGAACTCTCAGACTGAAATTACATCGCACTTTAAAGATCCCAGGCATCTGACGTCATCACCATAACTCACCCCATAATACAAACAACCTCACCTAACTTACTTCACATCAGACACACGCTTTCCACTCAATGCTAAAATTTAGTTCTCCAGGAATAACCGTACCAAGCGAAAATATCCACCATTGCTCACGGTAAACTAAAAATTGCTCACGTGTCATACCGCGAGAACCTGTAGTAATCCGTTCAATACCAAAACAACGTAACTCACTAAACTGATGACCAAATTGCAGACAGTGACCCACCAAAGGGGCCTCCCGTCTTTTACAACGTATCCGACTTTTATGCTCGCCCAATCTGATCCGCAAAGACCGAGTAGTTTTCCCTACATAGAGCAGCGAGCACGGACAGAAAATACTGTACACTACAAAGTGTGATGCACAGGACATGCTCGATGTCAACATATTTTCTTTTCCCTTATACACAAACCGATCACATTCCAAACCAACGGCACACATGGCACACTGCTCACAACAAACATACCCAACAATCTGCACAGGCATCCTTACCCCTTGCCGTAACCTAGAAGGGCTAAAAATCTCCTTTAAGTAAGAGGACTTCCGGTGATGCGGTGAGAGCGAGTAGTCGGGTGCTGCTCGTCCTCCGACCGTCCCCTGCTTAAACCGGCTTATTGAACCATTTCTGAACTCCCCGATCCTACCCACAGCACTTCCACGGGCGCCTAATATACCGCCATTCCCTCCGAGCCGACTAACAGGAGAAGTAAGGATGGCTGCGGCACTCAGGACGGGAAAGAAGGAGCGGGACTGGGGACCCGGTCCCAGCAAGATGGCGGATGGAACGGCGGTGCCGAGCTCCCCAACCTCCCAAGCCAGAGTGGAGGAAATATCAGTGGCGGTTGCAGAGGCGCTGGCAACTCAATTTACAGCCATCTGGGAGAAATTGGATGCCGTGCAGAACTCGGTGGAGTCTTTTGGTAAAAGACTGCAGGAGGTGGAGGATCGCGTGGGGCATGTAGAGGACAATACTACCGTGTTACAACAAACGGTGGACTCACTGCAGTCTCAGCTGCGCGCCCAGGAGGCCAAACTGGACGACCTGGAAAACAGGTCGAGAAGAAACAATCTGAGGGTGATGGGAGTGCCTGAATTGGTGACAGACACGGACTTGCCGAAGTATTTGGTGGAACTGTTTTCGCCACTGTTGCAGGACGGGGCCACGGGGGAACGGATCCACATCGAGCGAGCCCATCGGGTGGGAAACCAGAATGTGAGAGACTCCCGACCCCGCGTGGTCCTCGTGAAGCTGCTCCACTTCCCACAAAAAGAGCGGATTCTGCGAGCGGCGAGAGCTCAAGGTGGCTTGGAGGTGGAAAACGTGCGGATTCGCGTAGCGCAGGACTACTCTGTGCAACTGAGTCAGCGCCGCAGAGCCTACGCACCCATCTGCCAGAAACTCATTGACCGCCGGATCAAATTCACGGTGCAATACCCGGCACGCCTTCATGTCTTCTATGAGGGTCAGAGCAAGATCTTTGAGTCGGCCGAGGCAGCGGCGCCCTTCGTAGAGAGTATTACCCCCACGGGTGGAGAGAGCTGAGGTCCCACCGAGGAAGGAACATTACTTTCCAAGATCTGTTGCCTAGCCGCACTAGCGTTGGCTTAGTGCGATAGGGGAGCAACCGGACTGTCGCGGCTACTCTGGAGGCTCGGAGAGGGGGATTCCCTCTGTTCCCGGACATCAATGATAGTTCTCTCCCCCGGAACTATGGCTGGAGAACTTTGAAACAAGCGAGCGGGCTGGAGGGGGTACTTTGTGTTTTGTAAGTTATACAATGTTTCAAATGTATGGTTCTCATCTATTACTTTGTACCCTGTAGGGGTTTGTTGCAAAGTTACTTCAACGGGCTGCTATGGCTGAGTGTAGAAGGCCCGATCCTGGCCGTCGGGGGAGCGGTCGTCAAAGTGAGCTGGAAGAGGGGTTGGCCAAGGAGGGGTGTTCGCCTGTGTTTTCCTGGTGATTCACCGGGTACCTTGATGGGGGCCTGGAGAGGGCGCCTGATATGGGGCCGGGTAATAGGCGGCAATCACAAGTAGCCCCCATCTATTACAGAAATGCGCCAGCAGGCTTGGTGGGGGAGGGAGGGGTCTCTATCTGGGCAGTAGCGGCGGGGATATCTGCACGTGGGTGGAAGGTGTGGGAGAAGGGGGAGAATATTATCTAATAATGAGTACGACCCACGCGCCATACAATAAACCCAGTAAAAGGCGTGGCGGCAAAGAAGGAAATTATTTCTTCGTGTATTACAAAGCCTGGCCCGACACAGGCCGTGAGTTGCTTATGTCTTTTTCAGGGGCTTATGGCTTTTCCGTGCAATATGCCAAACTGAATTTACTCTGCAACGACTTTGCTAAACCCCAATACTGTCAGCATTAAGACCTAACAGTGCTAAGATGGTCCGCAAACCGGTTTTCATGAAATTTGCATTAACTCAAATGTACGGGCGTTAGATCACAGAGTTCCCTCTCTCTGCCTGCACAAATTCGCTGACAGGCGCCAGCAGGCTTGGGGGGGAGGGGGGGTTTCTATTTGGGCAGTAGCGGTGGGGCTATATGCACGTGGGCGGAAGGTGTGGGGGAGGGGGGAGAAGATAAGCCTGCCTTTCTATGACTGCAGCTTATCTGGAGACGGGTCTGGGGAGGGCTGGGGGGGCTGAGGTTTAAGTAAAGTGGGGGGCGGTGGAGCGCATCACCGAAAGCTTCATGGGAAGGAGGAGCGGTGAGAGTGGGGTGGGAGAGTATGGAATCAGGGGAGGGGAGGGATTGGGGGGGGAGGGGGAGGGGGGGGAACGGGAGGGGTAGGATGCACACCCTGCAAGCTTCAACAGCGGCCTAGTGCCGAGAGAGTGGGGAGGGGGTTCCAGGCTGGGAGAGCCCCGTCCGGAGTAATATGGAAGACCGGTCAGGAGTAACTTGACACTGCCCCGCCGCCCTGAAAATCATCACATGGAATGTGTGCGGCTTAGGCCACCCTATTAAGAGATATAAAATCTTGCAGGCTTTAGCCAGGCACAACTGCGATATTGCCTTTTTGCAGGAGACCCACCAGACAGCTGAGGAGCATGATAAATTACGCCGCGGCTGGGTTGGGCAGGTATGGGGGACGCCGGCGGTGGGGAAGAAGGGAGGGGTGGCCATTTTGGTCCACAAGCGGGTTCGCTGGGTCATGGAAGCAGAAGTACGCGACGTGGCGGGACGTTACTTGCTTTTGCAAGGCCACTTAGAAGGGCAGCCGGTCATCCTGGGGACGGTGTATGGACCGAACGCTCTTGACCCATATTTCTACGCTAATGTGGCCTCTAAGGTGGAACAGATGCCTGAGATTCCCATGGTGCTGGGAGGCGACTTTAATGGGGTTTTAGATGTGGATTTGGACACTACCAGGGGGGGGGGAGGCGCGTGAAAGGGGACCGGTGACTCGCGTGTTGCAGCGCTTTAAGGCTCGATTGGGACTAGTGGACCCTTGGAGGATTCTTCATCCCTCCAAGAAAGACTTTACCCACCAGTCTAGGGCCCATGGCTCCAGTTCTCGTATAGACTACATGCTGCTTTCTAAAGGCTTATTTGCGAGGGTGGGGGAAGCACAGATCGGGCCTTTTGAAATATCTGATCATGCTCCGGTATGGTTAGACCTGGGTTGGGGCGGGAAGACAGATCAACCGCGACTCTGGCGATTTCCACTAGAACTGTACAAAGATGCGCAGTTCCATACATTTTTGGAACAGCGCTGGCATGAATTTGCTGAGGTCCATCGAGTGCATCAGGGGGACCCGGAACTGATTTGGGAGACGGCCAAAGTAGTAATGCGCGGTGAAATTATCGGATTCGCGGCCCGCAGACGACGGATGTTGGTAGACCGGATCCTTAGGTTGGAGAAGCGGGTATCTTATCTACGACGTCGGCTAGCGCAGGCCCCGTCTCCAGGGCTGCAAAAAGAACTGTGGGAAGCCCGGGTGAGTCTTGACGAGTTGCTCCACCAGAGGGCCAAGAAGTCAATGTTATACTACCGTTACCGACTTCAGTGCCATGGGGATAGACCAGGGCGGCTGTTGGCCAGTTGTTTGAGAGGTCAGCGCGGTTCCAATACTGTGGCGGCTCTGCGGGACGAACATGGGCGCCTACAGAGTGACTCTAAGGAGATAGCCCGGGTATTTCGGGGTTTTTTTCCGAAACTCTACACGAGGGAATGTGATCTACCTTCGGTGGCGTCCGAATACCTCCAGCAGTTGAATCTCCCGTCGCTAACGGAGGAACAAAGCTGGGACTTGGGGCGTCCCGTCACATTAGAGGAAGTGGGGTCGGTCATCGAGGCGGCCAGTTGCTATAAAGCGCCTGGACCGGATGGCCTGGGAGCCGAGTTTTATAAATTACTTCATGGCTTAGTCAGTCCGGCTTTGGTGGAGGTGTATGCGAAACGGGTGGAATAGGGTGGTTTTCGGTGGGGCCACAACAAAGCCCATATTACCTTGATTCCCAAGCCGGGCAAAGATCCGGAGCTACCTGCTTCCTACCGCCCGATCTCCTTGTTAAATTTTGATACCAAGATTTTTGCCAAGGTGCTGGCGAATAGATTGGCGGGATATCTGGATGTTTTAATTCATGGCTCCCAGGTCGGCTTTGTGAAAGGCCGCTATATCGTACAGAATATACGGAAAATTCTAGCGTCGCTGGAATGGGTACATGACCAGCATTTGCCCTCTCTATTGGTGAGCTTCGACGCGGAAAAGGTCTTTGACCGAGTCGATTGGAGCTACCTGAAAACGTTGTTACCCTGGTATGGTCTCGGAGCTTCGTTCTGTGCGATGGTAGACAGTTTATATGCCACTCCGATAGCGGGAATACTTTGCAATGGGGTGCTGTCGGAGGACTTTCCATTGGAACGAGGTACGAGACAAGGTTGCCCGCTTTTGCCCCTGCTATTTGTTTTGTCCTTAGATCCGCTGATTCGGGCGGTGGAGGCCTCGCCTGGGATTCAGGGGGTGCGGATCGGCACTCAAACGTTTACACTTTCGGCTTTTGCGGATGATATTCTGGTGCACCTCCTGTCACCGGAGGAGTCCCTGCCTCAGCTGATGATGGAATTTCAGACCTACGGCCGCTTCTCTGGCCTGAGGATCAATGGAGATAAGTCGGAGGCTCTGGATGTCTCGGGGTCCTTACAAAAAAGTTGGGCGGGTCGATTCCCCTTGAAGTGGGCTAACTCCTACTTTACCTACTTAGGTATCCGCTTGACTAGGCAGCCGCGGGACCTTTACAGGAGTAATTTGGACTGGATGGTGAACCGTATAAGATCCCAGCTGGTGGCCTGGGGGCCATTGCCACTTTCTCTGTCAGGACGTGTGGCGGTGGTCAAGATGGTGATTTTGCCGCGGTTGCTGTATTGGCTGCAAACCTTGCCGGTCTGGCTCTATCGGAGAGATCTGCGGCAGGTGGAACGGTTGATCCGGACATTTCTGTGGCGCAGTGCGCGGGCTCGTATTCCTCTGATACAGCTGGTGGGGAAGTGGCGTGAGGGGGGGTTGGGGCTCCCAGACCTGGGTATCTATGCACTGGCCTGTCAGGCACGCCACCTTGGAGATTGGCTTGGGCAAACGGGAACATACACACCTACACCCATGGAGGAGGCGCTGGTAGCACCCCTCTCGCTGTTAGGGGCTTTACATACGCGGCCCAAAAATCTACCCAGCCGTCTGGTGAACAGTGTTTTATTTGGTTCAGCACAGCGGACCTGGCGGTACCTCAACACCCGCTGGGGGACGCCCTGGACGGTGTCCAGCTGGTTGCCTTTGCAAGGTAATGTCCAGTTTGCTCCCGGTTCGGGGTCCTGGGGGTTTCGGGACTGGAGACGGAAGGGCATTTGCCTTGTAGGACACCTGGTTGAGGCCAGTGGCCACTATAAATCTTTTCAGGCCCTCAGTCAGGAATATGACTTGACATCCAAGCATACCTTTGCGTTTCTACAGGCCTCTCACTACGTCTCTTCCTTACCTCGGGAAGCGCTGGCGTCGGAGCGCTCCGAACAGTTGTTGGGGTTTTTTGCACTGGGGGAGGAAACCCCTCCCACGATAGCAGGCCTGAGAGCCCGCCTGGATAGCCTTCGTACCCCCATAGACTACCGGGGCCTGGAGGCGGCTTGGGGAGCAGAGCTGGGGAGGGAGGTTCTCCCGGGCACGATTAGGGCAGCTTTATGCCGGATCGCTACTCTGGCGGTGGGGGCGAAGTGGCGCGAGATGCAATTCAAGTGCCTCACAAGAGCCTATTTTTTACCACGTTGAGCCCTACGTAGTTGTCTGACGGAGGATGGCCGGTGCCCACGCTGTTCAGCGCCTTTAGCTAATCTGCTACACATGTGGTGGGCTTGCCCCCATATTCAACCGTACTGGGCTCGGATACGAGCCTATATTACTGAATTGTTGCAGTTGCGGGTGCAATGGACGGGTGCCTTGGTGGTACTGGACAGGCTGGATCCCCCCTGCCCGACCCGGCGTATCGATAGGTTATTAATGCGGAAGGCTTGTCTGGTGGGGAAAGGCCCTATTTTGCGCCGGTGGCGCGAGCAACGCCCTCCCACGTTTGTGGAATGGCGTAACTGTTTTCACCAGGTAATGCTGATGGAGCGGTGGCATGCACGGGGCAGCGCCAAGCATTGGACTACCTTCATTCAGATATGGGGCACTTATATTGAGACCCTGGGAGCCAGGTGTCGGAACGAGCTCCTACATATTGGCCATTAGGAGATGGAGCGCAGGGGGCGTGCGGGCAAGGCGACAGATGGATCGTGCTGATGAGGTGGGAGGGTGTGCGGGGGGGGGGGAGGAGGAGGGGAGGTGGGTGTGGGGGGGGGGGAGGTAGGAGGGGAAATATTATAAAAAACTGTATTCATTGCATGAAGTTGCTCTCCGGGTGGGGATAAGAGTTCACTCCCCCGGAGATGGAGTGTTGTTCAATTTTGTAAGTTTGTATGTAATGAATAAAATAAAGTTTTGAAAAAAAAAAAAATCTCCTTTAAGTTCCGATTCCATTGCCAAACACATCTTGGACTCCGGGCCTCCAACCCCGGAACCGTACGCAACACGTTGCTATGTGCTTTAATAATTTTTTGAATCCTCGCGCTAAAGGGGGAATATTGAGAAACAAAATTGACATACGTATCTCCTTACCCGTTCTACTCCGCGCCGACAATAACCAAGTCCTGTCATTATACAGGGCCCGCTTATAAGCACATTCCACAACTTTAGCAGGATACCCCCTTTCCAAGAAATCATTTCGCAACGAAACAGCTTGAACTTTAAAGTCACGTACAGTGGAGTAATTCCTGCGGAATCGAATGAACTGTGAAAACGGTAAACCCCTAACCAAACTTTTCGGGTGGGCACTTGTATAATGCAAGAAGATATTCTTATTGGTCACTTTCTTATGGACAAGCATGCCCCAACCATTGGTCTGCCGCCGAACTTGCACATCCAAAAACACAGTCGTGGTGAACAGATGGCTCGACTCGATGTATCAGGTCTGCTGGAGCCCGGGCCTCCAGAAGCCAACTGTCGCATAACTTCATGGTAGTGGAGTCGGCCATGCGTCGCCAGAAAGCCAGAAGACACACTCCTTGGTGCCCCCCCATCAGGGAGGCTCACACCTTGGTCGCCCTCGGTAGAAAGTGCTATCAGGTCTCAATGCTCATCTGCTGCATCAAGGCCTACCAGCTGTACATGGGCATGTACTTGAGAGACCTGGTGAAGGAACTCACCGGGTTCTCAGTTGGTCTCTCCGAGGAACCTTTGCAGCAGTTCAAGAGCCTGGCCAAGGCCATCCGTGAGTTCTCCAAATTCATGTCTCGAGCGGCCTATGATGGGTTCGAGTCAGCGGCCCAGATGACCGCGGCAGGCATTGGTGCACGCCGCCAAACTTGGATTCAGTTGTCCGGTTCATCCTGGACCTGCAAAACTTAAACAAGTTTCTGGTGAGGGAGAAGTTCAAGATGCTTTCCCTTGGAACACTGCTGCCTTACCTCCACCAGGGAGACTGGGTTTGCTCCCTAGATCTAAAGGATGCCTACACACACATCCTAATCCACCCCTCCGACAGGCAGTACCTAACTTTCGTGGTAGGGGGAGGACACTACCAGTAGAGGGTTCTACCCTTTGGCCTGGCCGCCTCTCTAAGGGTCTTCACAAAATGCCTACCAGTGGTCGCTGCCCACCTACGTTTGCAAACGGCCTTTGTCTTCCCCTTCCTAGATGAATGGCTCATCAGAGGCAGCACGGCCATAGAGGCCCATCAGGCCACAGGGCACGCAACCCTCCTGCTGCAGCACCTCGGGTTTGTCATCAGCTATCCCAAATCTCACCGCACTTCAGCCCAGAGCCTTGAATTCATTGGCGCTCAGGCCTTTCTCCCTAGCGAAAGGGCAGAACGCCTCAGAGAACTGGCTGCAGAGGTGCAGCACCGTCCGTTGGTGCCAGCCCGTCTCCTCCTCCACTGTCTAGGCCACATGGCCTCCATGGTTAATGTGACCCTGCTAGCCTACTTATACATACGAACAGCTCAGTGGTGCCTTTGCTCCCAATGGACGTAAGCCGTGGACAGATTGCAGGACAGGATCAGGGTGACCTGCCAGCTGGCAGAGTCCGTTGGCTAATGGCAACTTCTCTGCCACCTCCAAACTGGGATACCTTTTCAAGCACCCACACCTCAGTGGGTCTTCACCATGGACACCTTCCTCCTTGGTTGGGGGGGCTCATTGCGAGGACCTGCGCATGCAAGGCCACTGGTTCCAGGCAGAATCCCTGCTGCAGATTAATCTCCTGGAACTGGCTATCTTCCTGGCTCTAGAACGTTCTGCCACTGCCTGCAATACCTGCTGGTGCTGATACAGACTACTAACAACCAAGTTGCCATGGTCTGCATCAACAAGCAGGGGTGCACAGGGTCATACTCCCTCTGCCAGAAGGTAGTGGCCTTCCTTTCCTTTGCAGCTTGCAAGAACATGCTTTTGCAAGTGGTCTACCTCCCCGCCCAGGGCAACCTCCTGGCAGACACACTGAGCAGGGTGCTCCAGCTACATGAGTGGCGCCTGAACCCCAGGGTGGCTTCACAGCTCTTCCGCCTCTGGGAGACGCCCATGATGGACCTCTTTGCCATCCTGGACAATGCGCAGCTATCCCAATTTTGCTCGCGGCAGCCGCAACCAGCGAGGGTGGCAGTGGATGACTTCCTGATCCCGTGGACGGAAGGCCTCCTCTATACCTTTCCTCTGAGCCCTCTGGTCGCCTAGACCCTCTTCAAGATCCAAAGTGAGGGGGCAACTCTGATACTAATTGCCCACAGGTAGCCTAGACAGCCCTGGTTCCCTCTACTGCTTTCCCTGGTGGCAACACTCTCAGTCCTGCTGGGCCGTGCCCCAGACCTTCTGTCTCAAGAGGAGAACTCCCCCTTGCACCCCAATCTCTAATGCTAACAGTGTGGCTGCTGAAAGGGTAGCTTTGGTCACTTTCAACTTCTCACGTAAGATCAAGGAGGCCCTATTAGCCTCCTGCAAGCCCTCCACAAGGCGAGCTAATGCCTTTAAATGGCAAAGATTTTCAATATGGTGTGCGGAGATGCGGGAGAATCTGTTTTCCTGCCTGGTGCATCTAGTGCTCCAGCACCCACAGCATCTGTCGCACACTGGGCTAAAGTCAAATTCAGTGAAGGTGCACCTGAGTGTGATCGCTGCATACCACTACCCTATTGAGCGGAAGCCCCTCTCAGGCCAGCCCCTAGTCTCACGGTTCCTCCGGGGCCTTCTCTAGTCTAAGCCCCCTTTCCATCCCCCGGCAGCAGAATGGGATCTCAGCGTAGTGCTCTCTCAGCTTACCAGGACTCCTTTCGCGCCTCTGGCTATGTGCCATATGCACCATCTTTCATGGAAGGTGGCCTTCCTGGTGGATCGCACATCTGCTCTCAGAGTAAGCAAGGTTCAGGCCTGGTGGCAAAGCCACCCTATACGAAATTCTACAAGAATAGGGTTGTGCTCCGCACGCACCAAAATTCCTCCCAAAGATGGTATCTCCTTTCCACCTCATCAGGAGGTGGTCCTGCCCACCTTTTTCCAATGGCCTCACATCGGTTGGGAGGAAATTATACTCCATACACTGGATTGTAAATGGGCCCTGTCCTTCTGCCTACAGCAGACTCAGGGCCATCGCAAAGCTCCACAGTTTGTTGTTTCTTACGACCCCAGCAGACTGGGGCTTCCTTTGACTAAACGAACTGTGTCCGCTTGGGTGGCAGACTGTATTGCCCTCGCCTATGAGCAAGCTGGTCTCTCCCTGGAACACCGGATCATTGCATGAGAGCAATGGCCACATCGGTTGCGAAGCTGTTGCTCAGTGCCACATGGTCTTCTATTCACACATTCACAGCTCAGTACTGTCTGGAAAGCAAGTCCCATTGGGACAGTGCATTCAGCCAGGCAGTACTCTGTAATCTTTTCAGGGTGTAGGCAACTCCTGCCATCTGACCCTTCTCTGTTTAGGCTTCCAGAGTGATAGTGCCGCTGGACACTAGGGTCTTGCAGAGTGTCTCAGTTGGGGACTCAGTTTCTGCAACTCATGGCTACCTGATTTAGTTGCTGTTGGTGCTGTCATAGTTCAGTCCTTGGCAGCCTGGAGCTATATGTGAGTACTGACTTCCTGCTTACTTACCTGTAACAGGTATTCTCCAGGGACAGCAGGAATCAGTCCTCACAACCCTCCCTCTTCCCCTGGGAATTGATTCCCTACCTTGCTTTGTTTTCAGTACATCCTAGCGGATTCAACACAAGAAGACGGAGGTCATGTTCATTACAAGAAATCGTAACTTCACTGCGCCTACAGTACTAAAGGTGAAGGAAGCTGACCTCCAGATCAAATCCTCGATCAGATACCTTGGCGTCACACTAGACCAGAACCTAAATATGCAGGCGCATATAAGTAACACTGTAAGGGCAGTATACCATAAAATCAGATCCCTTAGATACCTACGATCGCTGCTGCAGCCTGATGATTTCAGGACCATCTTTCAAGCACTAATAATTCCGCATTTCGATTATGCGAATGCAATACTGCAAGGACTCCCCCAAACCACTCTGAACCCACTGCAAATGGCAATGAACACCGCAGCAAGAGTACTACACGGAGCATCCAGAAAAGACCATGTCACACCCATTATGAAACAGCTCCACTGGCTCCCGATTCAAGGTAGGATTACATTCAAGACCTTGCTACTCACCTTCAAAGCCACCAACGGTCTCTCGTCAACATCACTATCAGAGATAGTCCAGAAGACACCCCACAATAGGGACAGAAGGTCAGTAGCACAAAACACCTTGATAGTCCCAAGATCAATGACTCAATGCACCAAGTCAACATCCAGCAGGGCATTCAAACTTTATGCACCAATGATCTGGAACAGCCTCCCTCACAACATCCGAACAATCCCAGACATATTCCAATTCAGGAAGGCTGTGAAACACTACCTCTTCCTCCTACATTACCCGGAAACCAATGAAAGCTCAGCACCAATTACCGAAACCTCACAAATCTCCTCTGTCTGAAACCATAAGAACACATGACCAGCCTGTAAATTGTATATATTGTTATTGTATATAGTTACCCTGTTAGCCAAGTTGATTCTCCTGTTCATATGTAAACACAAAGTACTATTGGAAATGTGTATGTTCGCTGTTTATTGTAAACCGCACTGATGCTGAATAGCGCGGTATAAAAGAGACTTTAAATAAATAAATAAATAAATAAATGTCATCTGACTGATTACAAAAAATACTGGCTCCAAACACAACTACTATCCGAAAGGAAACTTCTCGTTCAACACTTTGTATATTACGAAGGTGCCCAGAATTTAGCATCAATGACCGTTCTGGGATTTTTTATGTGTACAAAAAGTTTAACACCATTCCTCCACCATCATATATATCATGGTGGCGCGGCGTTTTTTCGAGGTTGGCTTGAGAGGGGTGATGAATCCCATGTCTTAACGCGGGCAGCAAGAATAACAATCCTCCTGAAGAAGCTCCTGTTTTGGAGTGAAACGCAAATAATGGTGCCTGAAGAGAGGCGTTGAGGGGCATAAGAAGATCAAATAAGATAAGGACAACATTATATGTCCATTATATGATATATACGATGGTGGAGGAATGGTGTTAAAGGTTTTGTACACATACAAAATCCCAGAACGGTCATTGATTGTAAATAGTGCATTGGTGTGAAGAGGTAGAAAGAAATCCTCTGCATAGCACTTACTGGTCTGAGACATTCTGGGCACCTTCGTAATATAGTACTCAGTGTTGAACGAGAAGTTTCCATTCAGATAGTAGTTGTGTTTGGAGCCAGTATTTTTTGTAATGAGACTTGATTCAGCTCTGTAAAGACCTAGACAAGTTTTATGTCATCTGACTGAGCAAGATGACACCCTTGGGCGGGAAGGGGACCATGCATGTGTGGTGGCATCTCCCAAAGGCTTTCTTTGAAAGCTGGGGCCTCCATGAGGGCTCCGTCAGCACCAGTATCACTCATATGTGTGGGCTGATTCCTGCTGTCCCTGGAGAACACCTGTTACAGGTGAGTAATTACACTTTCTTCTGAGGCAATGGAGGGTTAAGTGACTTGCCCTAGGTCACAAGGAGTCATAGAGGGAATCAAATCCTGGTCTCTTGGCTACTCCTCCACTCATGGAGCTGTTATATAGTTAGATTGGTAAATAAATAATATTCAATTTTTTGGATAACGGATGGGCTAAGTGATCTGGATAGCTGAAAGAAATAATATAGTTTCCTCTCCTTCCCCCCCTACCCCCTCAGACTTAAATAACTACTTCCATCCTCTTACAGCATCCTGGTACATGTCTTTTACATTGAAATTTATTAGTTCCACACTAAAGGCCTTCTAGACTCAATCAAGCCAATATTCAGAACCGTAACTGGCCACAGATAGTTCCATTGAATATCTCCTCAGACTGCCCTTGGAGGAGTTTGTGCTTAAGCAATGCCATTGAAAAATGCAGCACACATTCTTACTAATGTCGGACGTTATAAAATTACACCCAAAGGGACTTGCCCAAACTCAGAAGGAGTGTTGGGGGGGGGGGAGGGCCTAAGATTTGAACCCTCATTAGGCCACGACTAGCTTTTCATCAGCAAGTGTTTCTTCTCTTTAATTCTCATTGAACGTCATACTCTCACAAAGGTGTGTAAAATCTTGGATCTGATTCTGAGGGAAGAAGGTGCTGAAGAACTCAGCAGTCATCCTGCAAGACGATCACTTAAGTCCCCTAAATCAACCTTAATACTAAGGGACCTCATAATGTGCAGCTTCTTGAAAATCTATCTGGTCAATATCAAACAATCACAGCCCCCCCTTTCTTTTTTTTTTTTTATAACGTAATCTTTATTAATTTTTCCAATGAACATTACAAGCGAGTGCCTACACCCGTATGCACCGCCAACATTTTCATAAACATAATGCAATTCCAAACTTGCTCAGCAAACAGCGTAAATACAAGAAACTAGCATTGTTCCAGCACCCCCATTTCGTATAGTCACCCCACCCCCCCGTTGTCCCCCAACCTCCCCCCTCCGAATATACTCAGAATCATGGATCCCTTCGTTTATTTCTCCCACCCCCCTCCCCCCTCCATCCCCCATCAGTTAAGGGGCGGGGACTCCAAATAAGTCAACAAAGGCTGCCACTGGGCATCAAATCTATCCCCCTGGTTCCTCTGGAGCGCAGTTAAGCGTTCCATAAACAAAACTCGATATAATCGAGTTTTCCAGTGGGTCAGATCAGGTGGCGCACTTTGTTTCCACTTCCATGCTATTTCACATCGAGCTGCAATAATACATGCTTTCATAGGTTTGCTCCATCTATAGGAGAGGTTTAGTGGCCACACTCCCAGCAAAAACCATGATGGGATTAGCTCCAATGTCTCCCTAAAAATCTCCCCCATTTGATCTCTAATCCTCGTCCAATACTGGGTTACCAAGGGGCACTCCCACCACATATGAAAATAGGTCCCCCGCGCTCCACATCCTCTCCAACAAAGATCCGAAGCCTCTGGGAACATCTGGTTATATCTTACCGGGGTATAATACCACCGCATGAGCAGCTTATACGCATTCTCTTGAATGATAGTACATAAAGAGGACTTAGAGGCTCCCATATATTTCGATTTCCAGTCTTCCGCATCCCACTGCACTCAAAAATCCTTTTCCCATTCTGTCATATATCTAAACTTACCCTCCGCTTTACCAGCAGCGTGGAGCGCAACATAAAGCAAACGAATCAGCCCACGAGACTGGTGGTGTCCCAGCCATAAGGCCTCCAAGGCATTAAGCCCTTCGTCAATTTGCGCCATATTAGCCTTCTGGCGAAGGTAGTGAACCACCTGCAGATAAGCAAATAAGTCCCTAGGCTCCAAATGGAATTCTCCCTTCAACTGTTCAAAGGATTTGATCTCTCCCATCTCAATCAATTGCACAAAGGTAACCAACCCATTCGTAGCCCACCTCCGAAAGGTACCCTCCCGGCCAGGGCTAAAGGCGGGAGTGCCAGTAATTGGCGCAAGCAGAGAAGTCCCAGCCCATACACTAACCCGACGCCACCCCCTGTGCCATTCACCCCAAAGATGCCGAACAAAGGGATTCTCTGTCCACTCCCCCTTTAACAGACCCTTCTGCAACCATGGGAGATCCTGCAACTTCCACCCCCCTATCCAGAATTGTTCTATAGCATAGAACCATTTAAGAGTCGCAGTGTCCCGCCACTCCATTACCTGCCGCATCTGTGCGGCTAAATAATAATCAGCAATTGCTAGCATCCCCAACCCCCCTTCCCTTCGTGAAGAATACAAAATCCGTCGTGCTATCCGTGGGGGTCGATGTCGCCACACAAACAAGAACATCTTTCTTTGCAACCGCTGCAATACTAATCTAGGAACTTGCACTGGCAATACCTGAAAAAAGTACAACAATCGAGGCAGTACCATCATCTTAAGCGCTGCTGTACGACCCAGCCAAGAGATCTCTTCCTTATGCCATTTTTCCAAATCTTTTTCAATTTGACCAATCAAGGATGGATAATTCGCCCCATACAGGCCCTCCGGATCCCGTGTCAGAAGCACCCCAAGATGCTTAAGAGACCTCCGGGCCCACCGAAAGTTATAGCTGCCTTGCAAGTGCCGTGATAAGATTCAGGCAAGCTAACATTTAACGCCTCCGTTTTATCCCAATTTATTTGAAATCCTGCCACCCTCCCAAAACGCCTTAATTCGTCCATATAAGTCGGTAAAGCCAGCAGCGGCCTAGACACGAACAGCAGCAAATCGTCTGCAAATAACGCGACTTTATGTTCATCGATCCCTATCCGGAGCCCTGTGACATCATTATTACGCCTAAGCCGTTCCGCCAGCAGCTCCATCGTTAAAGCAAATAAGGGGGATAAAGGGCAGCCCTGTCTCGTTCCCCTTTCTAACCCGAAGAAATCAGAATATCGCCCATTGATTTTTACTGCAGCCATGGGATTAGTGTAGAGTGCTTTCAGCCATGCCATCATATGCGGGCCAATCCCTATCTTTTCCAAAACCGCAAACATAAAACTCCATTCTACCCTATCAAATGCTTTCTCAGCATCGATGGCCAGCAACAACAATTCCTGTTGTTGCTGCCGTGCTGTCCAAATCACTTGTATCGCTCTCCGTATAATCTCCAGGAACAAGCAGGAATGAGTCTTCACATGTGGGTACGTCGGCGCCGACGGAGCCCGCACGGGAATGCTCCCCAGCATCCAATCAGAAGGCTTTTGGGAGCATCCCTCGCGCCTGCGCGGTGGCTTCCCGCCCTTCCTACTGCCTCTCCCCAGTTTTCGTTTTTCCGCGGAGCCGGCAGGACGTACCTCCTGCCACCGCAGAAACGTTTTCCTTTCATTTTCTCTTTTCTTGTTTCTTGTGGTCGCGGCCTTTTCCCGCCGACTCTGGCACCACTGGTGCCGTATTTTTTTTCTTTATTTTTTCTTTTAAATCCCTTTGAGGGAAATTAATTTTTCCTCGAGTCACTTCTGAGGCCTACCGGGCTTTCCAGCATGGAGCCTTCTTCGCCTAAGAAATACCCTCACGGTGGAGACTTAGTTTTTTGCTTAGACTCCAATGCCTGGTGTCTCTCTTGTTTGGGCCCTGGTCCCCTTCCCCCGGTCCTCCGGACTTCAGCATCGGGAGAAGACCTTCCCTCTTTCGGGTGTCCCTCGATGACGTCTTTCCTCCTAAGGATCAGGTAATCCAACAACAGTCTGTTAAGACTAGCCAAGTCTTGAGGGGCGAGTCTCATGCGCGGCATGACGATGGCTCCGGCCTCCCCCTCAAGTCCCCCTTGGCAAATAAACCCCGGCCAGAGTCTTCGGGCTCCAGAGCCTCCACGGGGTTCCGGGTTGTTCCTGGGGTTCTCTCCTCACAGAACATTCCCGAGCCATGCTCGAGGGTGGTATCCGCTTCGAGCGGTGCCGATCCCCTGGCATCGGTGCCGGCGTCGAGTGGTCCACTCTTCGCCAGGGATCGTCAGCTGGTGTCCTCGGTGCCTTCGGGGCCGATCGATTCGACCCAGTCTGGCTTTCCTGCATCCCAGCCATGCGCAGGGGTGGTACCTGCTTCGGGCGGTACCGATTCCCCGGCATCGGTGTTGAGTGTTCCACTCTTCACCGGGGATCGTCAGCTGGTGTCCTCGGTACCTCCAGGGCCGATCGATTCGACCCAGTCTGGCATCCCTACATCCCTGCCATGCGCGGAGGTGGTAACCGCCTTGGGCGGTACCGATTCCTCGGCATCGGTGTCGGCGTCGAGTGTTCCACTCTTCGCCGGGGATCGTCATCTGGTGTCCTCGGTGCCTGCGGGGCCGATCGATTCGACCCAGACTGGCCTTCCTGCATCCCAGTCCTGCGCGGGGGCGGTACCGGCTTTGAGGAGCACCGCCCCCCGGCGTCGGCATCCGTGTCGAGTACTCCACTCTTCACCAGGGATCGTCACCTGACTCCCCCGGTGCCTTCAGAGCCGATCAATCTGTCCCAGTCGGGCGGTCCGGCACCCCAACCTTGTGCGGGACTGGGGCCGGCCCCGGACGGCGCCGACCTCCCGGCATCGACGGGGGCGTCGAGTGCTCCACCCGTCACTAGAGTTCGCCCGCGGGGGGCCTTGGGATCTTCGATCGACTCGACCCAAAGCAGCGCCGCTGCCCCGGTGTCGGCGCCGGGGCTATGCGTTTCACTCCCCGACGGGGCTCGTCGGCGGGTTACCTGGGTACCCTCGAGGCCGGTTGGTACGCCCCGTAAGGGTTTTCCTCTTGATAAAACAGGCTCGGGAGGAACCCCAGCGTCTAGCGGGATCTATATCCCGACATCAGCGCCGGTATCGGGTGTTCCCCTCTTCGCCGAGTTTCGTCCCCGGAAGTCCTCGATGCCTGCGGCACCGATCGATGCGATTCCGATTCGCTTCCCGGGACTGGCATCGCCAGTACCGCAACCGCCGCCGGGGCCCTCTAGGAGGGCGTCGATAACTTCGTTCGGTTCGGTGCCCGGCCTCGAATCGATCTCCAGTCTAGAAGGTTTGGCTCCGACGTGTTTCGGAACCGATCCCTGTCTCTTCCGGCGACACAGTGCAGAGCTTGCTCACCACTGCTCTCCGGTTGCCTCGGAACCACACCAGTCGCCTTCGCTGTCTGCTCCGGGGGCAGCCGCACCCCCGAGGCCGGGGTCGGGGCCGAGGCCGATTCCCGCGGTTCCATCGGTGCCATCGAACCGTCCGATGCCCAGTTTGGAATCAATTCCAGGCTCCAACAATGCAGTACCAACTGCCTCGAATCGGGACTGTCAGTATCCTCCTCTGTTTAGAGGGGTTCCTCCTGTGCACCAGCCCGGTAGGTCTCCTGGTGTTCAGGCGGCCCCTTCAACCTTGGCCTCCCCCGGAATAGCTCCTCTGGGAGAGCCGTCTTTTCAGGATTTTCTCCTTGACATGGCAGACTTACTTGCCATTCCTATCCCGGGTCCTTCGCTAAGTCCAGGTCCTGCGGAACAGGAAGCCATAATGCTTCCTCTACATCCTTCGCTGCGGGATCTTCTGCTAGGGATTTGGCGCTCGCCTTTAAGGGTTCCTGCGCCGTCTACAGCCATGCATGCTCTGTATCTGGTGCCCCCCTCTCCGGGGTTTCAGACGCACCAGCTTCCCCATCATTCCATTGTGGTGGAATCGGCGCTGAGGAAGGTCGGAAGCAAGAAGAAGCATTCTTCTTGCCCTCCGAGTCGTGCGTCTAAAGCGCTGGATAACTTTGGGCGGCAAACCTTCCAAACGTCCATGTTGGCTTCCAGAATTATTTCGTATGTTTTCTACATGAGCTTGGCACTTCGGGAGGTCACCGAGAGATTATCTCTTTTGTCTCCCTTTGTGTCAGCCACTAAGGCCTCTGATTATTCCTTGCTTCTTTATCATTGCAGGAATATCTATTGGTTCCTTTCTCGTGCTTCCCTAGACTCTTTTGAGTCTGTTGGCAGGTCCTCCGCTATTGCCATCGGAGCACGTCGCACAGCCTGGCTGCAGGCTTCCGACTTGTGCAGATGGGCGCAACATAATCTGGGTAATTCCCCGTGTACGGGAGAAAACCTCTTCAATGGCGAGGCCTTGCGTCAGGTTGCTCAGTGCTCCGCTGATCTTCCTAGCGCTGGAAGCCATGCTGAGTCCTCTCCTTCCCCCAGAGGGAGGAAATGTCCTTCCCGACCTTCCTTCCCGAGGAAGAGAAAGTTTCGTCCGTCCGCCCACCTGCCAGGTGCGCCCAAGCAAGGGACGCCTCACTCCGGTCTGGAGTTCCCGGGCCCGCGCCAGGATACTCCTGCCAAGCAGCGTTAGGCTCCTGTATGCGGCAGTCTACAATTAACTTCTCTTACCAGAAGTTTATTCTTCCAGCTCTACACTGGGGTTCGTTTTCAGTAGTATTTTCCCTGCCTCGTTGGTAGAGGGGGATCACCACTATTCCAGGATAGTCTCTGGCCCCACATGGACATTCTACCCGTCATCTGGCTTACCCTAGGGTACGTCCTCCGAACCCTTCTCTTACTGGGTTCCCCTGCTTGAGGGGATCCCACACCGACTCTTCTTCCAGTGTAGACCCTTTTTTTCTGCTACCCTCCAAAGCATGGTCTGAACAATTCCTCGGCAGGGCCGGACCATCCCCGCCCCCTTGTCTGTTCTCCCTGTTCATGCAGGAGAACCCCCTGGTTCTTGTTCAGTTGCTGTGCGTGCAGGAGTCCCAGTGAGTGATTGATGCCTCTGCCTACTGCTTCGGCTATCTGGCGTACTAACGCTCCCCGCGAGCTCTCGTCTAGCTTTTCTGGGATGGGGCGACATGGCTGACTTCTGTCAGTCTTCTCTCCTCCTCCTCCTGCACTCCGCTCTCTGCATCTTCAGAGCAGCTCCCGGAGGGCGTTTGTCCTTGTCTCTGACGGGTTTTCCGTTTGATGGAAAGGACTCATATAGTCACTCCATGGCTATATGGATAATTATACCCTCTTGTCTCCCTTGTGGTACGGTGGACAAGTTTTTTCTGCGTGACTGTCATGGGGACACATCAGAGGCCTAGTACTCCTGATGTGCTCTTACCAGAATGGTCTTATCCTTCACGCACCCATACTGTACTCTCGCTGTTCTGCCCCTGCACCACAGAAATAGGTCCATCCCTAGTGGATGGTACTTTTCTCCCCGCCACCTCCTCAGGTGGGCTCTCTTCTGTGGATCAAGTGCAGATCCGAGTTATCAGTATCATACTCACGTATGCATGTTCCTCTGCATACATGTTTTAGTACCTGGGTGGGCGTTCCCGGCCCCACCTATCTCTACATATACATCTATATAAGTTGTTGGATATATACCTGTATAGGTGGACGCATATTGGGTGATGTCCATAGCGCCCTATGTATTACCGACTATCTCCCCAATTGTCGGTACCTACGTTTACTTCTTGAGGGGTCCGGCCAGTCCGCTTGCCTGTGTCCTTACGGCTCGGTATCTGGTACCGGTTATGCTCAAACTTGCTGCTGTGAAGTCAACAGCCTCTATTTGTTTTACACCTCCTTGTCTGGAGGTTTCAAACCCAATGTCTTCCTGTCCCTTGTCAGCTAGGGAAGACAGTGTACTTCTCGGTGTTCCGGGGTACACTCCTGTTCTCTTCCGGGCTGGGCTTTTTCAGATCGGCCAGTCTTCTGCTTAGCCCTCAGGGCTAAGGACTCTGCTCCTAAGGAGTTCTCAGCTTTCCCATAAAGCTTCCTTTAAGACCTGCCGTTCTTTCCTGCACCAGTTGACGCCTGCGTCTCCTGCCCTCCCGGACTTGGAACTTCATCCTCACTGCTGTGAAGTTCTCCTGAAGACTTCGCTACTGCATCTACTGTGCCCGTCGCAGTTCTACTTCCTACCATCCAGTAGGTAAGCTTAGATTGTGCTAGTTCATTAACTACTTAATGATACTTGACATGCTTTTTAAAGACTCTCCCGTAGTCTTTAGGTTGCTGTGCCTCGGCAACTCTTCTCAACTCCTACCCCCCCATCCCGCAGGGGATGCCGGGGATCCAGGTTGGGCGATGCCGTCCTGTCCAGGGACGCGCATTCTGGGATCTACCCTGGCACCCTCAGCTAGGGAGTCCCCACATGTGAAGACTCATTCCTGCTTGTTCCTGGAGATAGCACAGTTACTTACCTGTAACAGGTGATCTCCGGAACAGCAGGAATTAGTCTTCACAACCCACCCGCCTCCCCTAGGAGTTGTATCTCTCTCTCTCTTCCTTCCTCTTCCTCTCCTTCTGTCTCAGCTATGAAACTCAACTGGGGAGAGGCAGTAGGAAGGGCGGGAAGCCACCGCGCAGGCGCGAGGGATGCTCCCAAAAGCCTTCTGATTGGATGCTGGGGAGCATTCCCGTGCGGGCTCCGTCGGCGCCGACGTACCCACATGTGAAGACTAATTCCTGCTGTTCCGGAGATCACCTGTTACAGGTAAGTAACTGTGCTTTATCCCCCGTAGTCCTCCCTGTGATAAACCCCGTTTGGTCCGGATGAATAATCTTCGGTAAAATATTCCCCAGCCTGTTTGCTAACACTTTAGCCAAAATCTTCCCATCGGTATTCAACAGAGAAATTGGTCTGTAAGACCCACAGAGTGGGGTCGCGGCCAGGCTTCACCAGGACCGAAATTCCCACTTGTAGCATAGATGGGGCCAGCGGCCTCCCCTGGAGTACCGCATTAAATAATTTCTGTAAAAGTGGAGCTAATTGTTCCCCGAACCTTTTATAAAAAACCCCTGGAAATCCATCCAACCCAAGTGCTTTGTTCAAAGCCAACCCTTTTATCACCCGACCAATCTCCCCTATCCCAATAGGTTGATTGAGCATTTCTCTGTCCGGGCCCGTGAGCACCGGCAATGCAGCTCCCTCACTCAGGTATTCCTCCACCTTCGGAGCCGAACCCCCCGGCAGGCGTGTATATAAGGTTTTATAATATTGTACGAATTGCTCTCGAATATCCTTAGGTAGGAAGAGTAGGCGGTCCCCCGGCCCCTTAATTTTTAAGATAGTGGACCGCCGTTCCCGGTCCCGCAATTTCCTAGCTAACAAGGTACTGGCTTTATTATTGAACTGATAATAATGTTGATTAACTCGCTGCAACTGATAATTAATAGTCTCCAGCTGTAAAGCCTTCAATTGAGCTCTAGCACATTGTAATTCAGCCAATCGCTTCCCACCACCCCCTCGTTTATGCTGCTGTTCCAACTCCTGAATCACCTCCGTTAATTTAACTATCTTCCCCATCCTCTCCTGTTTTTTCCGCGCTGCCCAATACAGCATTCTTCCCCGTAAAACCGCCTTTAAGCCATCCCACTGAATCTCCCATGCCACTTCCCCAGTATCATTTACCTGGAGATAGTCTACAATTTCTTTCTCAATATCTTGTACAACCTCCGTACACCGTAGGAGGCTTTCATTGAGGCACCAGAACGTCCTCCCCTCTAAATCTCTCTCCCCCCCCAAATTCCACCCAGATAGGTCCATGATCCGCCCACGAGATAGGCTCAATTTTCGCTCGACTAACCCTACGAGTCCACTGTTCATCCCCAAGAAAAAAATCGATCCGGCTATAGCTTTGATGCACCGGGGAATAATAAGAATAATCCATCTCCCTAGGGCAGCGATGGCGAACCTATGGCACGCGTGCCAGCTGTGGCACGCGAAGGCCTTGCAGCTGGCACGCGGGAAGGTCGCACATTAAAAAAAAAAAAAAAGCTGCCCGCTGCCGCCGCGGCGGCATGGAGTGTCCCGCGGGGCTCCCTCTGCCCGGCGGGACTCTCCCGGCGCTGCTCAGCCCCTCTCTGCCGGCTTGCAGAGACGCGAAGGGAGAGTCTCCCTCGGGTCTCTGTTAAGCCCGCAGGGGCTGATGGGAAATTTCCCATCTGCCCCTGCGGGCTTAAGAGAGACGCGAGGGAGACTCTCTCTCCCTTCGCGTCTCTGCAAGCCGGCAGAGAGGGGCTGAGCAGCGCCGGGAGAGTCCCGCCGGGCAGAGGGAGCCCCGCGGGACACTCCATGCCGCCGCGGCGGCAGCGGGCAGCTTTTTTTTTTTTTATTGCCATGAGCCGAGGGATGGGGGTTAAGACTGGCAATGGGCTAGGGAGGGAGAGAGGGGGGTTAAGACTGGCAATGGGCTAGGGAGGGAGGGAGGGAGGGGGGTTAAGACTGGCAATGGGCTAGGGAGGGAGGGAGGTTAAGACTGGCAATGGGCTAGGGAGGGAGGGGGGTTGAGACTGGCAATGGGCTAGGGAGGGAGGGGGGTTGAGACTGGCAATGGGCTAGGGAGGGAGGGGGGTTGAGACTGGCAATGGGCTAGGGAGGGAGGGAGGGGGTTGAGACTGGCAATGGGCTAGGGAGGGAGGGAGGGAGGTTAAGACTGGCAATGGGCTAGGGAGGGAGGGAGGTTAAGACTGGCAATGGGCTAGGGAGGGGGGGGAGGGGGTTGAGACTGGCAATGGGCTAGGGAGGGAGGGGGGTTGAGACTGGCAATGGGCTAGGGAGGGAGGGAGGGAGAGAGGGGGGTTGAGACTGGCAATGGGCTAGGGAGGGGGGGTTAAGACTGGCAGTGGGCTGGGGAGGGGGGTTAAGACGCAGTGGGCTATGGGGGGGAGTTAAGACTAGCAATGGGCTGTGGGCTGATGAGGGCTGGCAATGGGCTATGAGCTGATGAGGGCTGTCTGGAAATGGGGTGATGGGGGGGTTAGGACTGGTAATGGGCTATGGGGGGGGTTAAGACTGGTAGTGGGCTGATGGGGGGGGGTTAGGACTGGTAATGGGCTATGGGGGGGTTAAGACTGGTAGTGGGCTGATGGGGGTGTAGGACTGATAATGGGTTATGGGGGGGGGGGCTAGGACAGGAAATGGGCTGATGGGGAGGGGTTAGGACTTGAGGTGGGCTGATGTGGTTAGGACTGGTAATGGGCTGTGGGCTGATGAGGGGGTTTAGGACTGGCAATGGGCTATGGGGGGCTGACTGGAAATGGGCTGATGGGGGGTTAGGACTGGTAAAGGGTTATAGGGGGGGGGCTTAAACTGTAAATGGGGTGATGGGGGTTAGGACTGGAAGTTGATTGACGGGGGGCTAGGACTGGTAATGGGTTGGGGTGTTGCTAGGACTGGAAATGGGCTGAGTGGAAGGGGAGGCTTGAACTGCAAATAGCTGATGGGGAGGGGGCTTGGAATGGAAATGGGCTGTGAGGGAAGGGAGCTAGGACTGAAAATGGGCTGATGGAACAGCTAGGATAGGACTGGAAATGGGCTGTTGGGGGGAGCTAAGATTGGAAATGGGCTGTGGTGGGGGCTTGAATTGAAATGGACTCATGGAGGGGCTAGAACTGGAAGTAGGCTCATGGGGGGGCTTGGACTGGAATTGGGCTGAGTGGAGGGGAGCTATGATTTGACATGGGCTGATGGTGGGGCTAGGAAATGAGTAGAAATGGGCTGATGGGGGGGCTAGGATTGAAAATGAGCAGATGAAGGGACTTGGACTGGAAATGGGCTGATGCAGGGACTAGAAGGGAATGGATGCTGGGTGAGACTGGAACTAGAAGGGAGCTGATGTTGGGGGAGGATTAGAATGGGATGGGGCTGGGAGAGTAAAATGGAGAGGGGAAAAATATTTTGTGTAGGAGGGATGAAAAATCTACAATTGGCCAGGTATTGGGAGAGTAATTGGGGATTGAGGATGGAGGGGTAAAATTTGTGTGGATGAAATAGGAATGAGGAAAGAGCAAAAGGAGAAAGATTAGTATGTTAAAGCAGATGTAGAGAGAGAGAGAGAATGGAAAAAAAACTAGAAGAGAGAAGAAAGGACAAATGGACAGCAGACGATGGAGAGTTAGCAGAAAACATGAAGAAACCAGAAGAAGGTGGCTGGACCAATTGCAACTGAAAAAAAAATGCACAAAAGGTAGAAAGATATCTCTTTATTTTGAATTTATTAACTGGAATATGTCAGCTCTGGGAAATGTGCATCATTAACATCTGCGCTTTGTTTGGTACAAGAGGAAATTCCTATTTGACGTTGCCACTTGTTCTCTTTCCCCAGTATTCTCTGAAATGTATTGGTTTAATATTTGCAGTGTTGCCTTTTGATAGGTAGGGTATGGTGCTTTGTGAGTCCTGGTAATGCTGTCAGGATACGGCGGGTTTGCTATGGGTTCTAAATGGGCAGCGTTTGTAGTAGTTCCTAATGTGCCTGGCGGTTGGCACTGGATTATAGTAATGTAGAAATCTTTTAGTCTTTCTTTATCCATACACTCATTAAGAGACATGTTTACTAAAAGTTAGTGTATGGTAACATTATGCAAATATTTATGCAAATAAGACCACTTATGCAAATGACGTGCTGGCACTTTGAGGAAATTCTTTGGTTTTGTGCGGCAGTTTGGGCACTCGGGCTCAAAAAGGTTAGCCATCACTGCCCTAGGGTGAAGTTGTCTCCAAATATCACAAACCTGAAAATCCGACATCTAATCATGGAGGTGGCGTCGCCCTTTAGTGCTCCCACTACTGCTCGTTCCCGACCTATCCTTCCAAGGGTCTAATACTTCATTAAAATCCCCTCCCAGTAATAGTGCCCCATGAATTTTATTTTCCAACCAGCCCGATAATACCTCCCAAAAATCTGTGTGAGGAGTATTGGGGCCATAAACATTTACGAAAGTTACCTCCTGACAATAGAGCTCCCCCCAAACCAATAGCACGCGCCCTTTTACCCCCTTCATCACCCCTCCCAGCTGAAAGGGAACATCACTTCTCATCATGATGGCCACCCCCGCCTTCTTATATAAACTTTCTGCATTAAACCAGATGTTGCCAAAGGCTCCATGCCGCACTAAATGTTCATCTTTCGGTAATAAATGTGTCTCTTGGAGGAAGACCACCTCCCATTTCTGTTACTGGGCTTCTTTAAACATCGCTTTACGTTTTTGTGGAGTATTTAAACCTCGAACATTAAGTGACCCTACTTTAAGACCTGCCATCTGAGTGTTTTCATGAAACTAGCTCCCCCCGCCATATAAATGCCAACAGCCCACCTCCCGCCTTCCCACCCACCCTCACCTCCTACCCACCCAGCCCCCTTCCTTCCACCCCCCTCCCCCGTCCCCCCTCCACCCTCCCCTCCCCCCCCTCCCCATATGCACTCCACAGGCCAGTCTCCTGTGCCGCCTACTCTGAGGACGAAACTCACCTCCCGAGACCTCCTCCCTTGCTAAGTAGGACCCCCCCCGATATACGTCAGGCCCCCCTCTCCTCCAACTAAATTACCCAGTCGACCCCCCTCCCCGAAAACAACCCTCCCTCCCTCTTCTGACCCTTGAGCCATCTAATCTCTAACCTTATCCTAACCCCGTCTGACCTACCAGCCTGCTACACCAGTATAACACATATCACAACTTAAACCAAACCGAATCAGCACCTATGTACTGGTCCATATTTCAAACCTATCCCCCTCCCCCTCCCTGTGGAGAGGCAGAGGTAGGAGCCCTCTTAAATCGCTCCGATCATCACTGAACAATACCAGGATCAAATGTCCTTAAGTTCATGAAGCCTGCACGGTTTTCTCTGCCTCCTGATCCTCCAGAAGAGGCCCCGATAAGCGTTGAAGTCGCCGGCCTTTCTTAGGAATCCGTTGCCAGTGCATCCGCTCCGGCAGAATCGCCGGTCTGCTCCCTTGATTCTGTTCTTCCGGTAGAATCCGAAGCTGGGGCAGGTTCGGTGCCTTTGCCGCCTCTAGACATTTCCAAGCCTCCACAACAGTCCGCACCTGCTTCATGCTGCCCCTCAACTCAAACTGCAGCCCAAACGGGAAGAGCCATTTGTATCGGATGTTTTCTTGGCGCAAATAAAGTGTCACCGGGCGCATGGCCTTTCTACGTTGTAGGGTGGAGGGAGCTAGATCCTGGAAAACCTCAATGGTAGCATCCCTCCACTGCAATGTGCCTTTCTTTGCCGCCGCCTTCATAATGTCCTCTTTAATCCGATAAGTGGATAAGCAGGCAATAATGTCCCGTGGATGATTCCCCTGGGGGGATTTAAGGGCCCTATGTGCTCGTTCAATTTCAGTCAATCTTTTCGCCCCTGATGCATCCGGGCCCTCTGTACTTAGCAAGACCTCACAAATTTCTTGGACCACGCGATGGGCTTGTTTAAATTGTTCATTCTCCGGCACTCCCCGAATGCGGATATTGCAGCGACGCGACCTATTTTCGAGGTCTTCAATCTTATCTCGCAATTCCTCACTTTCTTTTTTCCAGGAATCGTACAAGCTGTGCATGCTTTCCTCGGCCCTTGCGGCCTCCTCCACGTGCTCCTCCAGGCCGTCTACGCGCTCCCCCAGGGCTTGCAAATCCCGCTTGAACTCATGCAAAATTTCTTTTACCTTTTGTTTCACACCAAGCACTTCTGTTTTTATTTCTTTGCACCAGCGCCACAAATCTCGGCGCATGCACTGCTGCTCCGCATTCTCCAAATCCTCCTCCGTCTCCGAATCATCGTGTTCGCCCCGCTCCGTCAGCAGTCGCAATGGGGCATAGGAGGACCGATATTTCTCCAGCTTTTTCCTAACGGACATGTTTAAGGGCGATACCTCCCGCTACCAGAATAATATGCGCTCCCCAGGGGGGTCCAATGCTATCGCTTATTGCTCTTTTTCCCTCCGTCCCGAGGAGAGGTCCTCTTTCAAGCCGCCATCTCAGATGGTGACGTCATGTCCTAGCCCCCCTTTCTTAAGTGATTCAAGTTCCTTATCCCTCCAGATCAGTCCCGAACCTCTGGGTAGTGTACCTCTTCCATAAGCTTGGAGACTGAGCATGTCATCTTTTGATGACACCTCTATACTTTTAACACTGGCACCGTCTACTAGCCCCAGTTTACTCAGTCTCCAAGCAGCTGGAGGAAGTGTGAGCCAGGGGTTCTGGACTCTCTGAAGGCAACTAAGGAGATAGCCTTTTATTTTCTTGCTTCCCTGGGCTCAGCACTGGATTTTATTCTGAGTGGAAAAAAAAATAGAAATTATATTCAAGCAGGCAGGATTTCAGACACTCTGCAGGCAAAGGAGGGGATCCCCCGGCCTGCCTAGCGAGCGGGAAGGCTAACGGGTGAGGACCCGTTTAACCAAGGGAGAGCAGGCAGCTCCCGAACCCGTTATCGGGTGAGGAGCCGTCTCCCAGACCTCAGTGGCGAGATGGACAGCTCCTGCTGAGCCTTCAGTGCCTAAGCCCTTGGAGTTGGCTGAGCATGGGGGTGGTAGGAGGTACAACAAACATCTGCTGCAGAGTGCAGGTAAGTACCGGAAAGAAGAGGGAATTTCTTTCGGGGTGGTTTAGGTCGAACAACAGTGCTGTGTTTCTGAAGGGTGCAGGAAGCAGGCCCCGAAAGGGAGGCGCTCTCCAAATGGCGAGAGGCCAGAGCGGTGCAAGAATGGCTGTGTTCATCTGTGGCTCCTGCAGCGACCTGGAGGTTTGCTTCTTTCACCTCCCCCCTCCCCCCCGGGGCTGTTGGGGGGGGGGTTGGGTTAATTGCTGTCTATTATCTGCTTTTAGCTTTTGCATCCGTGTTTTGAGGGAGATAGCAGTTAGGGCCTAGGGGCCTGCAGTTATTGCAGTATATTTCAGTTCCTTTTCCCCCATTTTGATTCATTTGGGTTCATTTAGTTCACAAAGACTCTCGGTTGTGCCTGTTGGATGTTAAACAGGTCCTGAAGCGCTATTTGAAGTGTACGGCGGTTTTTCGGAGATCAGAGCGAATGTTCATTCTGTTTGGGGGGCCTCGGAGGGGAGAATCTGTGGTCAAGGCTTCTATTTCCAGATGGATTAGAGAGATTATTGGCTTGGCCTACGCGGTGAAGGGGAGAGTGATGCCGGCAGTATTGCGGGCACATTCCATAACGGGTCAAGCGTCCTCATGGGCGGAGTATGGTTAGGTGCCACCGGCAAAGATCTGTAAGATGGCATCCTGGCCTTCCTTTCATACCTTTGCTAAGCATTATTGCCTGGATATTCAGGCTTCGGGTGATGCTTAGTTTGGAGGGTCAGTGCTTCGGGCCGGGTTGGCAGGTCCCTCCCATTAGGTTAACTGATCTGTTACATCCCAGAGGTGCAGGACTAGACTGGAGGGACGATAAGGAAAGAAAAATTAGACTTACCTGCCAATTGTTGTTCCTTGAGGAACTCCAATCCAGTCCCAGATCCCACCCTTGATGGTTTCTAAGAAGGTAGAGAGAGGGCACTTCCGGATAGGACACTGTGAACACATTTAGACATTGGGAGCCGGGGCCAGGAGAACTCCCAGTCTCACGTTTCATCCAGATGGACATAGTCGGCGTTGCTTAGGTAAGCCTCCCTGGGTTGGGGTGAATGGGGGATTCCTTCCCAGGTGAGGGGGGCTAATAAGTTGGGGTGTATAGGTTTGAGAGTTTATCATTGTTTAACTACTTATTTCTTACTCCTATGAATCTGCTTTGTCAGTAGGTTACTGGGGCTGGTGGGCGGTGCCAGCGGTATAAGTAGAGGGGTGTCATCAAAAGGTGGTATGCTCAGTCTCCAAACTGCTGGAAGAGGTACACTACCCAGAAGTTCGGGACTGGACTGGATTTCCTCAAGGAACAACAATTAGCAGGTAAGTCTAATATCTCCAGGAACAAGCAGGAATGAGTCTTCACATATGGGGTTTCGTCGGTACCGACGGAGCCTGCACGGGAACGCTCCCCAGCATCCAAAAGGAAAGCTTTTGGGAGCACTCCACAGCGCCTGCGCGCTGCCTTCCCGCCTTTCCCAACTGCCTCTCTCCAGTTCTTCTTTTCCGCGCAGCCAGCAGGTCGTGTTCCTGTCACCGCTGAAGAAGTTTCTTATTTTATTTTATTTCTTTAGTCGTGCGTCTGCCTTTTCGATGCCAGACCGGTACCACCGGTCTTTCTTTCTTTATTTAAAAAAAAAAAAAAAAGAAAAAAGATTATAATTTTCTAAGGTGCATTTTTTCTCTTCTGGCCTTCGGCCTAGGGATACTTCCCTCATGGAGAAGCCCGCCTCTGGGTTTAAAAAATGCACCAAGTGCAGTGGCACTATTTCTGTCACTGACACCCATGACTGGTGTCTAAAATGTTTGGGTCCCGATCACTCTGTCACGGATTGTGAGTCCTGTTCCATGATGTCTAAAAGAGGTCTACAAAATCGAGCAGCTAAGCTCAGTACCCTGTTTCCTTCCGATGCAGCTTCGGTAGCATCGACATCTTCCAGGGCTTCCTTTTCCTCCCATGGATCTCAGGTAACCAAACATAAGTCCGGTCGATCCTCGAAGAGTAGATCTCCCTCTAAGTATCGAGATGCCCCTGGGCTTGCTCTCTAGTAATCCATACCGGCAAAATTACCCCTGCGGGAGGCTTCGGCTTCCAAAGCATTATCTATGCGGTCACAGGTTGACATCGATGGCTTGGCCTCGACTGATCACCTGTTACCATGTTCTGGGGTACCGGTGGCTTCCACAGGTACCGATATCCAGACAATGGTAGCATCGATGGCGTCGATGGATCAGAATATGCTGTCCATGCAGCGTGCCATCACGGCATTCATACAAGCTGCGACGCCTCCTGTACCGCAACAAACCCTGTTGTCGGTACCGGCACCGGTTCCGGTGCCGATACCACTTGCATCGACATCGACCCCGGTGTTACCAGCGGCGATGCCTTGTCCTGTGATGCCTATCGGTACCAATGCCGACCCGGTACCGATTACCCCCGATGTTGATACCTCTCGGTACGCGTATCGGGCTTCTTTACAGCATCCAGACGGGCGCTGCTTCGATTCCTCTGAAGATTCTGATGAATCGGACGATTCCCCACAAGTATCGGTAAACCTTCCTGAGGAGCCCTCTTCTCCAAAGAGGAGAATGTCCCCTCCAGAGGACTTATCTTTTCAAGATTTCATTAGAGAGGTGGCCAAGGGCCTTTCTATCTCGGTGACCCCTGAGACAGAGCCCAGAGCCAAGAAGTTGGATATTTTACAATATCCTAAAGCTTCGACAGAGGCAGCCACCCTTCCAGTTCATGAGATCCTTTATGATCACATGCTGGGCATATGGGAGACTCCTCTTACTACCTCACCTCATTCTCGTAGGTTGGACACTATGTACCGTGTTCCTCCTTGTCCTGGATTTCATAAAACTCAGCTTCCTCACCACTCTATTGTGGTGGAGTCTGCTATGAAAAGGATAAAGAGTGCAAAAAGGCACTCCTCTAATCCTCCATGGAGAGAAAGCAGGACCTTAGATGCCTTTGGTAGGAGAATTTTCCAGGCCAGCATGCTTATTGCCAGAATCAATTCCTATACTCTTTATATGGGAATGTTTCTTAAAGAGGTTACAGATCACCTTCAAGCTTTATCTCTTTTTATATCAGCAGATAAAAGGGAAGAGTTTCTCACCTGGCTTAAACATGCCCAGGATGTTTCCAAATTCACCAACCGTGCAGCCTTTGACTCTTTTGAGGGTGCTAGCAGAGCCTCGGCTATTGCCATAGGGGCACGCAGAGTTGCTTGGTTGCAGGCCTCTGATTTGGAGCCCTGGGTTCAAAATGGCCTAGGAAACCTTCCCTGTACAGGTGAAAACCTATTTGGCAAAGATTGGCAAACAAAGGCAACTCAGATAGATGGATGCTGAAAATTCTTCCTTAGATAGACTTTCTAAGTCTACTTCTGCTCCTAAAAAAAGGCCATTCAAAAAGGGGGTTTTCCCCAAAAAGGGAAAATATTATCCTGCTTACAGTCAGCAGGCCTCCTCTGCAGGTCGTTTTGCTTCAAAAAGACAACAACCACCAAGACAAGTCAAACTTAAGGATGCTAGCACTACTATGGCCCAGCAGCCTCAGCACCCTCAGGGCCTTTGACTCACAACTAGAGAACTTAGCCTTTCTGCCTCTGGAGTATCCAGAGCCTCTCACCATCCCAGGAAGGTTAGCTCACTTTGCTCCCAGATGGTAACAGATCACAGCAGAGCAGTGGACCCTCTCCATCATCAGAGAAGAGTACAAGCTTCATTTCTTAAACCTTCCTCCTTACACCATGGTGAAACAGTTCAATTCTCCCACCTCTCTTCTCGGCCTTCTGGGTCAAGAGATTGCTGCCCTGCTTGCCCAAGGGGCAATAGAAGAAGTGCCACTTCTTCAACAGGGCTCAGGGCTCTACTCCCCCTATTTTCTAATTCCAAAGAAAACAGGGGGTTACAGACCCATTCTAGATCTCAGGGAATTGAACAAGTTTCTATGCAAGGAGAAATTCAAGATGATTTCTCTCGGTGTTCTCCTTCCATACCTCCACAGTCATGACTGGCTTTGTTCTCTAGATCTCAAGGATGCGTACACTCATGTCCTCATCCACCCAACACACAGAAGGTTCCTTCGGTTCCTTTTTCAGGGAAAGCACTACCAATACAGGGTGCTTCCTTTCGGTCTGGCCTCTGCACCAAGAGTGTTCACAAAATGCATGGCAGTAGTAGCTGCATTCCTACGCACTCTGGGAATATTTGTATTCCCATATCTGGACGACTGGCTCATTTGAGCTCCGTCCCAATCAGAGGCTCAGACTTCCCTAACCTGCACAATGCGTATCCTTCAGTATCTGGGACTAGTCATAAACACTCCAAAGTCCCATCTCACCCCTACTCAATCTCTAGAATTCATAGGGGCCTTGCTGGATACAACCACTGCAAGGGCCTACCTTCCACAGGCCCATTGCCTATGCTTGTTGCAGTTAGCCTCCCAAATTCAGTTAAAACCCCTCTTAACTGTTCGAGAGATGTTACAACTGTTAGGCCACATGGCATCAACTGTGCATGTGGTCCCCTATGCTTGCCTTCACATGTGAGCAGCTCAATGGACTCTATCCACCCAATGGACCCAGGCATCAGGGTGACTGTCAGACACAATATCGACCTCCAGTCGCCTCTTTTGGTCTCTCCAATGGTGGAAGTCCACTCAAAATCTGTTCCTGGGGTCCCCCTTCCAGCAACTCTTGCCCCAAGCAACTCTTACAACAGATGCCTCTCCAAAGGGCTGGGGAGCTCTACTACGAGATCTCTCCACTCGAGGCATCTGGTCTCCTCAGGAGACATCTCTTCATATCAACCTCTTAGAGCTCAGAGCCATCTTTCTGGCTCTCAGAGTCTTCCACACCCTGCTCAGCTACAAGATAGTTCTTGTCCACATGGACAACCAAGTAGCCATGTTCTACGTAAACAAGCAGGGAGGAACTGGCTCTCTGTCGCTTTGCAATGAAGCTCTGAGATTGTGGGCCTTCGCCAGAGAGCATCACATCCATCTCATAGCAGTGTATCTTCCAGGAGTTCAAAACTCTTGGGCAGACAGACTCAGTCGAGTTTTGCTTCCACACGAATGGTCCCTCCATGGGGACCAGATAACCAGAATCTTTCAAAACTGGGGAACACTGGACATAGACCTCTTCGCAAGTCCGTGGAATGCCAAACTTCCCCGATTCTTTTCCAGAATCCCCTTTCAGGGAGCTCAGGCCAGGGATGCCTTCCTCCTCTACTGGGGGAAAGACTTCCTCTATGCCTTTCCTCCCATTCCTCTGATTTCCAAGACACTGTTCAAACTTCAGAGGGACGAGGGATCTATGATCCTCATAGCATCACAGTGGCCACGCCAAGTGTGGTACCCTCTACTTCTGCAACTCTCGCAAGCTCCTCCCTTGGACTTGAGGTATGCTCCAGACCTCCTGTCCCAGGAGGAGGGAACGTTGTGGCACCCAAATCCCAAGTCCCTTCATCTCAGGGCCTGGTTGCTGAAGGCTTAGACCTTCAGGAATGGCATCTGTCTCAGCAAGTGCAGGATATCCTTCATGCTTCCAGAAAACCTTCCACTAGATGTTCCTATGCTTTCAAATGGAAAAGATTCACCATTTGGTGTTCAGAGAAGGGTCTTGACCCTCGCCATACCCCTGAATTCATTGCTAGACTTATCTTCTGCATTTATCCCATGCAGGCCTTAAGACAAATTCAGTAAGAGTCCATCTGAGTGCCATTGCAGCATCCCTCAAGCCTCTCAATGGACAACTTATTTCCTCTCATCCTCTTATAACAAGATTCATGAGAGGCCTTCTGTTAACTAAACCTCCCATTAGACCACCCCCAGTGGCATGGGACTTAAATCTGGTTCTTGGCCAGCTAATGAAGCCGCCTTTTGAACCTTTAGCCACTACGTCTTTGAAGTTCCTTTCCTGGAAAGTTTATTTTTCTTATTGCAGTCACCTCAGCATGCCGCATCAGTGAACTGCAAGCTTTGGTGGCTAATCCTCCTTATACTAGGTTCCATCATGATAAAGTAGTCCTCAGGACTAACCCACACTTTATGCCTAAAGTGGTCTCTCCTTTTCATCTGAACCAGGAGGTTTACTTGCCTGTCTTTTTTCCAGGACCTCATGCATCATCTGCAGAGAGGAATCTTCATACCTTGGATTGTAAAAGAGCTCTTGCTTTTTACTTACAGAGGACACAGCAACATAGAAAGTCCTCTCAGCTCTTTGTTGCTTTTGATCCTTCTCATTTAGGACTACCAGTCTCTAAGAGAACTCTGTCCAATTGGATTGCTCAATGCATTTCTTTCGCCTACCAGAGTAAGAACCTTTCTCTGGAAGGCCATGTCACAGCTCACAACGTGAGGGCCATGGCAGCTTCTATGGCTCATCTAAATTCTGTGTCCATCGATCAGATCTGTTGAGCGGCCACTTGGGCCTCGGTTCATACCTTTACAGCCCATTACTGCTTGGCAAGAACTCCCGCCAGGATGCCTTGTTTGGTCAGGCTGTCCCCAAACACCTGTTCCATACCTAATCAACTCCTACCCTCCATCCCTTCTGGATGCCTGAGATCCATGGTGGGGGGGTAGAGCCCTTCCAGGGACTCACATCTTTGGGGGATCTCCTCGGCATCTCTAGCTGGGGAGTCCCCATATGTGAAGACTCATTCCTGCTTGTTCCTGGAGATAGCACAGTTACTTACCTGTAACAGGTGATCTCTGGGAACTGCAGGAATAAGTCTTCACAACTCACCCACCTCCCCTAGGAGTTGTATCTCTCTATCTTTCCTTTCCTTTCTCTCTCTCTCTTTGTCTCAGCTTTAAACTCGAACTGGAGAGAGGCAGTTGGGAAAGGCGGGAAGGCAGCGTGCAGGCGCTGTGGAGTGCTCCCAAAAGCTTTCCTTTTGGACGCTGGGGAGCGTTCCCGCGCAGGCTCCGTCGGTACCAACGAAATCCCATATGTGAAGACTTATTCCTGCTGTTCCCAGAGATCACCTGTTACAGGTAAGTAACTGTGCTTTCTCTTTATTTATTATACTGTGGTGGCGAAACTGTATTAGAGCCCATGGAAATAGATAAAAGACAAACATTTACCTTCAAGCAAAGGGATAGCCCAGAGAGCACTGACTTTCAAAGTACAGCCAAAGTGAAAAAATACCACACACCGGGCTGCTGAACTCAGACCACGCCCAAGCTCCAAGGCAACCAAGGGAGGTAATGAGAAGCACCTGGGGGAGGTGTTAGAGGCTCTAGGGCAGCCCCACTCATTTGAGCCTCAGGGAACAGGAAGAAGGGAGACCACCAGGGAAACAGAGGACGAGGAGATCACGAGGGAACCAGAAGGAAAGGAATCTTTCAGAGAAGCTGAGAGAGAGAGGTTCTCCAAAGACAGCCTCAGAAGGGATTCCCATTGCAGCCAAAACCCAGGAAACTACAGCCCTGAAGGAAGCCCGTGTTGTAGAGGAAGTACAGCTGGCCCTGGATACAGGAGCGTTTGGCCTGAGGAAGTTGCAGAGCCTGTGGGGAGAGTTTTACTTCTGGAAAGGCCTGTGAAAAGAACTATTGCTAGAAAGAAGGTGAGCCCATTAGAAGCCTTGAACAGTTTATTGAAAGATAAGGATCTCCATAGCCCATCAAAAACCCCTGAACCTAGAGAGAGGTCTCGCTGGGAAAAGGTTTTAAAATTGTTAGAAGAAATTAAGCCTACGTTCCCACAAGCTGATTCCAGTCAGGAGACAACAGATCCTGATTATGAGGGCATGCAGATAGATAATTATGATTCTGTTAATGCCTCTACAGAATCTCAAATGGATTGCTCTTTTTCTATAAAGACAAAGTGAAGGGTTTAAACGTGGAAAGACCCAGAAGTTGTTATACCAGTATGTCTTGTGCCTAGAGTGCTGATAATGTTTGAAATGAAGTTGCTGGTGTTTTAAAGCAGCTAGAAATATTCAAAGGCTTGATTTGAATGTTTAAGAAAGAACTATCTGAGTGGGCAGCAGCCAGAAGTAAAAGAAGCTTTAATTTCAATATTGCACAGTTTAGAAAAGCAGTTGTTTAAGCCAGAAGTAAAGGAAATATCAAGCTGTATTATGTAACAGCTGAAGAAGCAATTGCAACTTTTGTCACTGTGAAGTTCTGGATCTGGAAATTCCTTTTTCTTTTGTGGGAGAAGTATCCTAATTTTGTTATGTGTTTTTGGTACAAAGGAAGAGAAAAATAAAATTTTCCTGTGCTTGCCTTCAACCCTCGGCCTACTCATCATTTTACACAACTACAAGCCCCAGAAGCCTCGGCTCTGGGAACCCATACTAAAAAGGGACATTAGGAGGTACGCCCCTGCCTATAGGCAACCGCCTAGGCAAGTGGGGGCGCCAGAATACAAATGTATTGCTTGTTCCACTACCAAAATATTCAAAGTGAGATATAATGACCCCCATATCCCTCTGATTTATGATGGACGGCAGTAGTAGAACCTCCCTTCCCTCCCCCATCATATGCTACTACCTGTGGGAATTATTGCTTTGTATTTTTCTTTGAAAATAAGGGAAATTATAACTAATTTTTCCTGTTTATTTCTCTAAACAGGCTATGAAAGGAGCAGTTCCGATACTTTATCAAGAATTAAACAAGAGGAAGAGCCGTATGTCCAAGATTTCCAGGAGTCAGGAGAGAGAGCAGTTACTGACTCATACCCAGGTGAGTAATAATAAATAGTGTACTGAGTAATAGGAGATATTACAGAATCCAGCTGAGTATTACTAATTTACTTACCTGTATCCTTAGTTCTCACATATGGAGAATATAAGTCCTCACATGTAAGTGATGCTATTTAATGGAGCCCAGGAGAATAACCATAGTAAAGTCCAGACCGGGAGAATTCCCATACTGTTTTACAAGAGGCTGTGCCAAACATAGCGCCTCTGCATGTGTATGTCGCTCCACATCCAGCGGGAGCAGCAATTTTAAAAAGCTACACATGGGCCAAAAAACATTGAAATGGTGGCTTGAGTGGCAAGCTCTGGCAGTGATCCCTGATAAAAACAGCACATTCTGACACCGCAACTTAAACATTGAAAAACCTACAGCAGATGGCCCCGTAGGGTGTGGAGGTAGCAACATGGCAACAAGATGAAAAACCGCAGACTGAAGGCATTCGTGAGGATGGCAAGATGGCGACCAGTGAACTGCAGGGCCTGGACATAGAGGAGGAGGACGAGAGAGATGATAGCATGGAGAGGACTGCGGTGACAGTATCGCAGATGTGAAGGGCTGGATTAAACAAATGGTTCAAGGAGTTGAAGAAGGAGATCACCACTGTGAGAATGGAATTGGGGGCCTGGTTTGCAAAGTCAAAGAGCAGCTAGTGGAATTGGGCTGCAGGGTGGGAGAATACAAGGACACCTGTACAAGCTGGCAGATGAGCAGGCAGCTCTGGTGACCCAGGTACAAAAAAAGAGGAGTGGAAAGAAATACTAATGCTTACAACTGAGGACATGGAAAACCATTCGCGACAAAATAATTTGCACAAAAGGGGGGTCCTAGAGGAGGCTGAGTTCCTTGATAGCCAAGGCTATCTGCAAGGTGATTTTGCGCCATGGTGGGGCAGAAGAGGTGCCACCATCTATTCAATTCAATAGAGCTTACCGGATGCTGGGATCACCCAAGAGTAATGTTCCAAGAGACATAGTAATACGTGTACATGACTTTACTATCAAAGAATGGATCGCCCCAAAAATGTGGGCCATAAATCACTTTGACTTGCAAGGATATCAGATAGCCATCTTCGCCAATCTGGTCAAAGGAACTTTACAAAGGCGAAAAAAAAATAAGTGCAATTACTCAAACTGCGGCAAGGACAGTTGAAATACAGATGGCTATATCTGTTTGGGTTCACTATTATGAAAGATGGCCACACATGGTGTGCCTGCACGGTGGAGGAGACGTTGAGGGTCATTGGAGAAGCAGGAAAGCAAGTGGAGGGCATGGCAGGATCCTCATTGAGAAAGGCAGACCAAAAAATAATGATTGGACCCGGATGTCTAAGGAAGGATCCAGCCAAAGGAGGAAAGGACTGGCGAAGGAAGCACCAATATAAAGCAAAGAGGCGTGGACTTTTCAATACAGCTAGAAAATAAGAACATAAGAGATGCCATACTGGGTCAAACCAAGGTCCATCAAGCCCAGTATCCTGTTTCCAACAATGGCCACTCAAAGTCACAAGTACCTGGCAGGTTCCCAAAAAGGCACACAAGTCCACAGTGCTTGCCCTGGGGCAAGCTGTGGGGTTCCTAAGTCCAATTGTGAATCTGTTCACAATGTATACCATCTATACCATGTTATAATGTAATATCGTTCCATGTAAAGCTGAAGCTATGTAAACAGCATTGATTCTCAGAAATGTAGTACATAAGACAAACTAAATAAAGATAAATAATGGTTTATGGATCTTTCCTCCAAGAACTTGTTCAAACCTTTTTTAAACCCGGCTTCACTAACAGCTTTTACTACATCCTCCGGTAACTAATTCCAGAGTTTTATTACACGTTGAGTGAAAAAATATTTTCTCTTATTAGTCTTAAATGGGTCACATTATAGCTTGATGGCATAAACAATTGATCTACATTTACCCGTTCTACACCATTCATTAATTTATAGACCTCTAGCGAAAGATGGACAGTGAAAAAGATAGACAGGAAGAAAATTGATGCCTTTGAATTATGGTGCTTGCGATGAATACTGTGTATACCATGGACTGCCCGAAGAACAAACCAGTCGGTACTAGAGGAGATCAAACCTAAGCTTTCTTTAGAAAGTCAGATGACAAGACATTCAACTTTCATACCGACTCAACAGCCATATTCTTTTAAGCCTGTCCTCATAGGGGTGTCCTTCCATCCCCTTTACCATTTTGATGGCTTTTCTCTATACCTTTTTAATTCTGATATATTCTTTTTAAGATACGGCGACCAGAATTGCACACAATATTCAAAGTGCAGTCGCACCATGGAACGATATAGAGGCATTATAATGTTGTTGTTAAGTGCCGTCAAGTTGGTGTCGACTCATAGCGACCCTCTGGATAGTTGTCCTCAATTGTGTTTGGTCTTCAGTCAGGCAGCTCATTGTTGACAGACTGGCACCCGTAGCTGCTCTTATTGTATCGATCCATCTCACTGCTGGCCTTCCTTTTTTGCATTGACCTTCTACCTTGCCAAGCATGCCGTCTTTCTCTAAAGATCTCTCTCTTCGCATGATGTGTCCAAAGTATGAAAGTCGAAGTCTTGTCATCTGAACTTCTAAATAAAGCTTAGGTTTGATCTCTAGTACTGACTGGTTTGTTCTTCGGGCAGTCCATGGTATACACAGTATTCATCGCCAGCACCATAATTCAAAGGCATCAATTTTCTTCCTGTCTTTCTTTTTCACTGTCCAACTTTCACATCCATATGAGGTTATTGAAAATGCAATGGCTTGAATAAGTCAAAACTTTGTATGGAGAGAGATATCTCTGCTCTTGAGAATCTTGTCTAGGTCCTTCATAGTCATTCTGCCAAGAGCAATGTGTTGTCGGATTTCTTGACTGCTTGTTGCTTCTTTATTGATAGTTGACAACTTTAACCTATTTGGATCAACTATTTCAACTTCTTCTCCATCAACAATGAAATTATTCATTTTGCCAGTTGTCAAGATCTTTGTCTTCTTTACATTAAGGTGCAGATCCATTTTAAGACTATATTCCTTGATCTTGAGAAACAAATGTTTCAAATTGTCTTCACTTTCAGCCAGTAATGCGTAATCATCAGCATAGCGAAGGTTGTTGATTCTTCCACTAATCTTCACACCTCTGTTGTCTTCATAGAGTCCTGCTTCTTTGATTTGTTCTGCATGTAAATTAAAGAGGTAGGGGAAAAATATGCAACCTTGTCATACACCTTTGCCGATTTTAAACCATTCTGTTTCTCCTACTTCATTCGAACTGTTGCTTCTTGATCAGCATAAATGTTGTGCAAGAGAATGATCAGGTGTTCTGGTATACCCATGCTTCTAATGTGACCCAGAGTTTCTCATGGTTTACAAAGTCAAAAGCCTTGCTGTAGTCAATAAAACACATATAGATATCCTTTTGGTATTCTTTTGTCTTTTCATGGATCCATCTCACATCCACGATAATATCTCTTTCCTCTCCCTTTCCTGAATCCTGCTTGCACTTCAGGCAGTTCTCATTGCAGGTATGGTTGTAGTCTCTGCTGAATGATCTTGAGTAGAATCTTGCTGGCATGTGGGATCAGAGCGACCGTGCAGTAATTTTCACAGTCAGTCGGGTCACCTTTCTTCAGTATTGGTATGAACATAGATCTTATCTCCAGGAACAAGCAGGAATGAGTCTTCACATATGGGTACGTCAGTACCGATGGAGCCTGCGCAGGAACGCTCCCCAGTTTCCCAAAAAGGAAAGCTTTTGGGAGCATCCCACAGCGCCTGCGCGCTGCCTTCCCGCCTTTCCTAACCGCCTCTCCTCAGTTCTTCTTTGCTGTGGAGCCAGCAGGTCGTGTTCCTGTCACCGCTGAAGAAGTTCTTTGTTTTATTTTTATTTCTTTGGCGCGCGTATGACTCCCCCGACGTCGGACAGGTACCGCTGGTCTTTTCTTTCTTTTCTTATAAAAAAAAAAACAGCAAATTTTTCCCTCACTTAGTGTGTTTTTTCTTCTTTTGGGCCTTAGGCCTCACCAAGAAAGTTTCCTCATGGAAAAGCAAGCCTCCGGGTTTAAAAAATGCACTAAGTGCAGCGGTACTATTTCTGTTACTGACACCCATGAATGGTGTCTTAAATGTTTGGGTCCTGAACACTCCATTCCGGATTGTCCGTCCTGTTCTTTGATGTCTAAACGGGGTTTACAGAACCGGGCTGCCAAGCTCCATGTGCTGTTTCCCTCTGATGCAGCTTCAGTGGCATCGACGTCTTCCAAGGCGGCTTCTTCCTTCCATGGATCTCAGGTAACCAAACATAAATCCAGCCGGTCCTCGAAGGGTAGATCTCCTTCCAAGCATCGAGATGCCTCCGGGCTTGCCCTCGAGGATCCTGCACCGGCAAAACAACCCAAGCGGGAAGCTCCGGCTTCCAAAGCTCCACCTATGGGGTTACAGGTTGACATCGATGGCACGGCCTCGACCGATCACCTGTTAGAATGCTCTGGGGTACCGGCGCAACCTTCCGGTACCGAATTCCAGGCATTCATGGCGTCGATGGATCACATGCAGCAGGCTATCATGGCCTTCATTCAAGCTGCGACGCCTCTGATACCACAACAAACTCCGTTGTCGGTATCGGTTCCGGTACCGGCACCATTGCCGGTACCAGTACCAACTGCATTGACATCAACCAGGATGCCGACTGCAGCGGTTCCCTGTCCAGGGATGCTAGTCGGTACCGAACCGGTACCGACGACGCCCGATGTCGATACCGCTCGATACGCGTACCGAGCTTTAGAAAACCACCCTGACAGGCGATACTTTGATTCCTCTGATGATTCTGATACATCAGAGGAGTCTGCTGAAGTATCCATAGCCCTTCCTGAAGAGCCGCCTTCTCCAAAAAGAAGAATGTCTCCTGCAGAGGACTTATCCTTTCAAGACTTCATAAGAGAAGTAACTAAAGGACTTTCTATTTCAGTATCCTCTGAATCAGAGCCTAGAGCTAAAAAATTGGATATTTTAGGTTATTCTAAGGCTCCTAAGGAGGCAGTCACCCTGCCAATTCATGAGATTCTTTATGAGCACATGATTGACTTATGGGAGACTCCTCTCACTATCTCTCCTCATTCTCGTAGATTGGACACTATGTACCGTATCCCTCCTTGTCCTGGTTTTCATAAAACACAGCTTCCTCACCATTCTATTGTGGTGCAGTCAGCTATGAAAAGGATAAAGAGTGCAAAAAGACACTCTTCTGCCCCTCCAGGAAGAGAATGCAGGACTTTGGATGCTTTTGGTAGGAAAATCTTCCAAGCCAGTATGCTCATTGCCAGAATCAACTCCTATAGTCTTTACATGGGTATGTTTCTAAAAGAAGTTGCAGATAAGCTTCACACTTTCCTCCCTTTTCTTCCAGAGGATAAAAGGGAAGAATTCCTTCTTTGGCTCAAGCATACTCAAGACATTTCAAAGTTTTGCAACCGTGCAGCTTTTGACTCCTTTGAAGGTGCCAGCAGAGCTTCGGCCATTGCCATAGCTGCTCGCAGAATTGCTTGGCTCCAAGCTTTTGATTTAGAACCTTGGGTCCAGGATGGTTTAGGAAATCTCCCCTATACAGGTGAAAATCTGTTTGGCAAAGAGTGGCAAATAAAAGCCACTCAAATGGATGCAGAAAATTCTGCTCTGGATAGACTTTCAAAGTCAACCTCCATTCCTGCCAAGAAAAAACCTTTCAAGAAGTCTTTTTTCAAAAAGGGCAGATTCCCTTCTACTTTTGGCCAACAATCATCTACAGGTCGCTTTGCTACTAAGCGTCAGCAACCTAAACAGGCCAGGCCTAAGTCTACAGGGGCTGCTGCAACTCAGCAGTCCCAACCTCCTCAGGGTTTTTGACTTGATGCTAGAGAACTTAGCCTTTCTGGCTCTAAAACAGCCAGAGCCTCTCACCATTCCAGGAAGGTTAGCTCATTTTGTTCCCAGATGGGAGCAAATTACAACAGAGCAGTGGACCCTCTCCATCATAAGGGAGGGCTACAAACTTCATTTCTCAAACCTTCCTCCTCACACCATGGTGAGACACTTCAATTCTCCAACATCTCTTCTCGACCTTCTAGGTCAGGAGGTGGCTACCCTTCTTGCCCAAGGGGCAATAGAAGAAGTACCTCTTCTTCAACAAGGGTCAGGGTTTTACTCCCCCTATTTTCTCATCCAAAAGAAAACAGGGGACTACAGACCCATATTGGATCTCGGAGAATTGAACAAATTTCTATGCAAGGAGAAATTCAAGATGATTTCTCTGGGCACTCTCCTTCCATACCTTCAGAGTCAGGATTGGCTTTGTTCTCTAGATCTCAAGGATGCACATGTCCTCATCCATCCTTCTCACAGAAGGTTCCTCCGTTTCCTTTTCCAAGGAAAGCATTACCAATACAGGGTACTTCCTTTCGGTCTGGCCTCTGCTCCAAGAGTGTTCACCAAATGCATGGCAGTAGTAGCTGCATTTCTACGCACTCTGGGAATTTTTGTATTCCCATACCTGGACGACTGGCTCATCCGAGCTCCATCACAGTCAGAGGCCCAGACTGCCCTGAACTGCACAAGGCGCATTCTGCATTGTCTGGGACTTGTGGTAAATCTCCCAAAGTCCCAGCTCACCCATACTCAATCCCTAGAGTTCATAGGGGCCTGGCTAGATACTACCACTGCAAGAGCCTATCTTCCTCAGGCCCGTTGCCTACGCTTGGTGCAGTTAGCCTCCCAGATTCAGTCAAAGAGCCATTTAACTGCCCGGGAGATGCTGCAACTGCTAGGCCACATGGCATCCACAGTGCATGTGGTCACCTATGCTCGCCTTCGCATGAGAGCAGCTCAATGGAATTTGTCCACCCAGTGGACTCAAGCATCAGGTGCTCTGTCAGACAAAATAGCAACCTCCAAGCGCCTCTTTTGGTCTCTCCAGTGGTGGAGGTCCACCCAAAATCTGTTGCTGGGGTCCCTCTTCCAACAGTTGTTGCCCCAGGCAACCCTCACAACAGATGCCTCCCAAACAGGTTGGGGAGCTCATCTGCAAGACCTCTCCACCCAAGGCACTTGGTCTGCTCAGGAGACCTATCTCCATATCAACCACTTGGAGCTCCGAGCAGTTTTTCTAGCTCTCAAGGTCTTATTTTATTTATTTAGTTTACACTTATATACCGCTACTTCCAGCGATCAGCAGCGGTTTGATTACAAATTTTGGGAAATGTCAAATCAGACATGAGAATTGGGATCGTATATACAGAGATTGGAGGTTAGACACACCACGCAGGGTTAGACACTTAAAGTTTTTAGGTTTACATATTTACATATTTACAGTTCTACAATAATTACATTTACACAGGTTGGCTTCGTGATTCCACCTTTTTTTTTTTTTTTTTTTTTATGACTGGTCTTCCATACCCTGCTCAGCTACAAGACAGTCCTCATTCATACGGATAATCAAGTAGCAATGTTTTACATAAACAAGCAAGGAGAAACTGGCTCTCTGTCGCTTTGCAACGAAGCTTTAAGATTGTAGGCCTTCGACAGAGAGCATCAAATCCATCTCCTGGCCGTATACCTTCCAGGAATCCAAAACTCTTGGGCAGACAGACTCAATCGAGTTCTGCTTCCACACGAATGGTCCCTGCACATGGACCAAGTATTCAGAATCTTTCAAGAGTGGGGAACCCCGGACATAGACCTCTTTGCAAGTCCGTGGAATGCCAAAATTCCCCGGTTCTGTTCCAGAATTCTGTGTCAGGGAGGTCAGGCCAAGGATGCCTTCCTCCTTCACTGGGTTCAAAACTTCCTGTATGCCTTTCCACCCATTCCTTTAATTCCCAAGACTCTGTTCAAGCTCCAGAGGGATCAAGGATCTATGATCCTCATAGCTCCACGCTGGCCATGCCAAGTGTGGTACCCTCTACTTCTACGTCTCTCTCAATCTCCCTCCCTAGACTTGGGAGCTGCTCCAGACCTTCTGTCTCAGGAGGAGGGGACTTTGTGGCACCCAAACCCCAAGTCCCTTCACCTCAGAGCTTGGTTGCTGAAGGCCTAGATCTTCAGGATTGGAATCTTTCTCAGCAGGTGAAGGATATCCTTCATACTTCCAGGAAACCTTCTACTAGGTGTTCCTATGCTTTTAAATGGAAAAGGTTTTCCATTTGGTGTACTGAGAAGGGTCTTGACTCTCTAGCACTACCTTTGAATTCTCTATTGGAATATCTCCTGCATCTTTCCAATGCAGGCCTTAAGACACATTCAGTAAGGGTCCATTTGAGTGCTATTGCAGCATCCCTTAAGCCTATCAATGGACACCCAATTTCCTCTCCTCCTCTTATTGCAAGATTCATGAGAGGCCTAACTTTAACTAAACCTCCCATTAGACCTCCTCCGGTGGCATGGGACTTAAATCTGGTTCTTGGTCAGCTTATGAAGTCACCTTTTGAACCCTTAGCCACCATCTCCCTGAAATTTCTTTCTTGGAAGTTTATTTTCCTCATTGCAGTCACCTCCGCTCGCCACATCAGTGAAATGCAGGCCTTAGTGGCTAATCCACCTTATACAAGATTCCATCATGATAAGGTAGTCCTTAGGACCAATCCACACTTTATGCCTAAAGTGGTCTCACCTTTTCATCTTAATCAAGAGGTATATTTGCCTGTCTTTTTTCCAGCTCTTCATGCATCAAGTGCAGAGAGGAATCTTCATACTCTGGATTGTAAGAGAGCTCTTGCCTTTTACTTACAAAGGACACAGCAACATAGAAAGTCTTCTCAACTCTTTGTTGCTTTTGATCCCTCTCATTTGGGACTTCCAGTCTCTAAGAGAACACTGTCCAATTGGATTGCTCAGTGTATTTCTTTCGCCTACCAGAGTAAGAACCTTTCTCTGGAGAGCCATGTCACAGCTCATAATGTGAGGGCCATGGCCACCTCTATGACTCATCTAAATTCTGTGTCCATCGACCAGATTTGTCGAGCGGCCACCTGGGCCTCGGTTCATACCTTCACAGCCCATTACTGCTTGGACAAGGACTCCCGCCGGGATGCCTTGTTTGGTCAGGCTGTTCTCAAACACCTGTTCCATTCTTAATCAACTCCTGCCCTCCTTCCCAGAATGGATGCCTGAGGTCCATAGGAGGAGGTAGAGCCCTTCCCAGGGTCTCATAACCTGAGGGATCTCCCAGGCATCTCTAGCTAGGGAGTCCCCATATGTGAAGACTCATTCCTGCTTTTTCCTGGAGATAGCACAGTTACTTACCTGTAACAGGTGATCTCTTGGAACAGCAGGAATAAGTCTTAACAACCCACCCACCTCCCCTAGGAGTTGTATCTCTCTATCTGTCTTTCCTTTCCTGTCTCTCTCTTTGTCTCCGCTTTAAAACCGAACTGAGGAGAGGCGGTTAGGAAAGGCGGGAAGGCAGCGCGCAGGCGCTGTGGGATGCTCCCAAAAGCTTTCCTTTTTGGGAAGCTGGGGAGCGTTCCCGCGCAGGCTCCGTCGGTACCGACATACCCATATGTGAAGACTTATTCCTGCTGTTCCCAGAGATCACCTGTTACAGGTAAGTAACTGTGCTTTCCAGTCAGTTGGCCATGAATTTGTTTTCCAAATTTCCTGGCAGAGCCTTGTTAGTATGGTAACAGCTTTATCTGATTACTGTAATAACTCAATGGGAATGCCATCAATTCCCGGTGCTTTGTTCTTTGATAAGGCTTTCAGTGTTGCTTCGACTTCCTTTACTTAGTCTCCATTCTTTTATTTGATTCCTAGCATTCTATTTGCTTTCTTGGCTGCCGCTGCACAATAGGCAGAAGGTTTCAACATGTTATCCATGATGACGCCTAAATATTTTTCCTGGGTAGTGGTTTCTAATGTGAAACCTTGTATCGTGTAACCATAGCTTGGTTTGTTCTTTCGTAGGTGCATAATTTTCAAATTTGTCCACATTAAATTTCATCTGCCTTTTGAATGTCCAATCTTCCAATTTATCAAGGTTGTCTTGCAATTTTTCACAATCCTCTTGGGTTTTTAATAACTTTGAATAATTTTGTGTCATCTGAAAATGTGATCATGTCACTTGTTCCCATTTCCAGGTTATTTATGAATATGGTAAAAAGCAGCGGACCCAGCACAGATACCCGGGCTAGTCTACTATTCAGCTTTCTCCATAGTCAAAATTGGCTATTTAACCCTACCCTATGCTTTCTAACTTTTAACCAGTTCTTGAGCCACAACAGTACACTTTCTCCTATCCCATGACTTTTTAATTTTGCCAAGAGTCTCTCATGAGACCTTGTCAAAGGCTTTTTGAAAATCCAGATATACTATATCAACCGGCTCACCTTTGTCTACCTGTTTATTCACACCTTCAAAAAAACATAGTAACATAGTAAATGACGGCAGATAAAGACCAGTATGGTCCATCTAGTCTGCCCAGTAAGATGGCAAGAGTAGATGCACCTGCCTCTCCGTGCAGGCCACTCCTCCCCATGTCTTTGTTTTAGGGGTGAACCCACCGCTCTGTGTAGGACACCCCTGTATGTTGAGAAATTAGTTAGTTAAGTTTATTTTGATTTTATCCTGTTGCTGTAAAAGGATCCACTGTGTCTGTCCCATGCCATTTTGAATTCTGTCACTGTATTTGCCCCCACCACTTCCATCGGGAGGGTATTCCAAGCATCCACCACCCTTTCAGTGAAAAAGTATTTATTTATTTATTTACATTTTCTTATATACCGCTCTATTCTGCATCAGTGCGGTTTACATTGAACAAACTGAAATTCCATTGAACAGGGCAGTATAACGGGGAGATAACTATTGTACAGGGACCATGGGCTATGGAGGGTTAAGTGGCTTGCCCAAGACCACAAGGAGCACCTGTGGGACTAGAAACCCCAGTCCTTCCGGCCCAAGTTGCCCAAGGTTGCCCCAGTCCTTCCGGCCCCAAGGTTGCTGTCCTCTAGTGGGATTTGAACCACCGACCTTCCGGCCTGAAGTACCTTGCCCCAACCACTAGGCTACTCCTCCACTCCATTTCCTGACATTGCCTTTCAATTTACCCCCTTGCAACTTCATGTTATGCCCTCTAGTTTTACAGCTTCCCCGTCTTTGGAAGAGGTTTGTTTGTTCATTATTTTTCTTTAAGTATTTAAAGTTCTGAATCATATCTCTCCTGTCCCTCCTCTCCTCCAGAGTGTACATATTTAGGTCTTCAAGACTCTTCTTATAAGGCTTCTGACTCAGACTCCAAATCATTTTGGTTGCCTTCCTCTGAACAGTTTCCAGTCTTTTTATATCCTTTGCAAGATATGGTCTTCAAAACTGAACACAGTATTCCAAGTGAGGCCTCACCAGTGACTTATACAGTGGCATTAGTACCTCTTCCTTTCTGCTGCTAATTCCTATTTGTATGCTACCCAACATCCTCCTGGCTTTTGCCACTGCCTTGTTGCACTGTTTTGCCACCTTGAGATCCGCAGAAATAATCACACCAAGGTCCTTCTCCTGGTCCGTGCACACCAACCTCTCACCCCCTATCGCGTACATTTCCTCTGGATTTCTGCTTCCCAAGTGCATGACACTGCACTTCTTCGCATTAAATCTTAACTGGCAAGCATTAGACCATTCTTTCAGCTTTTGTAGATCTTTCCTCATGTTATCCACTCCCTCAGGGGAGTCCACTGTGTTGCAAATTTTTGTGTCATCTGCAAAAAGACAGACTTCCATGCAGGTCTTCAGCAATATCGCTCACAAATACATTGAACAGTGCCGGGCCCAGGACCGAACCCTGGGGCACCCCACTAATCACCCTCCTTTCATCCGAGTGAGTTCCATTTACCATCACCTTCTGTCGTCTGTAAGTCAACCAATTTCTGATCCAGTTCACCACCTTCGGACCCATCCCCAAACTACTGAGTTTATTGATAAGCCTCCTATAAGGAACAGTATCAAAGGTTTTGCTGAAATCCAGGTAGATGACAACCATCGCATGCCCCTGATCTAGTTCTCTGGTCACCCAGTCAAAGAGCTCAATCATATTTGTTTGGCAAGATCGTCCTTTGGTAAAACCATGTTGCCTCGGATCTTGCAACCTGTTGGTTTTGAGAGTTCCACTATTTGCTCTTTCAGAAGCGCCTCCATTACTATTCCCACCACCGAGGTAAGGCTCATGGGCCTGTAGTTTGTCACTTCTTCCCTGTCACCACTTTTGTGAAGAGGTACCACATCCGCCCTCCTCCAGTCCTGAGGAACTACTCCTGTTTCCAAGTATCTGTTGAAAACATCCTTTAACAGCCCGGCAAGGACCTCTCTGAGCTCTTTCAGTATCCTGGGATGTATCCCATCTGGTCCCATGACCTTGTTCACTTTCAGTTTTGCAAGTTGTTCTAACACATCATCTTCAGTGAATGGTGTGGTATCTACTTCATTCCCATTTTTATATTTGGGAGTCACAGATGGTCCTTCTCCAGGATTTTCTTTAGTGAAAACAAAGCAGAAGTATTTGTTTAACAATTTTGCTTTTTCAATGCCACTTTCCACTTTGTGAAAGCTGTGGGGTTTTTTGCCTTTATTTGAGCAGCCACTTCTTTGGAGAACCAAATAGGTTTCCTTCTCCTCTTGTTTTTATTTACTTTCCTTACATATTTATCTGTTGCCCCTTTTTTGCCACCTTTAGTTTAGCCCATTGCAATTCCACTTCCCTTATCCCCTCCCATCCTGCCAACTCTTCCTTCAGGTACTTGGCCATTTTACTGAAGTCAGTGTTTTTGAAGTTTAGGACTTTGAGCTTGCTATGATTGGACTGCACTTGGCTTTTATCTCAAACCACACCATGTGGTGATCACTGCTGCTCACAGGGGCACTCACCCAGACATTTGACATGGTCTCACCGTTGGTGAGCACTAAATCCAGCATTGAGCTTTCCCTAGTTGGTTCCATCACCATTTGTTTAAGTGACGCATCTTGGAAAGCATCCACAATTGTTTTGCTTCTTGCCAGATTCGCAGAAGGAGTACTCCAGTCCACATTGGGTAGATTAAAGTCACCCAATATGATCACTTCCCCCTTTGTGGCTATCTTGGCAATATCTATTATCAATTCATTATCTATTTCTTCGATTTGAGTCGGAGGTCTGTAGACTACAGCAGTATGGATGACAGTGCCATCTCCTCTTTCCAGCGCAATCCAGAGTGTTGCTTCTTTTCCCCATGCCCCCTGCATTGCAGCAGCTTTAATATTGGTTTTTACATACAAGGCTACTCCTCCTCCTTTTCCATTTTCTTTGTCTCATCTGAGTAGATTATAGCCAGCTATGGCTATATCCCATTCATTCGATTCATTAAACCATGTTTCTGTAATGGCCACAATGTCCAACTCCATTTCCACCATTAGGGCTTCCAGGTCTGGAACTTTGTTGATCTACAAACCTGGCATACATCCGCGTGTGGCGCATCTTTGGATCATGGTGCAGAGAAAGGCAGGCACGCTCTTTCACTGCCTCCATCCCAGACATCTTGGCATTCTTGCAGTCCGGTTTTGATACAGGCCTAGCTGTCAGTTCCTTGAAGGTGCAACTTGCAGCGATTTCCTGTTATTGTGGGAAAGTCCACGGGGTGCTGTTGGTTACACACCCAAATGTGCTGAGATTTCTAAGGGCAGTGACCCACCTCTGTCCACCGAGGAGGGCGGTGGTACCGCCCTGGGATCTCAATCTTGTGCTGACTGCGCTGTCTGAGGAAATCTTTTGAGCCACTGAGTCAAGCTTCCCTGAAGGATTTGACTTTGAAAACAGTACTCCTGGTGGCGTTTTGCTCAGCATGCAGGATTTTGGAGCTTCAGGCTCTGTCGTGCCAGGAGCCATTCCTTTCCTTCTTCAAGGCGAAAGTGGTCCTGTGCCCGGTACCTTGATTTTTGCCCAAGGTGGTGTCAGCATTTCATGTAAATCAGGCCATTTCCTTACCAGCTCTGGCAAGCGCAGATGTGGCCCTACCACTCTGCAGCTGCGCAGCCTAGATGATAAAAGAGCCCTGCGAAGGTATGTGAAAAGAACATTGTCCTTTTGGAGATCAGACTATCTGTTTGTTCTGTTTGGTGTTCCACACAAAGCTGAGGCGGCAAGTAAGGCCTCCATTTCCTAATGGATCTGGGAGGCAATCCTGTTGGCATATATCTTGAAGAGAAAAGCAATGCTGGTGGGGTTGCAGGCGCATTCCATGAGGGCTCAGGCAGCCTCGTGGGCAGAGTATAGTTTAGTTCCGCCATTAGGAATCTGTAGGGTGGCAGCGTGGTCATTGCTGCACACTTTCTCTAAGCATTATCGTCTGGATGTCCAGGCGGCGGGGTACGCTCGTTTCATATCGTCAGTGCTTCAGGCTGGTTGTGCGGGTTCCTCCCATTAGTTTAACTGCTCTGAGACATCCCAGAAGTGTGGGACTTGACTGGAGTGATGATAAGGAAAGAAAAATTAGACTTACCTGCTAATTGTTGTTTCTTGAGGAACTCCAGTCCAGTCCCGGAACTGTGCCTGAGTGCTTTCTGTGATATTCTTTACATACCCTGGTCCTGAAGCTGGTTCCCTTGGTTAAGGAAGTGGCCAAGTGGAGCCAAAGAGTGGGGTGTAATCGGGGTTTGTGGGGGGGGGGGGGGATGAGGTGGACCGGAAGAGCTGTCCGTCGCTTGCTCCATGCTGGTTGGAGTTTCGGAGGGTAGGCCTGGATGGGGAGACGGGGTATCCTTCCCAGGGGATGGAGAGGGTACTTGTGTATTTAAGTGTAGACATGTTTGTTGCATGTTTAACTACTTATTTGTTGCTCCTGTGAGTCTGGTTTGTCAATAGGTACTGGAGCTGGTAGGCGGTGCCAGCTGCATAAGTACACTGGTGTCATCAAAAAGATGACATGCTTAGTATCCAAGCTTCTGGAAGAGGTACACCAAAGGTGCGGGACTGGACTGGAGTTCCTCAGGGAACAAGAATTAGCAGGTAAGTCTAATTTCTCTTTTCCAGGTCATTTATGAATGTTAAAATGCAGCGGGCCCTGCGCAGATCTCTGGGGTACCCCACTCTTCACCTTTCTCCATTGAGAAGATTGGCCATTTCCTTATTGCCCCTCCAGTCCAGTCCAGACCAGACATGTGGGTAATCTCGCTTCACCAGCAGCTTGGAGACTGAGCATGCCAGGCCTTGATGGTGTCACCCTAAATAGGCAGCTGTCACCGCCCATCGAGCTCAGTATTCTCAGTCTCCAAACAGCTGGAGAGCATGTCTTTCCCATTGTTTGGACTCAATTAGAGAGCTTCAAATAAGAATCAGAGCGAAAAAGAAAGACAGGTTACGAATGGGAAATAATTAGTAGTTTCTGGCATTCCCTTTTACAGGCAGCTCACCAATCCCTTCAGTGAAAGGTGTAGCTGGCTTGCTTGGTGGCGAAAAAGCAGTTTTCTTTTGGCTCAGCGCGAGTTCAGCTCATCAGACAGGGTTGTTGATTTCGGTCTGGCTGAGCTCAGGGCTCTACTGGCAGGTTGCTAGTCCCTCCCCTCTAATTCCCGCCACTGTTCTTTGCTCTGCAGGATCTCCAGAGGAGCAGTGAGTGCAGCCAGTGGGGGTTTTTTCTAGCTTTTCGCGAGGCCCTCGGAGTTCCTCTCATCTGATGTGTGGCGGGGTGGAGAGTGCTGGGGTCTGTCAAGCTTGTTGTCAGCACCATTTTATTTTGGCATGTTCTTGTTTTTGGGGCTCCGTTATTTTGAGTTCTTTTCCTTTGGGGGCTTTTTGAGTAATGGAGTTTTTTCCAGGACCAAGCAGGAAGTCAGTCCTCACTTATGGGTTACGTCGCCGACGGAGCCCTCGCGGAGGAATTTCCCCAGCTTTCGAAGAAAGCCTTTGGGATTGCAGCGTGCATGCGCGGTCCTCTTCCCGTCCAAGGGTGCCATCTTGCTCAGTCTTCTTTTTTCCGCGGAGCCCTACAGACGTAGTTTGTAATCGCCGCTGAAAATGTTGTTTAATTTCTTAGTTGTTTTTCTCGGTTCGCGTGTCCTCCCTGTCCGGCCTCGATATCCTTATCGAGCCCGTTCACATTTTCCTTTTTTTTTTTTTAGTTTTTCTCCTTATAACTGGCGTTCCCGCCATTTTCTCCTTCACCCCTGGCAGCACGGTCCTTCGACCTCGCCGAGGCCCTTTTCTCCCCGATGGCTGCCAGCGGGTTTAAAAAATGTGATCGTAGTTCCAAACTGATGTCTCTTACTGACACGCATGACTGCTGCCTCCGTTGCCTCGGACCCAACCATGATCCTACGGGTTGTGGTCCGTGCAGCAGAATGTCCTCAAAGTCTCTGAGGACTCGGCAGTCACAAAGGGAACGAATCTTCTCTGACTCCAAGTCCGGTCAGGCTTGGACTTCGTCGGAGGCTTCGACGTCTCGCGGTTCCGGCTACGAGTACCGTCTGAGTTCCTCCGAACAGGGGTCCCCCGACCGGGAACATCGTCGGAAGAAGAAGAACACGCGGGCGGCATCGTGGATGCACCTGGTCCCTCGAGGGCCGGCTCGCCTAGCCCCGTCAGCCGCCCCGAGCCCGCGGAGGCTGAGAGGCCTTCCAAACTGCCTCGCCTGGAAGTGGAGCCGCCTGGACACGTGAGTGCTATAGTCCTCCTGGACTCCCCTCCGGAACCGATGTCGGGCCCGATGCCGTCGGGGCCCGAGTCGGAGACTTCTGGGTCTTCTGAGCTTGGTCTCAGATTGACGTCCTTGGAACGCAGTTTCACTACCTTCATGGACCAGCAGCGGGCATTGATGACTGGCCTCGCCAGTGCATCTGCCCCGACCACCGGGACGTCGACGCCCAAGTCGACCCCGGCGGCCGAGTCGATCCTCGAGTCCATGAGTGCTCAAGTCGATCCTCGGTCGAGGTCTCCTTTGGCCTCCCGTTTGGGACCGAGGTCGTCGACGCCGGCTTCAGCGTCGGGGCGAACCCTTGCCCGCACGGAACCTCTCGACTCCTCCAGGGAGGCGTCGGGCTGGGACTCGGATGGGGACGAATCACCCGGTTCTTTTCGGACTCGGTGCGTCCCTTCCGACTCGCCCGAGTCGGAGCCTCGGAGGCGATCCCCTCTGGAGGATACCCGATTCTCCGATTTTGTGAGTGATATGGCCAAGGCGTTGGCCTTCCCCGCGGATCCCGAGGAGGAGCCCCGCGCCGAAGAGCTCGAGGCCCTCCAGTACGACTCACCCCCGAAGGAGGCCTTCACTGTGCCGGTTCCTCCTATGCTGGAGCGGCTGCTCTTCCGCATGTGGGAAAGCACAGCCTTGACGCCGGTGTTGAGCAAGCGGGTCGATTCGATGTACCGGGTCCGCAAGAGTCCCGGGTTCCAAAAGGCACAATTACCGCACCACTCTATGGTTGTGGAATCAGCCATGCATCGACTTAAGAGTCAAAAGATGCACTAATCGGTGCCGCCGGGTAAGGAGGCCTGGAACCTGGATGCCCTCGGTAGGAAGTGCTTCCAGGGCTCCATGCTTGCCTGCCGAGTCCAGACATACCAGTTATATATGGGTATGTTCCTCCGAGACCTGGCAAAAGAAATCGCCGGGTTCTCGGCTGGTCTCTCCGAGGAACCCTTGCAGAGGTTCCAGACCCTGTCCGATAGTATTCGAGAGTGCTCGAAGTTTATCTCTCGGGCGGCGTACGATGGCTTCGAGGCGTCGACCCAAGTAGCGGGAGCCGGCATCGGTGCCCGCCGGCAGGCCTGGCTTCAGTCATCCGACCTCGAGCCGTGGGTGCAGGACAAGTTGGTTGATGTCCCCTGCAGAGGCAAAAACCTCTTTGGCAAGCCCATGGCTGATAAGGCGGCGGAACTCGAGTCCGAGACTCTCACTCGGACCCGATTATCCAGAAAGACCTCTGTTCCTTCACTAAAGAGGAAGGGCCCGGGGAAAAAGCCTTTTTATCCGAGGAAGGTGCCCGCCTATAGGCAACAGCACCTTCCATACCAAGCAGCTGCAGCTCCCATTCAGGGTCCGCAGGGTAATGGGCCCCATAGACCGAGGACCCCCAAGCCCGCTACACAGCCCCCTGCTCAGCAGGGTGGGTTTTTTTGACTGTGCCAGCATAGCCCCTCTACTCTGCACGGGAGGCCAGCTGATCCACTTTGCACATAGGTGGTCAGCCATAACTTCCGATTCCTGGGTGCTGCAGGTGGTTCAAAGGGGCTACCTCTTACATTTTCACAAGGTGCCTCCTCCCTACTTCCCAGGGGAGCCTTCACGGCCCCCTCTGCACAGGGACTTCCTCCTTCAGGAGCTGCAGGGTCTGCTGCGGGAACAGGCTGTGGAGCCAGTGCCCCGACACATGTGGAGTTACGGGTTTTATTCGAGGTTCTTCCTGGTTCCAAAGAGAACAGGAGGCCTCAGACCCATCCTGGACTTACGCAACCTCAACAAGTTTCTGCAGCGGGAAAAGTTCAAGATGCTTACCCTTGGAAGCCTACTGCCCTACCTCCGGCAGGGAGATTGGCTATGCTTCTTGGATCTGAAGGATGCTTATACTCACATCCTTATTCATCCGGACCACCGACAATACCTAAGATTTGTGGTGGCAGGGAATCATTATCAGTACCGCGTACTGCCCTTCGGCCTATCCTCCGCTCCCAGGGTGTTCACAAAATGCCTGGCGGTGGTGGCAGCCTTCCTGAGGCTTCAAGGCCTCTTCGTCTTCCCTTACCTGGACGACTGGCTCATACGGGCACAGTCATCCCTAGAGGTCACTCAGGCCACTCAATGCACAGTTGCTCTGCTTCAGCACTTGGGCTTCGTCATAAACTTCGAAAAGTCCATGTTGCTCCCCTCTCAGGATCTCGAATTCATAGGGGCGCGGCTGGACCCTCTGCAGGCTCGTGCCTTCTTGCCTCTGGAGCGAGTCAGCAGGCTCTTTGCTCTGGCCGGCAGGTTCCACAGCGCGTCTCCGGTCTCGGCCAGACAGCTCCTGCAACTGCTCGGTCATATGGCCTCCACGGTCCATGTCACCCCGAATGCCCGTCTTCACATGAGACCTGTCCAGTGGTGCCTTCGCACTCAATGGCATCAGGCCACAGGGAGACTTACGGACTTAATACAGATTTCCGACCGCCTGGTCTCCTCTCTGCAGTGGTGGCTCCACCTGCCCAATCTGGTACTCGGCATGTCCTTTCAGTCTCCTCCACCTTCCCAGGTGCTGACGACAGATGCCTCTCTCCTGGGATGGGGAGCGCATTGCCAGGGAGCACGCACTCAAGGCCTTTGGACACCTTGGGAGGCTGCTCAGCAGATAAACTTCCTGGAGCTGCGGGCGATCCGCCTCGCTCTGCGGACCTTCTCCCACCTCACTTCTCGTTAGTCTGTATTGGTGCAGACGGACAATCAGGTTGCCATGTTCTACGTGAACAAACAGGGGGGCACGGGCTCCCTCCTCCTATGTCAGGAGGCTCGGAGGCTGTGCTCTTGGGCAGTCAACCACGACATACTCCTCAAGGCGGTTTACCTGCCCGGGCAGGACAACTGCCTGGCCGACAGACTGAGCCGGATCCTGCAGCCGCACGAATGGCGGTTGAACCCCGTCGTTGCCCAATAGATCTTCCGCTGGTGGGGCTCCCCCACCGTGGATCTCTTTGCCAGTCCTCTGAACCGGCAACTCCCCCGGTTCTGCTCTCGGCACCCGCATCCTCTCAGAGTAGCGCCGGATGCTTTCCTCATCTCGTGGTCCACAGGCCTGCTGTATGCCTTCCCTCCCACGCCGCTGGTGTCCCGGACGCTGTTCAAAGTGATCCAGGACGGGGCCTCCGTGATCCTGGTAGCGCCCCGGTGGCCGAGGCAACCCTGGTTCCCTCTACTCCTGCAGCTAGCGGTGGACACCCCTCTTCCTCTGGGGTTTCAGCCCGATCTCCTGACCCAGGATCAGGGCACTCTCCTGCACCCCAACCTCCAGGCCCTTCATCTGATGGCCTGGCTGCTGAAAGTCCTCGCTCCGCTCTTGCTCCCTCCGGAGGTGGAAGCTGTCGTCCTGGCGTCTCGGCGTCCTTCCACTCGGAAATCTTACGCCCTTAAATGGCGTCGCTTCTCGATCTGGTGTTCTCATCGATCTGAGGACCCATTCGCCTGCTTAGTATCGGTGGTACTGCAGTACTTGCTTCACCTCTCCGATCTAGGCCTCAAATCCAATTCGGTCAGAGTCCATCTCAGTGCTCTCTCGGTGCATCACTCACCGGTGGAGGGCCAGCCTCTTTCCTCGCACCCCTTGGTGGCTCGCTTCCTCAGGGGCCTGCTACTGCTTAAGCCCCCGTTACGCCCTCCAGCTCCCGACTGGGATCTTAATGTGGTTTTACAAAGGCTTACTTGTACGCCTTTTGAACCCATGGCTACCTGCTCCCTTCGTTTCCTCTCATGGACAACTCTCTTCTTGGTGGCTCTTACCTCCGCTAGGCGCGTTAGTGAACTACAGGCCCTAGTGTCGGAGCCCCCTTTTACTAGGTTCTACAGGAATAGGGTGGTCTTACGAACGCACCCTAAGTTTCTTCCGAAGGTGGTTTCCTCTTTCCACATCAATCAGGAGGTGGTTCTTCCGACCTTCTTTCCCAGGCCGCATACCAGCCGAGCTGAGACTGTTCTGCATACCCTGGACTGTCGAAGAGCCTTGTCTTTCTACCTTGACCGTACGTGTGAGCATAGGAAAGCTGCTCAGCTTTTCGTCTCCTTCGACCCCAATCGGTTGGGGGTACCTGTCTCCAAGCGTACTTTGTCCATCTGGGTAGCTGACTGTATCGCCTGGGCTTATGGGGCAGCCGGCCTCTCCCTAGGGAGTCGAGTCACGGCGCACCGTGTCAGGGCGAAGGCTGCGTCCGTTGCCCACCTCCGCTCTGTTCCGTTGGCAGACATCTGCCGGGCCGTTACTTGGTCTTCCACCCAGACTTTTGCGGCTCATTACTGCCTGGAGAGGGAGTCCCGCAGGGATAGTGCTTTCGGACAGGCAGTCCTCCACAATCTCTTTCAGGTTTAGGCAACTCCTACCCTCCGGCCCCGGTGTTAGCTACCAGCCGGATGCGTATTCAGAGAAGATTCCTTCCTTCTGTGCTGTTGAGCTTGAGGGAGCTCATTTTCGGCTTGAGGCCTCCGGTAGCCTTGAGCTTGGGAGTCCCATAAGTGAGGACTGACTTCCTGCTTGGTGCTGGAGAAAGAGTAGTTACTCACCTGTAACTGGTGTTCTCCAGGAGCAGCAGGAATCAGTCCTCACTACCCTCCCTCCTCCCCTTGGAGTTGCAGTCATTCTTGTTATGTTTTTTCTGCTGTCTTCGCTATGTCATCTGACTGAGCAAGATGGCACCCTTGGGCGGGAAGAGGACCGCGCATGCGCGCTGCAATCCCAAAGGCTTTCTTCGAAAGCTGGGGAAATTGCTCCACGAGGGCTCCATCGGCGACGTAACCCATAAGTGAGGACTGATTCCTAATGCTCCTGGAGAACACCTGTTACAGGTGAGTAACTACTCTTTTTCTGAGGATTTACTTTTGCTTTTGTTTTGCGGCTTAGTTGAGGCTGTCATGCCATCACAGAAGCAAGCTTGTAGAGCCTGCGGTTTCCGCAGAGGCTCCTTGTGCCTCTTGGGTTGTTGCCACAAGTGTGAAGCTGAATCCATATCCGTAGAAGAGAACCTGTCAGCCAGTAAGAGCAGGAGAGAGGGTGCTGGTGAAGCACAGTTTCAGGCCAGGCAGTCCTTTCCTGCGGTTGCTCCTGCCACAGTTTTTGCAGGAACAGTAGCCATTTCAGAGGAGCTTGTTATCATGGCTTTTCTAATGGCTGCCCAGCAGAACAACTTGGAGTCATCCATTCCAGCTTCTGTCAGCAGTATTTTGTCATCAATTTCATCCTCTGGATTGTTTTCACCGGATTTTGTACTGAATATGCATCGGGCTTATTGCCTGAAACAATGATTGGGTGAGGGTGTCGCAGGGTCCCAAAGAGCCAAAAAAGGGGTCCCACTGAGGCTGTAGCAGCTAGGCTTCCGGAAGAGGCACCTTTGCCCAAGCACAGGTACCTGGAGAATGAAAGCTAGGAAGAAACCGACTTGGTTCACTCTGAGGATCCATTGGAGGGTTCCTCAGATTTCTGGGGGGATTCCACTGCTGCAGAATTGGAGGAAGGGAGATCCTGCAGGTGGAGGACCCTCATATTGTTTGCCTGTTTCGACAAGAAGCGTTAGCGGCGCTAACTGTCCATTCGCTGGCCGCCCTTAACTTGCCACATACTGCTACATCAATGGAAGAGCCCTTGGAAGATCCCCTTTTGCAAGGTGTCCAGATGTCATAGCCCACCATGCCAGTCCACAGAATGATCAAGTGGATTTTTCTGTATAAGTGGGAGATTCCGGAGGCAGGCTTTAAGGGCAGCCGAGCCATAGCATGGCTAAATCCAGTGCCTCATTCAGAAAAGAACCAGCTCAAAACTCCTAACGTGAATGTGCTGATCTCAGCAGTTAACAAAAAGAGCATTATACCTGTGGAGGGCGGAGTGACGTTCAAGGACTATCAAGACCGAAAGTTGAAAGCCTTGCTGAAACAGGTGTTTGATATCAATGCATTATTCTTGCAAGTGTCCATCTACTGAGCCTATGTGGCAAGAGCATGCTTAATGTGGGCACAAGGGGTGCTCAATAGCAACGCTGAGCTGCAACAGGTCTCCCCAAAGGCAGCAAAACTAGATTCTTGGTTGGCTTATCTGTCATATGCCTTTTATGACCTTATTCGAACCTCGGCCAAAGGCATGGCCTTGGTCATCGCAGCCAGGCATTTTCTTTGGCTCTGGAATTGGTCGGTGTATGTGTCTTCTAAAACATGCCTGAGTAAGCTCCCCTTTAAGGATAAGCTGCTGTTTGGGAAGGCCTGGGACAAGCTGGTCAAGGATTTGGGTGAGACTAAAGGGGCCACCTCCCTGAGGATAAGCAAATGCCTGTCAGGTTGACGGCCCCAGCACGGGTTCAGTATCGAGATTTCAGGCATTTTCAAGTGATGCGCTTTGCCCCTTATCAGAGGGGTTGGTACCTGATTCAGCGGCCATCCTTTTGAGGGGAATAGGGGCACAGGAAGAGGTTACTATCCCGCCGCTTCTTCTGCTCCCAAGAAGTCACAATGAAGTGAGGAGGGCCCAGGCAGGAGTAGTACTGGTAGGCAGTCGCCTCCAAAGTTTTTTTTTCTCTGCCTGGGTCCATGTTACCTCCAATCAGTGGGTTCTAGAAGTGATTTAAGAAGGTTAAGTTTTGGAGTTCAAATACCAACTTGCAGATGCGTTCTTACTATCGCTTTGCAAGGCACCGGGAAAGATTGTGGTGGTCTAAGATATTTTGTTGCAGCTCCAACACCCGGGGGCAGTAGTGGAGGTTCTGCACGCCCAGTTACGGTGCAGTCAATACTCCATTTATTTCATGGTACTCAAAAAAGAGGGTACCTTCCATCCCATCTTGGACCTCAAGCATATTAACCAAGCATTGCGGGTGCCATGGTTCCATAAGGAAACACTTTGCTTCATGGTGGTGGCGATAAGACAAGGCAAGTTCCTCACTGCCCTCGACCTAACCGAAGTGTAACTTCACATACCCATTCGACTGGAGCATCAGTGCTTTCTATGGTTTGCAGTGCCAATGGGGTACTTCCAGTTCCGAGCACTGCCATTCGATTTGGCTACAGCTCCTCACTTCTTCACCAAGGTTATGGTAGTGGTGGCAGCAGCTCTCCATCAAGAGGGCATTCTAGTGCATCCTTATCTGGACAATTGGTTGATAAGAGCAAGTTACTTCAGGAAAGCAATGTGGCGACTGTGAGTTTCTTCAGACTCTTGGCTGGCTACTCAGCTATGCCAAGAGAACATTACAGCCCTCACAGACCATCGTCTATTTGGGGGCCAGTTTTCAGACAAATATTAGCAGGGTGTCCCTGCCAAGCGATCGGGTACAAAAGCTGACAACCCAAGTTTCACAGTTTCTGCAAATGGCCACACCAATGGCATGGCACTACTTTCAGCTATTGGGCTCGATGGTGGCATCAATCAAGCTGGTTCACTGGACACATGCCCATGAGTCCCTTGCAGAGGGTCCTCCTCCACAGGTGATTGCTGCAGGTGCACCTGTTATCAAGGTAGCTGATTTGCCTATTGGTCACATGGATGGTGCTCAAATGGTGGCTCAGTTCACAACGTCTGCTGGTGAGCATGCCATTGGAGCCCCCCAGTGGATTCCATTGACAACAGACGCCAGTCTCACTGGTTGGGGAGCGCATTGCGAACACCAGATAATGCATGTTGGGCCCCAGAGGAGGCCTCCTGGTTGATCAATCAGCTAGAGATGAGAGCTGTATTTCTAGCTCTCAGGTTTTTCTGGCCACTCCAGTACGGAAAGGTAGTCCGGATGTTCTCAGACAACGCCACCATCGTGGCCTACATCAATCGCCAGAGCAGAACGGGAAGATTGCTGCTTGAGGATGAGATTCTGCTTCTCCTCATTTTGGTGGAGGTGAATCTCTAGGCCATCTCTGCTGACCACGTGGCAGAAAGAAATAACATGGAGGTGGACTTCCTCAGCCACAATCTGTGATAAGGAATCTTATCAGAGCCCAGAGAGTACTGACAAGGGAAGGGAATTTACCCTAATCAAGGAACCTGTGTTGGCAGGTCAGAGAAATAAAGCAGCATGTTTCCCTAAAAGACAGCTTATTCCCAGCTGCAGTAACTTGCAGAAAGCCCCTAGTGGAGCTAAGAAGGAGAAGCATAAGCATAGTCTGAAAAACCCTTATGTCATGCCTAATCAATCAGCTGCCAGAAGAGAGTTTAAGCACCAACACCTGAGCACTGCAAGGGAGGAGTTGGTAGCTAAGAACTTTAAAGCCAGAACTGAATATTCAGAAGGCAGATGAGCATGGGGCCAAGCACAGAGACCAGCATGGAGACCAGCACAGAGACGGAGACAAGGACAAACACAGAGACAAGCACAACATCAGCGACAAGGACGTGAAGGAGAGAAGGCAAAAGGAGCTCTGAGAGAGATGTGTTCTTGGAGAGATTCCTGTGAGAAGCCAGCTTCAAAGGACTGGAGGAAGCCAGAGGTTTGGAGAGCTTCAGCTGGGAACTCTAAAGCAACACCCTGTAAGCAGACAGGAGCAGCTAAGGAGAAAAGGAACACGAATACCTATTGGAAGAGGTATGGAGCAGATGCCCTGAGGTCCAGGGATACAGACTTGAGGACAGGTCACAGAAGCTCCCATGCTTACTGGCCAGAATACCTAAGGAGGCAGCCCAAAGCCAGCTTTGACTCAGGTACGAACTTTGAACGTTTGACTAACCTAGAGCAATGCAAACTGCTGGGAAACAGTGTCTCTCCCAATAGAGGTCAGTTAAGGAAGCCCTCTGTGCCATACATTGATATTGAGCCTATGCAATTGGAAGAACAAGGTACAAGTCCTGAGGAAGACGATTTTTGCATGGACTGTTCTTTGTGTAGGATTGGTAGCATAGGGAAATCCTAAAAGTAGGATTAAACCATCAAAAGGAAATGTTCTTATAACTGGCTCCCCAGAAAGTTTTGCATGGAAAGAAAGAGGCTTTTGGGGAAATGAAACACCTGTGCAGAGAAGGAAACTAGCTATTGATTGCAGCTTGTTATCCACCTGATGTTAGAGGAAAGCATAGCTCAAGCCGTGCACACGTTGTATAGAGAGTTGTTTTGAATGTGAAAAAAGAAGGCTGTTTGTAAAGAAGTTTTTCCTTTTGGTTTATTTTCCAGCACTGCTGAGCAGATTGTCAGCAGTGGCTGAGAGGAAGCTTTTCTGTTGCTTAAAAGACTCTGCAAGCTATTTGCATAAAACTTTCAGTTGTGTTGTTTATTTTGAGTATAAACCCTGGAAAGGTTATCCTAAAGGTGTTACCAAGTAAAATCTGTGTGTGGAATAATTTACCCCATAAATAAACTCTATTTTGCCTTATACGCGAGCCAACTACTACATTTTTATTTACCTCAAAGGCAAACACTATACAACTGGACTTCTATTACCACAATCCTTTGCGGCATAGTTAGCCTGGATCTTTGCAAAAGGTGGTGTAGCTTTCATAACAAGCACCCCCTTTTACAAATCGCATAGATCAGGGCGAGTGGTCTCTTGAAGACATGGGTTTTGCCATTCTTATATGGCGGTGTGGCGAACCTATCATGGACCTGATGGCGACCTGCAAGAATGCAAAAGCTTCCAGGTTCTTCAGCAGAGGGAGGCAAAGGATGCCAGAGGGCTGAATACATTGGTCCAGAGGTGGCCAATGGAGGGCCTCTTCTACATGTTCCCCCACCCACCCCTGTGGGCTCTCATAGGGCACTTGCTGCCGAGGATAGAAGCTCATTTCATTTAATTTTATTAAAACTTGATACACCACCCTTAGTGGAGGCGACAGGGTGGTTTATAATTAAAACAAGCAATTTAAAAACCAGAAAGGAACTCCATTGAATAAAGAGAAAAGAGAGAGAGAGACAGGACAGAGACAAAAAGCAAGGATGCAAGAGGACACATCAGGGCCAATTGAATTCACAGGGTGTGGGCTGGGAAGGCAGAGCTAATGGGGGGGAATCAATTGGGAGGTTGAAAGCTACACGGAACAGCTGAGTTTTGAGCAAGGTTTTAAATTTAGCATAACTAGGTTCTAGTCGGATTGCAGGGGGTAGGTTGTTCCAAAGGAAGCTCACCCAGGCTTAGTGATCCTGATCGCAGCATACTGGCCTCGGAGATGATGATATGAGGATCTTCTCCGTTTGCAGATGGGCCCTTCTTGGCACCTGCCAATGTCCACATCTGCTTTCTTATGGACCCATTCTCATGCCTCAGGTGGCTTGATTCTCGCTGACAGCCTGGTTCTTGAGAGGTCTCAGTTGAGGAAGAGAGGATATTCTGCTCCAATGATGATGACATTGTTGAAAGTACGCAAGCAAGCTACATCCTTGTCGTATGTGCAAGTTTGGAGAGTCTTTGAATCGTGGTGCACAGAACAGACACTGCAGCTTTTGCCGGCCTCTCTACCGGATATTCTGACTTCCTTACAGGCAGGTCTGGAGAAGGGCCTGACCTGCAAGTGGCTGTGCTAACGTGTTATAGGGGGCACGTTCAGGGGATTTCCTTAGTGGCCCACCTGGATGTAGTGTGTATTCTTCGGACGGTGAACATTTCCAACCACCAGTGTGTGTTCTAGTTCCACTTTGGGATCTGAATTTGGTCCTGTTGGCATTGACAGAGGCTCCCTTTGAGCCTTTGGGAAGTTCCATCCTAAAGAACTTGAAATTGAAGATGGTCTTTTTGGTTGTCATCTGCTCGGCGCAACACATCTGAGCTTCAAACGTTGTCCTGCAGGGAGCGATTCCTATTGATCTTGAAAGAGAAAGTGGTGTTGCATCCGGCTCCATTGTTTCTGCCTAAGGTGGTATCATCTTTCACCTCAACCAACTCCAGAGGAGTGTCAGCTGCATTTGCTGGATGTATGCAGAGTGCTTCACCTCAAGACAATGGAGTCGTTCCGCAAATCTGATCAGTAGTTTATCCTGTTTGGTGGTGCGCGAAGAAGGGAAGTGGCCTCTAAGGCCTCTGTCGCTCATTGGATCCGAGAGGCCATTGCCTCAGCATACTTTCTGCGATGTAGGGAGTTACCTAAGGGGCTCCATGTGCATTCAAACAATGCGCAAGCAACATCTTGGGTGAAAGCGAGGCTTGGGCATCTGTAAAGTGGCTACATACATATTTTCGTCCATCATTACCGGTTGCAGGGAATACACGTTTTGGTTCAGCAGTGCTTCAGGCTGGACTTGCAGGTTCTTCCCAAGGTTAGTGTTGCTATGGACCGGAATGGAGAGATGATAAAGAAGGTGAAATTAGGTCTTGGTTTTGGTTTGGTTTTACCTGGTCTTAACTGATAATTTGCTTTCCTTGAGTCTTTCCAGTCCAGTCCAGGGCCCTTCCTAGTATTGCTGTTGTTCCAGTGCATGTTGCCGATCTTGGGTGGGGCAGATTCCATCACACACCTTTTTTCTCCGGGAACAAGCAGGAAGTCAGTCCTCACATATGGGTGACATCGGCACCAATGGAGTCCTCAGAGAAGCATCTCCCCAGCTTTCAAAGAAAGCCTTTGAGAAATGCCACCACGCATGCATGGTCCCCTTCCCACCCAAGAGTGCCATCTTGCTCAGTCTCCTTTTTTCTGTGGAGCCCTTCAGACGTTGTCTCGTTTGTCCCCGGAAAAGTTGATTATTTTGTTCCCGAGTTTCCAACTCGCATCCGGTATTGCACCGTTACTCTTCCCGCCTACTGACCTCGGTGCTTTGGTGTCGGGTTCGGTTTAAAGTTATGTAGTTTTGCTTCTTTTCTTTTTCTGGTGCCTTCGCATCCTTTTTTTTTCCCTGTGGCAGCCCGCAGGGTCTTCGACCTCACAGGGGTACTTTTTTCCTCCAAGGCTACCAGTGGTTTCAAAAAGTGTGACTGGTGCTCTAAAATCATGTCTTTGACCGACACACATGACTGCTGCCTTCACTACCTTGGGCCAGAACATGACCCAGCAGCCTGCGGTCTCTGTATGAGGACATCCAGCAAGGCCTTCAAGAGCCACCAGCAGCAGCATGATAAGTTTTTCCCCAAGTCCCTGATGCCTCTGAAGGCCAGGGCCTCCTCTGAAGCCCCTACATCTTGTGTGGAACTCTCCGAACCCGAGCATCGTCTTAGGTCCTCAGAAAGGGGGTCTCCTTCGAGGAAACCCAGAAAGGAGAAGAAACCATCGAAGATGGCATGCTTGGATGGTTCTGACCGGCTGGGAGCTCCCAGGGCCCAGTCTCACAGTCCAAAACCTTGTCCGAGGCATCGGAGAAAGAGCGACCTGCAAAGGTACCCCAGAAAGCTCTGGCCACAGACCGGCCTCAGTCCCCAGACACCATCCTCGTTGAGGATTCCTCTTCGGGGGAGCCGGAGTCAGGTCCGAGCCCCTCGGTGCCCGTGCCAAAGGCTGCAGAGCCTTCTGGCCTGGAGTCCAGAATGGCGGCCCCGGAACGCAGTTTGTCTGCCTTCATGGACCAGCAGTGGGTGCTGTTGTCCAGCACTACTGGTTCATACACCCCAATCACTGGACCATTGACGTCCCCAGAGGATGAGCCGATCCTCGAGGTCCTTCAGCCTCGAGTCGATCCTTGGCCAAGATCGTGCTCTGCGTCCCACTCAATGGGACTACGGTTATCCCCGGCAAGTCCTATCTTGGAACCTTGGCGGCGGTCACTGCCCGAGGACATGGGCTTCCTGGGCTTTGTCAAGGACATGCCTAAGGCCCTGGGGTTCCTGACTGAGTCAAAGGAGGACCCTCATGCGGATCAGCTGGAGATCCTCCAGTACGAGGCCCCTCCCTGGGAATCGCTCATGGTGCCAATTCCTCCCATCCTAGAATGGCTCATGCTCTGCATGTGGGAGACACCGGTGTTGGTGCCGGTGGTGAACAGATGGTTCGACTCGATGTATCAGGTCAGCCGGAGTCCGGGCCTCCAGAAGTCAACTGTCACATAACTTCATGGTGGTGGAGTCGGCCATGCGTCACCTAAAAAGCCAGAAGACACACTCCTTGGTGCCCCCTATTAGGGAGGCTCACACCTTGGTCGCCCTCGGCAGAAAGTGCTATCCGGGCTCAATGCTCATCTTCTGCATCAAGGCCTACCAGCTTTACATGGGCATGTACTTGAGAGACCTGGTGAAGGAACTCACCGGGTTCTCAGTTGGTCTCTCCGAGGAACCTTTGCAGCAGTTCAAGAGCCTGGCCAAGGCCATCCATAACTTCTCCAAATTCATGTCTCGAGCGGCCTATGATGGGTTCGAGTCAGCGGCCCAGATGGCCGTGGTGGGCATCGGTGCACGCCGCCAAACTTGGATTCAGTTATCCGACCTCGAGCAGTGGGTTCAGAAAAAATTGGTAGATGTCCCCTGCCAAGGAGAGAACCTCTTTGGCAAGCCCATAACCGACAAGGCTGCCAAGCTGGAGACTGAGTTCATGATGAGGACCAGGCTCTCTAAGAAGACCACTGCCCCTCCCCGATGGAAGGGCTCTGGTAAAAAGCCATTTTACCCGAGGAAGGGGGCTGCTTACTGATACTACCCACCCTATCAGGCCCCCCCCCCCCCCAGCTCCCAAACAGGGTCAGCAGTCCAAGGGACATGGGCATGGCCTATGTAAGCAGAAGACTCCAAAATCCCAGACACCATCTCCGGCCTAGCCAGGGGGGAGCTTTTGACTCCGTGAGCATAGCCTCTCTACCCCAAGAAGATCAGCAGCCCACAGGGGGACGTCTGGCCCTCTATGCCCAGAGGTGGGTGGCCATCACCACCGATTCCTGGGCACTAAGGGTAGTCAGGGAGGGCTATCTCCTCCACCTGGCTCCGATATCTCCCCCATATTTCCCGGGAAAGCACCTCAGGTCTCCCCTCCACCAGGACCTTCTTCTGAAGGAGTTGGCAGATCTTCTCGAGGACAAAGCAGTGGAACCTGTGCCCCACCACCTCAAGGGCAAATTATCAATCAACCTACTCATACTAAGGAAATACTCTAGACTTAATATTCCTCCCCTTGTCCTTCACCATAACACATGAATATACACCCCCTATAATATCACAAATCCCATGGTCTGATCACTTTATAATAAATTTCTCTATTAATATACCTTCTTCTACCACTTCCCATCAACCTAGAATTCCTCACGGGCCCAAATTTAGATCATTTTCACCTGAAGAGTTTCTCAACTCAATCATTCCACAATTATCCATTGACATAAATAACCTCGATGAAGCTACATCCACTTGGAATACAACCATAAAATCAGCATCTAAACCATTACATAATACCCTAAAAAAATACCATACTAGATCTTCAGAAAAATGGTATACAACAGAACTAGCCTCCATCAAAAAAAACCTTCGCAAAATTGAAAAGGAATGGCGAAAAACAAAAACACCAGAACTACGAGACCTATACTTCACAATTCTCAACACTTACAGATCAGCAACAAACAATGCCAAAAAACAATACCATGCGAGTATTCTAAATAAAGCCATTAATCGCCCTAGAGAATTGTTTGAAATAGTAAAATCTTTATCTAAAGCTCCCTTAGATAATCAACAATCAGCCTCAATTAACTTACAAGATATGGCAGACTATTTTGCTAGCAAACTCAAATCAACAATAATACCTACACCCTTCAATACTACTCCATCCTCTGATAACCACACCTGGAATACTTTCCAATCAATAGATAAGAAACAACTACTCAATATAATATCGAATATCAATACAACCACATCCATACTTGATCCCTGCCCAGTTCTCTGGATCAAACAAACAAAGCAGGAACTAGCACCCTTTATCCTAAATATAGTGAATCAATCACTCCTGCAAGGGGTTTTACCCAAAGAACTAAAACTATCTGCAATCCGCCCTATACTAAAAAACAAGACATTAAAAGACATTAAGGAACTTAAAACCTACCTATTTAGTCAACACTATAGCAACATACAACCTGAAATCAAATTTACTACACAAAAACATGCAACAAACCAAACACAAGTCTACCCCACCTAATTCCATTTTCATATCCACCCAAGTTAGTCTACTCCCAACACTGTACTTATGATCGCAAATAACTATTATAATCTCTTGCTAACCATGTAAAGCTACTTTTTGGTTCTTTGTAACATAGTTTTATGTTTCCTTTTATGTTAATAACCCACACATTGTTTTCCATGTAACCTAGTTCTTATGTAATCTAGTTTTATGTTCACCTAATGTTTAATGTAATGCAATATTGCACTGTTTTGCTATATTGTTGTTTTAAGTTCCTTGTAAACCGCCCCTGATCTCTGGAAGAGGCGGTATAGAAAAGCACACAAATAAATAAATAAATTAAATGTAAATGACCCATCATCCTATCGTCCGATAGCTAGCATCCCCTTCCTAACTAAAATCATAGAAAAAGCTGTACAATTACAGTTACAAGATCATATAGACACTTTTGCCCCACTTGATAAACACCAATACGGCTTTCGCCCTTTTCATGGTGTTGAAACCCTGCTCATTTCTCTTCTTGACACTCTTAACAAAGGATTGGACAATACAAATCAAGCATTCATTTTAGTTTTCCTTGACATATCAGCCGCATTTGACAGCATTAATCACAACATACTTATCTCACGACTTAAACAAATAGGACTACTGAAAACTACTTTAGACTGGTTTAAATCATACATATCCGATCGTTCTCAATATATTCAACTTAATCAATCATCATCATCCCCTTTCCCACAAGAACAAGGTGTACCCCAAGGCTCTGCATTATCTGCTCTATTATTTAACATATACCTCCAGCCAATATGTACCATATTCAAAAAATACAAGATTAATTATTATATATATGCGGACGACATTATGCTATTCTCTGAATTTAACGTAAATAACCCAAATCACAACAATCTAATAAACTGCCTTACAGAAGTTGAAGAATGGCTATGTTTAAACAACTTAGCTATTAACATAAAAAAACCAGAAATCCTGATTGCAACAAAAAACTCCAAATATACTCCTCCATCTGACATTAAAATCCTGAATACGACTCTTCCAATCAAAGAAGAAATAAAATACTTAGGAGTTATCATTGACAAAACTCTCAGTTTTACAACACACATCAAGAAACTAACAAAAACAATCTATTACAAACTGCGCTCTATCCAACAACGAAAACCACTATTACAAGACGAAGACTTTAGAACCGTCACACAAGCTTTGATTATGCCATACTTCGATTTTTGTAATGGCATACTACATGGTACAACTAAGAAAAACATCAAAATCTTACAAATGGCCCAAAACGTAACAGCAAGAGTTATATTTAAAGCCAAACTATCTGACCATATTACCCCTATTTTATACACACTACACTGGTTACCCATATTCAGTAGGATCCAATACAAAATACTGTTAACCACTTTCAAATTAATTAATAATATTTTATTTATTTATTTATTTATTACAGTTTCTTATATACCGCGCTATTTAGAATCAGCGCGGTTTACATCATAACAAAACGACCATTACGACAAACTGTCAGGTTTTACATTGAACAGGAGTACAAACTTGGATAACTGGGTTAACTATATACATAATCTATCTACACTGCAGTGTGCGGGCATTTCTAGATTGGGTTATTTCTTGGAGGGGATATCTGGTTTAGTTGCTGTCTGGGAAATATTGGCGGAAAAGGTATGTTTTGAGAGCCTTTCTGAACTGATATAGATTGGTAATGGCTCTAATGTCGGGGGGTAGGGTGTTCCAGCATTTTGGTACATAAAAACTGAATGCCCTGTTTGTGGTGTTCGTGTTGGACTTTGTTGAAGCCTTTGGTATTGCTAGCAAGTTTACAGCTGATGTTCTTCTTGCTCTATTGGGGGGACCATGTGGATTAGATTCGTGAGTGAGAGGGATGAGGTGCCTTTGATTGCCTTAAATGCTAATACAAGGGATTTGAAGGTGATTCTCCCGTGAATTGGTAGCCAGTGCAGCTGTTTGAGAATGGGAGTCACGTGGTCGTTTCTGGATGCACCGTAGAGGACCCTAGCTGCGGCATTCATGGCCAACTGTAAGGGGGTTAGTGTGGATTGGGGGAGACCTTGTAGGATGGCATTTGCAAAGTCAAAATGCGGCAGGATCAGCGCTTGATATATGGTACGGAAATCGTCTGGGTCCAGCAGGGAGCGTAGGTGTTTGAGGGAACGGATTTTGAAGTAGATGGCTTTGACTACGCTGCTTATGTGGCGTCTCATGTCTAGATGTTGGTCCAGGGTAACTCCCAAATATTTTATTGCATCTTTAGTTTGCAAATCAGCTTCCTTGACACTGACGTGGGATGGGGGCGTAAAGTTGGAGTCTCTGGAGATGAAAAGGACCTCTGTTTTTTCATGCTGGATACGTAGGTTCTGTGTCTGGAGCCATGTTGAAACTGCATTGAAACAATCTGTGAGTGGGGTCAGGTCCATGTGGGTTGTGGAGAAAGGCATGTATAAAAGAATGTCATCTGCATATATCATGCAGTTTACATTGAATGATCTTATGATATTGCATATGGGCTGCATGTAGATATTGAAGAGTAAGGAGGATAATGAGGATCCTTGAGGTACCCCTTGTTTTTGATGGAAGTGGCTAGACTCTTCTGATCCAGACTTCACATATTGCCATCTATCGTCCAGATAAGACTTGCACCATTTTAGTGCCTTGTTGCAGACACCCTTTTCTTTTAGTCTTCCCAGGAGGATTTCGTGACTCACGGAGTCAAAAGCCGCGGCGATGTCTAGGAAAATGAGGACAAAACCTTGATGGATGTTGTCGATTCCTGTGATGATATTGTTGATTAGACCAGTGAGTAGTGTCTCAACCCCGTGATGTTCTCTGAACCCATGTTGGCAGTTATCTAAGGGAGCAACAGAGTCTATGTGATCTTGAATTTGCCGTTGTGCTTCCTTCTCGATTATTTTGGCTAAGATGGGGATGCTAGCTATTGGTCGATAGGAGTCTACCTTTTGGGGGTCCAGTTTGGGGTTTTTCAGTAATGGTCTAATGGACGTCTGCTTGAGTGAAGTGGGAAAATAACCTGTTGAAAAGGAGAGTTTCATTATATTTGCGATGACAGGACTGAGTACATCACGTAGTTCCTTGATCCAAAAAGCTGGACATGGGTCGGTCTGTGCAGTGGAGGTGTTGAGTGATGCTATGGTGTTCTCAATACATTTATTGGATGGTGTGGAAAAAAAGTTAAGTGGAGAGAGGTCCGCCGGTTCTTGATATTGGACTGCTGTGACCTTGTTAGTTTGTACAATCTTGGATTGCAGATAATCAGCGAATTCTTGTGGATGTATGTTGATGTGTTGCTCGGGTGATGGTTCCTTTGAGAGGGATTTGACCAAATTGAAGAGGTCACGAGGTTTATTCAATGACCTCTTTAGGGTGTCAGTGTGATATTGTCTCATTCTGATAGAGATTGTTCCTCGATGTATTGCAAGGTGGGTTAGGTATGCGGTCTGATCTTCCGGTGAGCGTGATCGGCGCCATCGGCGTTCGAGTCTACGTAATTGCCCCATCACACTTATCTACTCTTCTTCACAGCCCACCCGATAATAGGATAAGACGGAGAAAAAACCTTAATACATTAGCAGTCCCAGATCTAATAAGGAAAACAAAACACTCAACAAGTAACAGTGCCTTTTCCCTTGTTGCTCCAATACTGTGGAACAATCTTCCAGATCAACTAAGAGAAACTAAAGATCTACTAACATTCAGAAAAGACCTAAAAACTCATCTATTCACACAACACTACACTAATAGTGAAACAGGTATAACTTCCCAACCACCATAAACTGAATTTATTCACACTATCCAAATGTATATCAACAACTAGAACAACGACAATTGCAAATTATATTTAACATGATATTAATTCTTCTTACATATACATATGTAATATATTTTATTGTAATATAGTTTCAATAATTGTTCCAGTTATATTGTAATACATTAATGATGTTATACACAATTCATGTTATAATGTAATATAGTTCATAAAGTTCTATGTACCTGTTTGATTTTTGTTGTAATGTAAACCGCTGCTGATCCTTGGAAGCAGCGGTATATAAAAGCTGTTCAAATAAATAAATAAATAAAAGGGCAAGGGGTTCTACTCCAGATACTTCCTCATCCCAAAGAGGACACGGGGCCTAAGGCCCATCCTCAACCTGTGCAACTTCAACAAATTCCTGGTGAGGGAGAAGTTCAAGATGCTCTTCCTTGGAACATTGCTGCCATACCTCCAACAGGGAGACTGGCTATGCTCCTTTGACCTCAAGGATGCTTATACTCGCGTCCTCATCTACCCTAACCACAGGCAGTACCTGCGGTTCATAGTAGGGGGCAGGCACTTTCAATACAGGGTGCTTCCCTTCGGCCTAGCCTCTGCCCCAAGGGTCTTTACAAAATACCTGGCAGTCATGGCTGCCTTCTTCCAACTTCAGGGAGTCTTCATTTTTCCCTACCTGGACAACTGGCTCATAAATCGAGGCACAGCATCCGAGGTGCAGCAGGCCACCGCATGCACCATGCAGATTCTGCAACACTTGGACTTCGTTGTAAACTACCCCAAGTCTCACCTGCTCCCGACAACAGTGCCTGGAGTTCACTGGAGCAAAAATCGACACCCTCCAGTCGAAGGCCTTCTTGCCCAAGGACTGAGCCGATCGTCTCAGGTCTCTACCTCAGGACTTACAGCACCGTCCCTCGGTGCCCGCCCAGCTTCTTCTGCACCTCCTGAGGGCACATGGCCTCCATGGTCCACATCACCCAAGATGCTTGCCTCCAAATGAGGACAGCGCAGTGGTGTCTCCGGGACCAGTGGTCTCAGGCTACAGGCCGCCTCCGAGACAGAGTTTCGGTGATCCGCCAGTTGACAGACTCCCTGGCCTAAGAATATAAGATATGCCATACTGGGTCAGACCAAGGTCCATCAAGCCCAGTATCCTGTTCCAATAGTGGCCAATCTAGGTCATAAGTACCTAGCAGTTTCCCCAAAAGACACAGGTTCCTCAGTGCTTGTATTGGGTCACACAGTGATATCCCTTGTCACTTTTAATAATGGTTTATGTACCTTTCCTCCAGGAACTTGTCCAAACCTTTTTTAATCCCAGCTACACTAACACTTTTTACAACATCCTCCGGTAACAAATTACAGAGTTTGATTACACATTGAGTGAAAAAATATTTTCTCTTATTAGTCTTAAATAGGTTACCCTGTAGCTTCATTGCATGTCCCCTAGTCTTTTTATATTCTGGTGATGTAAACAATCGATCTACGTTTACCCATTCCACTCCATTCATGAATTTATAGACCTCTATCATATCTCCCCTCAGCCGTCTCTTCCAGGTTGAAGAGCCCTAACCTTTTTAGCCTCTCTTCATAGGGGTATCCTTCCATCCCCTTTACCATTTTGGTGGCTCTTCTCTGTATCTTTTCTAATAACGCTATATCTTTTTTTAAGATATGGCGACCAGAATTGCACACAATATTCAAGGTGCGGTCGCACCATGAAACAATACAGAGGCATTATAATATCCTTTGTTTTATTTTCCATTCCTTTCCTTATGATACCTAGCATTCTATTTGCTCTCTTGGCCCCCGCTGCACACTGGGCGGAGGGTTTTAAAATGTTATCCACAATGACACCTGAATCTTTTTACTGGATGGTGGTTCCTAATGTGGAACCTTACATCGGTAACCATAGTTTGGGTTGTTCTTTCCTAGGTGCATAACTTTGCACTTGTCCACATTAAATTTCATCTGCCATTTGGATGCCCAGTCTTCCAATTTATCAAGATCCTCTTGCAATTTTCCATAATCCTCTTTGGTTTTAACAACTTTAAATAGCTTTGTGTCATCTGCAAATTTAATAAACTCACTCATTATTTTCATTTCCACATCATTTATGAATATGTAAAAAAGTAGTGGATACAGTGCAGATCCTTGGGGTACTGCACTATTCACCTTTCTCCACTGGAAAAATGACATTTAACCCTACCCTCTGCTTTCTATCTTTTAACCAGTTCCTGATACACAATAGTGTATCACCTCCTATCCCATGACTTTTTAGTTTTGCCAAAAGTCTCTGAGGGACCTTGTCAAAGGCTTTCTGAAAGTCCAGATACACTATATCAAACGACTCACCTTTGTCTACCTGTTTATTCACACCTTCAAAAAAACATATCAGATTAGTAAGAAAAGATCGTCCTTGTCTAAAGCCATGTTGGTTGTCTCCAATTAAGCCATAACTATCTACATGCTGACTAATTTTGTTCTTTATGATGGTTTCTACCATTTTTCCCAGTACTGCCATCAGGCCCACCGGTCTGTAGTTTCCCAGATCACCCCTGGAAGCCTTTTTAAAAATTGGCGTTGCATTGGCGATCCTCCAATCTTCAGGTATTACAGATGATTTTAATGATAGTTCACAGATTACTAATATCAGGTCTGCAATCTCATATTTCAATTCTTTCAACACCCTTGGGTGATGCCATCCGGTCCAGGTGATTTGCTACTCTTCAGTTTATCAAATAATTGTAATACATCTTCCCGATGTAGCGATATTTCTTTCAATTCTTCTGCAGCATTACCTTTAAATACCACTTCAGTCATGGGTAACATCCCTACATCTTCCTCAGTAAAGACAGAAGCAAAGAATTCATTCAGTCTCTCTGCTATAGCCTTGTCCCCTCTTACTGCCCCTTTTACCCCTCTATCATCTAATGGTCCAACTGATTCACAGGTTTTTTGCTACGAATGTACTTAAAGTCTTTATTATGCATTTTTGCTTACACAAAGTTTCTTCTCAAATTCTCTCTTTGCCTGCTTTATCAATGCCTTGCATTAACTTTCCAGTGCTCGTGCTGTTTCCCGTTTTCATCATTTGGCTCCTTTTTCCATTTTCTGAAAGATGTTTTTTTGGCAACAACAGCCTCTCTGACCTCACCTTTGAACCATGCTGGCAGTTTTTTGGACTTCCTTCCATTTTTCTTAAAGTGTGGAATACAGCCGGTCTGTGCTTCCAAGATAGTATTTTTAAGCAACACCCAAACTTGATGTAAGTCTTTAACCTTTGCAACTGCTCCTTTTAGTTTTTTTTTTAACTATTTTCCTCATTTTATCATAGTCTCCCTTTCAAAAGTTAAAAGGTAGTAGTAGATTTCTTTACTATTCCTCCTCCATTAAATAAATCAAATTAAATCAGCTGGGAAACTGGCTGGTACTTGGTAGATCTCTCTCTTTTCCTTTAACAGATACCTAAGCTCCACGAACAGAACAATGGCTGGGAAAAATCGTATCGCTAAAGCTGTTGCCCCCGTTACAGCTTCTGCCTCGGTCCAGACAGAGGTCCTAATGCCAGTTGAAGAACCGGTTCCATGTGCAGGATGCCTGCATGCTGAAGCTCTGAGGAAACAAGTGGAGGCACTTAGAGGAGGTGGCGAGGCTGAGGAGCTTTCAAGACAGTGAGAAGTACATTGAGATGCTTCTTGCAGCAACCAAGCTCTCCAGCAGAGGAGAAGATGGGTGCCAACAGAATGTCAATGGTTGGACACAAGTCACCAGGGCCTGCAAAATCACCAATCCAACTTCTCCAGCCCTTGAATTGAAGAACCATTATGCAGCCCTGGAAGTGGAGGAGGTGAAAGCATCCCTGGAAAGGGAAGAACCAGAGCTCAAGTACCCCAAAGTTGCAGAATCAGTGACCCAAGGAAACAAAGGTGTAGTGGTTGTTGGAGACTCTTTTCTGAGGGGTACTGAGGTGTCCATCTGCCGACCAGACTTGATGTCCAGAGAGGTATGCTGTCGGCCTGGTGCCAAAAATCCAAGATGTTACGGAGAGTTTGCCGAGACTCATCAAGCTCACTGACTATTACCCAATGTTGCTAATCCATATTGGAACAAATGATACTGCCAGGTATACCTCGGAACGTATCAAAAATGACTTCATGGCTCTGGGACAGAGGGTGAAACAGTTAGGTGCACAGGTGGTGTTCTCTTCAATCCTCCCTGTTGAGGGTAAAGGCCAAGGCAAAGAGGCTCGCATCCTGGAGATGAATGCATGGCTGTGTGCATGGTGTCATCAAGAGCGTTTTGGTTTCCTAGACCATGGGATGGTGTTCCAAGGGTTGCAGAGCAGAGATGTCATCCATCTGTCCAAGAAAGGTCAACGCGTCTTTGGTAGTAGAGTAGCTAATCTACTGAAGAGGGCTTTAAACTAGACTCGTTGGGGATGGGTGAAGAAAGCCCCCAGGTAGGTGATACATTAAATACCTTTATGGAAATGGGTAACAGGGGTAACATATGGAAAGCAGTGTGTATAAACGCCCGTAGCATGGGAAATAAGATCCCTGATGTTGAAGCTTTGGTGGGAGTGGCTGACTTGGATTTAGTGGCAGTTACAGAAACATGGTTCACAGAAAACCATGATTGGGATGTAACTATACCTGGCTATACTTTATTCCAAAAGGACAGGGTAGGAAGAAGAGGAGGAGGAGTGGCACTATATGTAAAAACTACTATTAAAGCTTTGGAATTACAGAGCTTAAAAGGGATAGAGGAGGCATTGTGGGTTAAACTAGAAAGAGGGAAAGAGAAATCAATTTGCATTGGTGTGATATACAGACCTCCCTCAAAAGAGGAAGAGTTGGACAGAGTTAATTGAAGACATACGCAGCATTGCTAGGAAAGGGGAAGTGCTACTAATAGGAGATTTCAACATGCCAGATGTTGTTTGGCTCATTCCTGCTGCAGTATCATCTAGAAGTAAGGAGATCCTGGATTCTCTACAGGGAGAACTATTCAGGCAATTGGTAACAGACCCCACACGTGAAGGGGCCATACTGGACTTGGTGCTTACCAATGGTGAAAGTGTTTCTGATGTTGTAGTGGGAGATCATTTTGCATCCAGTGATTACCAGATGGTGTGGTTCAGTATTAGGACTAGGGCTGTTAGAATCCATTCAAAGGTGAGGATTTTAGACTTTAGGAAGACTAACTTTGCAAAGATGGGCCAATACCTGAGGGAGTCGTTAGTGGGATGGGAACAGCTGGGGGATGTAGAAAAACAGTGGGCAAAACTGAAAGGGGATATTTTAAGGGCAACCAACCTTTTTGTTAAAATGGTAAATAAAGGTAAAAGGAAAAGAGGACCGCTATGGTTTTCGAAAGAAGAAGCTGAAAAAGTGAAGAAAAAAGAGGGAGGCCTTCATGAAATACAAGAGATCACAGAGAGAGGAAGACAGGCATATGTAGTTGGAAAAACTAAGAGAAGCTAGCAAAGTAGTCAAGAAGGCAAAGATTCAAAAGGAGGAGGAAATAGCCAATGCAATAAAATGGGGGGATAAGAGATTTTTCAGATATATTAGTGAGAAGAGGAAGGGCAAAAGTGGTATTGTCAGACTCAAGGGTGCAGGGGAGGAATATGTAGAAGCTGATAAGGATAAAGCGGAGTTGCTTAACAAATATTTTTGTTCTGTGTTCACAGATGATGAACTGGAGCAGGACCTCAGAAAACACACACAAATAGGAACAGAAGCGAGGGACATCTTGAACAATATTCAGAAGACTCTGTTCGTGAGAAACTAGCTCAACTTAAAGTAGACAAAGCGATGGGACCAGATGGGATACACCCTAGAATACTGAGTTAAACTTGGGGACGTTCTAGCATCTCCACTGACTGACCTTTTCAATGCCTCGTTGGAGTCGGGAGTGGTGCCAAAGGACTGGAGAGAGGCTCATGTGGTGCCTTTACACAAAAGCGGAAGTAAGGATGTGGTTAAAAACTACAGGCCGGTTAGTTTAACTTCTATGGTGAGTAAATTATTGGAAACGCTGCTGAAAGAGAAAATAGTGATGTTTCTGGAGTCCAGCGGATTACAGGATCCGAGGCAGCATGGATTCACCAGAGGCAGGTCTTGTCAGACAAATCTGATTGATTTCTTTGACTGGGTGACCAGGGAGTTGGACCGAGGGAGAGCCCTAGATGTGGTATATTTAGATTTCAGTAAAGCTTTTGACACTGTTCCTCACAGGCGACTTATAAACAAACTGAGCACTCTAGGGATGAACCCTAAAGTTACTGCTTGGGTTAGAAATTGGTTGGGTGGGAGGCGACAAAGAGTACAAGTAAATGGAGCTCACTCTGAGGAGAAGGATGTTACCAGTGGTGTGCCCCAGGGATCTGTCCTTGGGTCTGATTCTTTTTAACATCTTTGTTAGTGATATAGCGGAAGGGCTGTCGGCTAAGGTTTGCCTCTTTGCGGATGATACCAAAATCTGCAATAGAGTAGACACCCAGGAAGGTGTAGATAACATGAGGAGGGATCTAGCTAAGCTTGAAGAATGGTCTAGAATTGGGCAGCTGGGATTTAATGTTAAAAAATGTAAGGTCATGCATTTGGGCTGCAGCAATCCAAGGGAGCAATATAGTATAGGGGGTGAAGTACTTTTGTCCACTGAAGAAGAGCGGGATCTAGGCGTGGTTGTGTCTAATGATCTTAAAGTAGCTAAACAGGTAGAAAAAAAAAAAAGGCGACGGCAAAAGCTAGAAGGATGCTTGGGTTGCATTATGGAGAGGCCTGGCTAGCAGAAAAAAGGAGGTGATACGGGCCTCTGTCTAAGTCCTTTGGTGCGACCTCATTTGGAGTATATGATGTGCAATTTCTGGAGACCGCACCTTCAAAAGGATGTTTGAAACAGGATGGAGTTGGTACAGAGGGTGGCTACTAAAATGATTAGTGGTTTTCATTATAAAGTATATGAGGACAGACTTAAGGATCTTAATATGTACACATTAGAGGAAAGACGGGATCGAGTGATATGATTGA
>CM066031.1:111898273-112066356 GCA_033557465.1 Ichthyophis bannanicus | reverse complement strand
TTTCCCCAAAAGACACAGGTTCCCTCAGTGCTTGTATTGGGTGGGTACACAGTGATATCCATTGTCACTTTTTAATAATGGTTTTATGTACCTTTCCCTCCAGGAACTTGTCCAAACCTTTTTTAATCCCAGCTACACTAACAACCCTTTGACAACATCCTCCGGTAACAAATTACAGAGTTTTGATTACACCACATTGAGTGAAAAAATATTTTCTCTTAATTAGTCTTAAATACGGTTACCCTGTAGCTTCATTGCATTGTCCCCTAGTCTTTTTATATTCTGGTGATGTGAAACAATCGATCTACGTTTTACCCATTCCACTCACTCCAGTTCCTGAATTTATAGACCTCTATCATATCTCCCCTCAGCCGTCTCTTCCAGGTGTGAAGAGCCCTAACCTTTTTAGCCTTCTCTTCCTAGGGGTATCCTTCCATCCCCTTTACCATTTTGGTGGCTCTTCTCTGTATCTTTTCTAATAACGCTATATTCTTTTTTTAAGATATGGCGACCAGCAATTGCACACAATATTCAAGGTTGCGGTCGTCGCCACCATGAAACAATACAGAGGGCATTAATAATATCCTTTGTTTTATTTTCCATTTCCCTTTCCTTATGATACCTAGCATTCCTATTTGCTCTCTTGGCCCCCCGCTGCACACTGGGCGGAGGGTTTTAAAATGTTATCCACAATGACACCTGAATCTTTTTACTGGATGGTGGTTCCTATGTGGAACCTTACATCGGTAACCATAGTTTGGGTTGTTCTTTCCTAGGTGCATAACTTTGCACTTGTCCACATTAAATTTCATCTGCCATTTGGATGCCCCAGTCTTCCAATTTATCAAGATCCTCCTTGCAATTTTCCATAATCCTCTTTGGTTTTAACAACTTTAAATAGCTTTGTGTCATCTGCAAATTTAATAAAACTCACTCATTATTTTCATTTCCACATCATTTATGAATATGTAAAAAAGTAGTGGATACAGTGCCGATCCTTGGGGTACTGCACTATTCACCTTTCTCCACTGGAAAAATGACCATTTAACCCTACCCTCTGCTTTCTATCTTTTAACCAGTTCCTGATACACAATAGTGTATCACCTCCTATCCCATGACTTTTTTAGTTTTGCCAAAAGTCTCTGAGGGACCTTGTCAAAGGCTTTCTGAAAGTCCAGATACACTATATCAACGACTCACCTTTGTCTACCTGTTTATTCACACCTTCAAAAAAACATATCAGATTAGTAAGAAAAAGATCGTCCTTGTCTAAAGCCATGTTGGTTGTCTCCAATTAAGCCATAACTATCTACATGCTGACTAATTTTGTTCTTTATGATGGTTTCTACCATTTTTCCCAGTACTGCCATCAGGCCCACCGGTCTGTAGTTTTCCCAGATCACCCCTGGAAGCCTTTTTAAAAATTGGCGTTGCATTGGCGATCCTCCAATCTTCAGGTATTACAGATGATTTTAATGATAGTTCACAGATTACTAATATCAGGTCTGCAATCTCATATTTCAATTCTTTCAACAACCCTTGGGTGATGTGCCATCCGGTCCAGGTGATTTGCTACTCTTCAGTTTATCAAATAATTGTAATACATCTTCCCGATGTAGCGATATTTCTTTCAATTCTTCTGCAGCATTACCTTTAAATACCACTTCAGTCATGGGTAACATTCATACATCTTCCTCAGTAAAGACAGAAGCAAGAATTCATTCAGTCTCTCTTGCTATAGCCTTGTCCCCTCTTACTGCCCCTTTTAACCCCTCTATCATCTAATGGTCCAACTGATTCACAGGTTTTTTTTTGCTACGAATGTACTTAAAGTCTTTATTATGCATTTTTGCTTACACAAAGTTTCTTCTCAAATTCTCCTCTTTGCCTGCTTTATCAATGCCTTGCATTAACTTTCCAGTGCTCGTGCTGTTTCCCGTTTTCATCATTTGGCTCCTTTTTTCCATTTTCTGAAAGATGTTTTTTTTGGCACAACAGCCTCTCTGACCTCACCTTTGAACCATGCTGGCAGTTTTTTGGACTTCCTTCTTCCATTTTTCTTAAAGTGTGGAATACAGCCGGTCTGTGCTTCCAAGATAGTATTTTTAAGCAACACCCAAACTTGATGTAAGTCTTTAACCTTTGCAACTGCTCCTTTTAGTTTTTTTTTTTAACTATTTTCCTCATTTTATCATAGTCTCCCTTTCAAAAGTTAAAAGGTAGTAGTAGATTTCTTTACTATTCCTCCTCCATTAAATAAATCAAATTAAATCAGATGGGAAACTGGCTGGTACTTGGTAGATCTCTCTCTTTTCCTTTAACAGATACCTAAGCTCCACGAACAGAACAATGGCGGGGAAAAATCGTATCGCTAAAGATGTTGCCCCCGTTTACCGCTTCTGCCATCGGTCCAGACAGAGGTCCTAATGCCAGTTGAAGAACCGTTTCCATGTGCAGGATGCCTGCATGCTGAAGCTCTGAGGAAACAAGTGGAGGCACTTAGAGGAGGTGGCGAGGCTGAGGAGCTTTCAAGACAGTGAGAAGTACATTGAGATGCTTCTTGCAGCAACCAAGCTCTCCAGCAGAGGAGAAGATGGGTGCCAACAGAATGTCAATGGTTGGACACAAGTCACCAGGGCCTGCAAAATCACCAATCCAACTTCTCCAGCCCTTGAATTGAAGAACCATTATGCAGCCCTGGAAGTGGAGGAGGTGAAAGCATCCCTGGAAAGGGAAGAACCAGAGCTCAAGTACCCCAAAGTTGCAGAATCAGTGACCCAAGGAAACAAAGTGTAGTGGTTGTTGGAGACTCTTTTCTGAGGGGTACTGAGGTGTCCATCTGCCGACCAGACTTGATGTCCAGAGAGGTATGCTGTCGGCCTGGTGCCAAAATCCAAGATGTTACGGAGAGTTTGCCGAGACTCATCAAGCTCACTGACTATTACCCAATGTTGCTAATCCATATTGGAACAAATGATACTGCCAGGTATACCTCGGAACGTATCAAAAATGACTTCATGGCTCTGGGACAGAGGGTGAAACAGTTAGGTGCACAGGTGGTGTTCTCTTCAATCCTCCCTGTTGAGGGTAAAGGCCAAGGCAAAGAGGCCTCGCATCCTGGAGATGAATGCATGGCTGTGTGCATGGTGTCATCAAGAGCGTTTTGGTTTCCTAGACCATGGGATGGTGTTCCAAGGGTTTGCAGAGCAGAGATGTCATCCATCTGTCCAAGAAAGGTCAACGCGTCTTTGGTAGTAGAGTAGCTAATCTACTGAAGAGGGCTTTAAACTAGACTCGTTGGGGATGGGTGAGAAAGGAAAGCCCCCAGGTAGGTGATACATTAAATACCTTTATGGAAATGGGTAACAGGGGTAACATATGGAAAGCAGTGTGTATAAACGCCCGTAGCATGGGAAATAAGATCCCTGATGTTGAAGCTTTGGTGGGAGTGGCTGACTTGGATTTAGTGGCAGTTACAGAAACATGGTTCACAGAAAACCATGATTGGGATGTAACTATACCTGGCTATACTTTATTCCAAAGGACAGGGTAGGAAGAAGAGGAGGAGGAGTGGCACTATATGTAAAAACTACTATTAAAGCTTTGGAATTACAGAGCTTAAAAGGGATAGAGGAGGCATTGTGGGTTAAACTAGAAAGAGGGAAAGAGAAATCATTTGCATTGGTGGGGTGATATACAGACCTCCCTCAAAAGAGGAAGAGTTGGACAGAGTTAATTGAAGACATACGCAGGCATTGCTAGGAAAGGGGAAGTGCTACTAATAGGAGATTTCAACATGCCAGATGTTGTTTGGCTCATTCCTGCTGCAGTATCATCTAGAAGTAAGGAGATCCTGGATTCTCTACAGGGAGAACTATTCAGGCAATTGGTAACAGACCCCACACGTGAAAGGGGCCATACTGGACTTGGTGCCTTACCAATGGTGAAAGTGTTTCTGATGTTGTAGTGGGAGATCATTTTGCATCCAGTGATTTACCAGATGGTGTGGTTCAGTATTAGGACTAGGGCTGTTAGAATCCATTCAAAGGTGAGGATTTTTAGACTTTAGGAAGACTAACTTTGGCAAAGATGGGCCAATACCTGAGGGAGTCGTTAGTGGGATGGGAACAGCTGGGGGATGTTAGAAAAACAGTGGGCAAAACTGAAAGGGGATATTTTAAGGGCAACCAAACCTTTTTGTTAAAATGGTAAATAAAGGTAAAAGGAAAAGAGGACCGCTATGGTTTTCGAAAGAAGAAGCTGAAAAAGTGAAGAAAAAAGAGGGAGGCCTTCATGAAATACAAGAGATCACAGAGAGAGGAAGACAGGCATATGTAGTTGGAAAAACTAAGAGAAGCTAGCAAAGTAGTCAAGAAGGCAAAGATTCAAAAGGAGGAGGAAATAGCCAATGCAATAAAATGGGGGGATAAGAGATTTTTCAGATATATTAGTGAGAAGAGGAAGGGCAAAAGTGGTATTGTCAGACTCAAGGGTGCAGGGGAGGTAGGAATATGTAGAAGCTGATAAGGATAAAGCGGAGTTGCTTAACAAATATTTTTGTTCTGTGTTCACAGATGATGAACTGGAGCAGGACCTCAGAAAACACACACAAATAGGAACAGAAGCGAGGGACATCTTGAACAATATTCAGAAGACTCTGTTCGTGAGAAACTAGCTCAACTTAAAGTAGACAAAGCGATGGGACCAGATGGGATACACCCTAGAATACTGAGTTAAACTTGGGGACGTTCTAGCATCTCCACTGACTGACCTTTTCAATGCCTCGTTGGAGTCGGGAGTGGTGCCAAAGGACTGGAGAGAGGCTCATGTGGTGCCTTTACACAAAAGCGGAAGTAAGGATGTGGTTTAAAAATACAGGCCGGTTAGTTTAAATTCGGTTGTGAGTTAATTATTGGTAATGCTTCTGAAAGATAAAATATTGATGTTTCTGGAGACCAGAGTATTACAGGATCAGATGCATCATGTATTCAACTGAGGCAGGTATTGTCAGATAAATATGATTGATTTCTTTGACTGGGTGACCAGGGAGTTGGACCGAGGGAGAGCCCTAGATGTGGTATATTTAGATTTCAGTAAAGCTTTTGACACTGTTCCTCACAGGCGACTTATAAACAAACTGAGCACTCTAGGGATGAACCCTAAAGTTACTGCTTGGGTTAGAAATTGGTTGGGTGGGAGGCGACAAAGAGTACAAGTAAATGGAGCTCACTCTGAGGAGAAGGATGTTACCAGTGGTGTGCCCCAGGGATCTGTCCTTGGTCTGATTCTTTTTAACATCTTTGTTAGTGATATAGCGGAAGGGCTGTCGGCTAAGGTTTGCCTCTTTGCGGATGATACCAAAATCTGCAATAGAGTAGACACCCAGGAAGGTGTAGATAACATGAGGAGGGATCTAGCTAAGCTTGAAGAAATGGTCTAGAATTTGGCAGCTGGGATTTAATGTTAAAAAATGTAAGGTCATGCATTTGGGCTGCAGCAATCCAAGGGAGCAATATAGTATAGGGGGTGAAGTACTTTTGTCCACTGAAGAAGAGCGGGATCTAGGCGTGGTTGTGTCTAATGATCTTAAAGTAGCTAAACAGGTAGAAAAGGCGACGGCAAAAGCTAGAAGGATGCTTGGGTGCATATGGAGAGGAATGGCTAGCAGAAAAAAGGAGGTGATAATGCCTCTGTATAAGTCTTTGGTGCGACCTCATTTGGAGTATAGTGTGCAATTCTGGAGACCGCACCTTCAAAAGGATGTGAACAGGATGGAGTTGGTACAGAGGGTGGCTACTAAAATGATTAGTGGTTTTCATTATAAAGTATATGAGGACAGACTTAAGGATCTTAATATGTACACCTTAGAGGAAAGACGGGATAGAGGTGATATGATTGAGATGTTTAAATACCTCCGTGGCATAAATGTACAGGGAGAGAGCCTCTTTCAATTGAAAGCAAGTTCTGCTATGAGGGGACATGGGATGAGGGTGAAGGGAGATAGATTCAGGAGTGATATGCGGAAATATTTCTTTACGGAAAGAGTAGTGGGTCCGTGGAATAGTCTTCCAGTGGAGGTGGTAGAGATGAGGACAGTAACTGAATTCAAAAAAGCATGGGACAAACACAGAGAATCTCTAAAGGTAAAAAAGGGGACTGTTGTAGTTGTTGATATGGAAGGACAGACTAGATAGGCCATGTGGTCTTTTTCTGTCATATTTCTGTTATTATGTTTCTATGTAAATGTGATTATGCTATGATCACTATTGCCAAGTGGCCCCAACACCCTTATCTCTTGCACCAGATCTGGTGTTCCACTAAGGACTAAGTCCAAAGTGGCTTTCCCTCTGGTCAGTTTATGAACCAGCTACTCCAAGAAGCAATCATTTATTTCATCTAGAAACTTTATCTGCTTAGCATGTCCTGCCATGTCACTGACCCAGTCAATACCGGGGTAATGGAAATCACCCATTATTTTTACTGTTCTGTAACATTTGTTAGCTTCCCTGATTTCTTTAAGCATTTCATCATCCATTTTTTCATTTTGGCCAGGCGGTCAATAGTACACCCCCACTGTCATCACTTTCCCCTTTTTACATAGAGATTCTACAGTGAGTTTTGTTTCCTGTAGAACTTTAATTCTTTGTGACTCAATGCACTCTCTAACATAGAGCGCAACCCCTCCACCAATTTGATAAGTTCTATCATTATGATATAGTTTGTACCCAGGTATCACAGTATCCCACTGGTTGTCTTCCTTCCACCATGTCTCTGAGATACCAATCATATCTAACTTTTCATTTAGTGCTATATATTCTAATTCTCCCATCTTATTTTTTAGACTTCTAGCATTTGCATACAAGCATTTTAGAGACTGTATTTTATTCATATTAATCTGGTTATCGTTAATGTGATAAGGAAGCCTGTAGTGAGCCTATGGAAATAGGAGAAACTAATGATTTTACCTTTAAGAAAAGTGATATCCCTGCAGTGCACAGGTTTCAGGTTTTGCCTAGAGAAAGCAAGCACAGAGAAATTGAACCTAGTCTGCCACACCCAAGCTTTGTTGACATAGTTGCAGGTTTGGAACATAATTGCAAGCACCTGTCCAGAGAGGGAGAGACACCGCCCGGGAAGCAGGGATATAAACATTGGCTAGAGAGAGAGAGCGGGGTCAGAGGAGAAGGGGAGAAGAGAAGAAGGTGGAGAGAGCCTGGGAGGAGAGAGACCAGGAGAGGAGTGCTCGGAGAGAGAGAGCAGAGAAGCCTTCAAACCCCAGTTCCTGATAAGAAGGTTCAGAGAGCCCAGGACTCGGCACAAGAGTGAAGAGCCAAGCCTGGAACAGGAAGCCGTGGCAGAGCTCCAGGGAGGAACTCAAGTAAGTGAACCAGGGACTGTTTCCCCGAAGCTGGAGGGAGACTGGTGAATACAGCCAGGGAGAAGTGTCCACAGCGTCTGGTACGTTTTATCCTTACCGGGTAGAGCTGTGCTCAAGGGAGACACAGGGTTTCTCACAGAATTTACCCTGAGACATACGTTAAAAGCTCAGAGCAGGGCACTGCATTACCAGAGCAGGTGGACCTTATTGAGCAAGATTCATTGCCTCCAGAGGTACTCATGGACTGTACACTATGTCAAACTGATAGCATTGAGTCCCTTTGCTAAGGAATAGCTGAAAGGATAAAGTCTCCTGAAAAGTAGAGTAAAGAAACCTAGCCTTAAGAGAAGGTAGGAACTTGCTCTTGTCAAGGGGAGGATACCTGTTGCATGTACATTTGAGTGCTTAATGAAGACAAAGGTAAAAGAAGATATTTTTCTTTGTTGAATGAAGGAGCTGTGTTTTCTTTATCCGTTATGTTGATAAGCAGCTGCATATAATTAATGACTGTGAAGCTCATCTAGCCTAATTTGTAAATAACCTTGAGCGAGTGACTGGAGAAGTATCCTGTTACAATCTGCATAAACTTTGCGTTTGGGGAATAAATTTTGTCATTTGCCTTTACTTTCGGTTTCATGACTACACTTCATCTTAGAAGGCTAAAACTACAACTCCCAGCATGCTTCACCGGAGAAAAATAGTTTATTCAACCTTTTATAAGAGAAGTTAATTGCAACCCTATCCCTCTAAGCCTGAGGCAGAGGTCTGGAGGGTGACAGTAGGCAAGGGTAATTTGGAATCTTTAAGCCCTGTCTGCTCTGTACTCAAGGGCATTTGGGCTATCTTTGTCTTTATTGGAACGTCTCTGCTGATGTGCCCTAACTCATTTTTTTGGATAGTTTCTGATGGCATTCGACCTCACGGAGGCCTATCTGCACATTCCGATTCGGCCGGAGCATCAGCGGTTTCTCTGTTTTGCGATTCCCATGGGGCATTTTCAGTTCAGGGCACTTCCCTTCGGTCTTGCAACCACCCCTCACACTTTCACCAAAGTCATGGTGGTGATGGCCATAGCACTGAGGCAGGAAGGCATCTTGATGCATCCTTATTTGGATGTTTGGCTCATCTGAGCAAAATCCAAGGAGGAGAGCGTTCAAGACACACAGAGGATCATTGCCTGTCTACAAAGTTTAGGATGGGTCATCAATTTTTTTGAAGAGTCAGCTGCAGCCGTCACAGGATGATGTGTATCTGGGGGCTCTGTTCACGATGGACAGGGGCCGTGTGTTGCTGGAAGACTGGATGTGCACTCTACAGGGTCAGGTGCGACTGTTTCTCCGAATGCAGGGATCAGTGGCGGCAGTGATCGATCTCATGCACTGGGCTCAAGCCCACATGAGACTTTTGCAAAGGGCACTATTACAGATGGTGAGCTCAGTGCCACTTACTCATGCAGCCCCTTCCTTGTCCCAAAAGGACCAGGGTGACCCTCTGGTGGTGGCTGTGAAAGGTCAAACTGTTGGCAGCGATGCAGCTTGACCAGGTGGGGGACTCACTGCGAAGCTCAGATAGTGCAGAGTTGCTAGTCAATGATGGAGAGCACTTGGTCCATCAGTTGACTGGAGATGAGAGTGGTCTTTTTGGTGCTACAGAGGTTTTGAGCCTTCCTGCAAGGCAAGACGGTGCACTTGTTTTTGGACAATGCCACCACGGTAACATACATCACTCACCAAGAGGGCACAGGCAGTGTTCATCTGGAGTGCGAGATCACGTCACTGTTGGCATGGGTAGAGGACAATCTACTGACCCTCTCCGTGGCTCATGTGTCTGGCAAAGACAACGTGGCGGCCAATTTTCTCAGTCAGCATCACCTAAACCCTGGCAAGTGGACGCTGAATACGAACATTTTTGCTCTGCTGGTTCAGTGTTGGGGGGCGTCGATCATGGACCTCCGAGTCAGCAAAAATGGCTCATTTCTACAGCAGGAGAAGGGAGTGCATGTCAGATGGCCTGGATGCATTAGTGCAGCGCTAGCCCACAGAGGGGCTGCTGTGTGTGTGTTCCCATCATGGATGCTCATCGATCGAATGGTGCAAAGGATCTAAGCGCATCCAGGACCTGTCATTCTGGTCATGCCTGATTGACCATGACGTCCATGGTACACGGACCTGGTTCGGCTGGTGGTGCCTTCCAGCCCAGACCGATCTTCTCATGCAAGGCCTGGTATTAATGCTGCAAGTGGATTAATTCTTGATTGCGGCCTTGCTCTTGAGAGGGCTAGTTTGAGGAAACGTGGCTACTCGGCGTCGTTCACTTCTACTCTGTTAAAAGCCCTGAAGCACTCCACCACCTTGTCTTATGTGTGGGTGTGGGGAATCTTTGAGGATTGGTGTGCGGACCACGCATGGCGGTCTTTTACAACTTCGATCTTGGATGTCTTGGCATTTTTGCAGGCTGGGCTGGAAAAGGGTCTAACTTGCAGTTCAATCCGGGTGCAGGTGGTGGCGTTGACCTATTACCGGGGTAGAGTCCAGGGGGCATCCCTGGCGACTCATCCAGATGTAGTTCAGATTTTGTGCGCGGTGAATCAGATCCGGCCACCGGTGAGATTGCTGCTCCCTACTTGAAATTTGAATCTCGTGCTGTCTGTTGTGACGGAGGTGCCTTTTGATCCGCTGCTGGCATCCACAGTGAAGGATTTGACACTAAAGATGGTCTTTTTGGTGGCCATCTGTTTGGCCAGGTGGGTCTCTGATTTGCAGGCGCTGTCGTGCCGGGAGCCTTTTCTCTCAATCTCCAAGGAGAAAGTGGTATTGCAGCTGGTGCCTTCCTTTCTGCCTAAGGTCATCTCAGCTTTTCACTTGAATCAACCTGTCACGCTGTTGGTATTTTCGGTGAAGGTGGCAGATGGGCTGGAGCTGCAGATACAACGTTTGGATGTGTATGCTGAAGAGATATTTGAAATGGACGGAGATCTTTAGGAGATTAGACAGGTTGTTTGTCCTCTTTGACGGAGCAAGTAAAGGCAAGGCAGGGTCCAAGGCTTCCATTTCCAGGTGGATTAAGGAAGCGATTTCATCAGCGTATTTGTTGAAAAGAGCGAGTTTACCAACAGGGTTATGGGCTCATTCCACCTGGGCGCAGTCAATGTCTTGGGCGGAAGCCAGTCTAGTTCCTTCAGTGGACATCTGCAGGGTGGCCACATGGTCATCGTTACATACATTTATACGCCATTATCATCTCGATGTGCAGGCAGCGGGAGACACGAGATTCGGAGCAGCGGTGCTGAAGGCCAGACTCTCGGGTCCTTCCCAAGTTTAGTACTGCTATAGTACATCCCACAAGTCATGACTGGACTGGAGGTATGATAAGGAAGGGTTAATTAGGACTTACCTGCTAACTGGCTTTCCTTGAGTACCTCCAGTCCAGTCAGGGACTCTTCCTGGATTGAGATGTATGTGGAGTGTTAGCGATCCCGGGCCTGCAGAGTTGATTCCATAGGTGATAGTCCGGGATTATAGTGATTCTCGTGATGCTGCTGCTGGTTAGGACTCCTGTGGGGGTTTCTCTGGCCTTCATTTTAGTGGCTTCTCATCATGAGCAATCAAGTATACAAAACAAGACAAAGGTATTACAGGTTATAAATTGGTCAAGAGAATTTGAGTACCTGGGTTTGTTTAATCTGCAGGATGAGGTTCCTTAGTTTATGCTGGGTTATCCTGTCTGTCTTTGAGGTGAGAGATATTGCAATGATTTGGACTGGTCCTTAACTGTTGCTCCTATGAGTTTGCTTTGTCAATAGACTACTGAGGCTGGTAGGTGGTGCCAGCTGGTTATATGAGGTGATATCTTAAAAATATTCATGATCAGTCTCCAAGCTGCTGGTTGGGGGTGACAAACCACAAGTCGGTACTGGACTGAAGGTACTCAAGGAAAGCCAATTAGCAGGTAAGTCCTAATAAACCCGTTTTGCACCCCCCGCTCCTTGTATTTCTTCTGACGAATGGCAGGTCTATCCTAAACAGATAGTATAGTGACGACAATGGCACTCTCTGTATATTCAACGCTGCTACCTATATGGATAGTAAATGGCGGTGCTGACTTTAATATAAGACAGTGACCTTGCTGGATGAAAATTTACCCCTGTTTTCACAGCTTATATTGCAAGATCGCCCATTGGGGGGGTACCAAAGTGAAAGTTGGCTCATGGTGCTATAACCCCTTGAGCTGGCCCTGCTGCAATAGCATGTGATTGTCAGTTATCGTGCATTTTGGTGGTCAGTAGCTGGCATGCCCATGTGTTAGTGTTCACTGTGGCCACTTACTGCATGCTAAAACATGCTTTAACTGGATAGCAGCATTTAGCAAAAGGGCCCCGAAGTAAGTGTATTTCAGATAAAATATGAATGAGGAAATATATTTTAAAAAATTATAGATGAGTAGTCAAGAAAAAATAAACAAGGAGTCATTTTGCTAAACTGCACGAGGGTTTTGCAACCAGCAATCATTTAGCGCTGAAGCTAAAGCATGGTAGTTGCCACTGCTGTGTAGTACCTGCCAGGGGTATGTCCAGCATCTAATCCAGGAACAAGCAGGAAGTCATTTCTCACATATGGGTGATGTTGGTACTGATGGAGCCCACGTGGAGCATTTCCCCAGCTTTCAAAGAAAGAATGCTACCATGGATGTGTGATGCCCTTACTGCCACGGGTGCCATCTTGCTCAGTCTCCTTTTTTCTGCAGAGCCCAATGGACGTCGGTCCAATTTCCCCAGAAAAAATCCTTTAAAATTAGCTGATTCTGGTCTGCATACTGGTTCCTCTTCCCACCTCGAGCTGGCGCTGGTCCTGGCACTGGCACTGTTTTCAGCTCCTTTCCCCTTTTTTTTGATCAAGGCTTGCCTCGACTGGGGTTTGCGCCCTTTTTTGCCCAGGGGTCATTGACCCCGGCCGGGTGTTTCCCACTATGTCTCCTGGTGGGTTCAAAAAATGTGACTGCTGCAGTCAAAACTATGTCTATCACCGACACCCATGACTGCTGTTTACACTGCCTGGGACCGGACCATGATAGCAACTCCTGCAACTTGTGCCAGGCCATGATGCCGAAAACCAATAAAAAGCGGTTGTAGGTGCAGGAGAAACTGGTCCCAAGGTCCAACTCGGCACTGGCATCTCCAACGCCGAACTCCAAGCCCAGCACTTCTTGTGAGGACCGAGCATCCTCGGAGTCTCGCGGTGGCAGCTCCTCTGAGAAGACCTCAGATCCTGAGAAAAAGAAGAAAAAATCCTCTAAGCCCATTGAGGTTCTGCCGAAGAAACCCGGTAAGACGGCTCGGAAGGACTCGGGCGACTAAGAGAAGCATCCCACAAAGGTCCTCAGAAAGGATTCCTGGGCCAGCAGAGACCGTGAGAGGTTCCTTGAGACCAATGTTCCCTCTAATTTTCTGTAGGCTGTGTGCACATAAAATATCAGCTTTGTACAGCTTTTGAAGGAAGGTTAAATTTTTGTGTGCCACATAACGACACTCGGAGTTATATACTTTAAAATTTGACTACACGTCAGAATACAGTATATACACCACATTGATTTTAATCAAATTAAATGAAAATAGACGATTACTAAATGAAGCGGGAAATATCTAGTAATTGCAATCATAACTTTTAAATTTTAAGACGTCTGTGTTGTTTTCTATCAGAATCATAGCTGTAATTTTTGTGCGCTCTGTTGTAAAGTATGTGCGCTCGCTCGGCGAGGTGTGTGCGTGCGCACACGCGCACAGCTTAGAGGGAACAGTGCTTGAGACCGTTGTCCTCCTAGAGGACACACTCACGAGAGTGCCAACATCGGGCCTGAGATCCTCGGTGCCCTCGCCGAAAGCTGCGGAGCCTTCTGGCCTGGAAACCAGAATGACAGCCATGGAGCAGAACATCACTGCTATCCTGGCCATGCAGCAGGCAATGATGGCTGGTTTGTCTGCATCTTCTGCCCCGACAACCAGGCCCCCGACTGTGGGGGAGTCCCCGATCATCGAGCTGAGCTCCGAACACCTCTGGCCTTAGGTAAGCCCTCTGCCCCAGTCAAGGTCCTGCTCCCATTCCTTGAGAATCCGGTCCACCCCAGCCAGTTTCTGAGACTCCGACCCCAGGTCCTTGGGAGGCCCCCGGCCCTTTGGCACAGGCCTCGAGGTAAGGAGTCGCAGAGACTCCAACTCTTCGTCCCCCCTCGACTCCGAGTGGGTGACTGAGCATGAGGCCTCTCCAGAAACCAAACAGCACTGAGATGTCCCCTCAGACCCGTCCCCCCAATTCCCCTCAAGAAGACGTGGCCTTCCTCGACTTTGTAAGGGATATGGCCAGATCCCTCTTGGTGCAAACAGAGGCCTAGGAGAACCCACGCACCGAGGAACCAGAGATCCTCAAGTTCAAGGATACTTTCACAGTGCCGGTACAGCCGATCCTCGAGTGGCTATTGTTGCGCATGTGAGAGTCCCCTGACAATCGGTGCCTGTGGTCAGCTGATGCCTCAACGCTATATACCATGTCAGGAAGAGGCTGGGGTTCAACAAGCCCCAACTCCCACATAACTCCATGGTTGTTGAGTCAACCATGCAGAAACTCAAAAGCCAGAAGACCTACTCTTCTATCTTCCCTTGAAGGGATGCTAGAGCCCTCAATGCCCTCGAGAGCAAGTGCTACCAGGGCTCAATGCTGGAGTGTCGAATTCAGGCCTATGAGCTTTATATCGGCATGTACCTGAAGGTCCTGACCCAGGAGTTGTCTGCGTTCTTAGCAGGACTTGCCGGGGAACTCCTCCAGTGGTTCCATGCTCTGGCCTCCGGGATCAAGGACAATGATGGATTTGAGTCAGCAGCTAGGGTAGCAGTGGCTGGCATCAGGGCTCGATGTCAGATATGGCTGAAATCCTCATACCTCGAGCAGTGGGTCCAGTAAAAGCTGCTCAACGTCCCCTGTAACGGTGAAAACTTGTTTGACAAACCTATAGCTGACAAGGCAGCCGAGATCGAGGCCGAAGTGGTGTCCCACCAGAGGCTCTCGAAAAAGACCTCTTCCTTTCCCTGCAAAAAACTCTCGGGGAAAAGGCCCCTATTCCAAGGAAAAAAGGGCCACTTCCTATAGAGTCACTGCTACCAGGCCTTCTCAGGCCAGCAGTAGGGTTCTCACCCGAGTAAGCAGGGCCAAGGAGCTCAGAAGCCAAAGGCTCAGAAGCCCCAGACCCCGGCTCCAACCCAGCAAGGGGGGAGCTTTTGACTCCCAGGGCAGGGGTCTCGCCTCTCCCGGGAGAACTTCACCAGCTCACAGGGGGGGCCACCTGGCACTCTTTGCCCACAAATCGGCCGAGGTCACCTCAGACCAATGGGTGCTGTAGGTGGTAAAGGAGGGATACTTCCTCTGCTTACAATAATAGTGCGACCTGTCCTTCACCAGACCCTTCTGCTCTCAGAGCTTGCAAGTCTGCTCAGGGACAATGCCATGAAGCCTGTACCCAAGCATCTGTGGGGAAAGGGCTTCTACTCAAGGTACTTCCTTGTTCCCAAAAGAATAGGGGGCCTCAGACTCATACTTGACCTGTGAAACTTAAACAAGTTTCTGGTAAGGGAGAAGTTCAAGATGCACTCTCTTGGAACACTGCTGCCCTACCTCCACCAGGGAGATTGCCTGTGCTCCTTGGATCTAAAGGATGCATACAAACACATCCTGATCCACCTCTCCCACAGGCAGTACCTGCAGCTTATGGTGGGAGGAGGGCACTACCAGTACAGAGTATTCACCTTCGGCCTGGCCTCCTCGCCGAAAGTCTTTACAAAATGCCTAATGGTAGTAGCCACCCACTTGTGCCGACAAGGGGCTTTCATTTTCCCCTACCTGGCGACTAGCTCATCAGAGAGAATACAGCCTCAGAGGTCTCTCAGGCCACAAATCGGGCAACCCTCCTTCTGCAGCACCTGGGGTTTGTCATCAACTACCCCAAATCCCATCTCTTCCCAGATCAAAGCCTGGAGTTCATAGGTGCCCAGTTAGACATGTTGCAGGTCAAGGCCGTCCTCCCAAAAGAAAGGGGAGAATGCCTCAGGCAAATGGTAGGAGCGGTACAGCACTGCCGGTCAGTGTGACTCCTCCCATATCTATTAAGCCACATGACCTCGACGATCCATGTCACACACACCCTCAGCTCACTTACACATGTGGACAGCCCAATGCTACTTACGCTCCCAGTGGACGCAAGCCATGGGCGAGCTGCAGGACAGAATTCAGCGTTACGCACCAGCTGGCGGAGTTCCTCAACTGATGGCAAAACTTGCACCACCTCTGGGCGGGAGGGCCCTTCCAGGCACCAGCACTGCAGAGGACCCTGACCCACGGATGCCTTCCTTCTGGGTTGGGGAGCGCATTGCAGGGACCAGCGCACACACGGCAGCTGGTCTCAGGAGTCATTCCTACAAATCAATCTCCTGGAGCTCAGGGCATTCCGCCACCGCGCCTGCAGCACCAACCTGTGTTGATCCAGAAGGACAATCAGGTTGTCATGTTTTATATCAACAAGCACGGACTCGTACTCCCTCTGCTGACAGGTGGTGGCCCTCCTCTCCTTCGTGGCATGCAACGGCATGCTTTTGGAAGCAGTGTACTTCCTGGGCCAGGACAACTGCCTAGTGGACAGGCTGAGCAGAGTTCTGCACCCACATGAGTGGTGCCTACATCCCAGAGTAACGAAGCAGTTCTTCCATCTCTGGGGCAGGCCCATGATGGATCTATTTGCCTCTCTGAACAACACGCAGCTGCCCCGGTTCTACTCACGGTAGCACCCGGAGATAGTGGCAGCAGATGGTTCCTGATTTTGTGGTCCGAGGGCCTACTCTATGCATTCCCATTGACCCCCCCTGGGTGCCAGGACCCTGTTCAAGATCCTGATCGAAAAGGCATCAGTTATCCTGATTGCCTGGGCCACCTGCGGGCAATCTTGGCTCCCTCTGCTGCTCTCCCTGTCAGTAGCGCTCCCAGTTCCTCTGGGCCGAGCCCCAGATCTCCTATCTCAGGAGGAGGGCTCCCTCCTGCACCCCAGTCTGGGGTCCTTAACGCTAACAGCGCAACTGCTGTAAGGGTTGCTCTGGCCCCCTTCAACTTTACAGGAGAGGTCGAGGAGATCCTACTGGCATCTGGGAAATCCTCCAGCAGATGGGCATATGCCTTTAAGCAGAGAAGATTCTCCACCTAGTGCACGGAAAAGGAGGAGAATCCCTTCTTCTGCCATGTACAGGTAGTCTTCCAGTACCTGCTGCTTCTTTCCCACTCTGGGCTGAAGTCTAACTCAGTAAGGGTGCATCTGAACGCCAAACCACTTACCATCACCTTGTTGAGGGTAAACCCCTCTCAAATCAGCCCGGTCTCTAGATTTCTCCGGGGCCTTGTTCTATCCAAGACCCCTCTTCGGCCTCCGGCTCACCAAACCGCCATTCCCCTGGCCACTTGCCACCTGTGGTACCTATCTTGGAAAGTGTTTTTTCTGGTGGCCGTCACATCCATCTCGAAGAGTGAGCGAACTCTAGGCTCTGGTGTCAGACCCAGCATCCATGAGGTCCTGTAAGAACAGGGTAGTGCTCCGCACACACCCCAAATTCCTCCTGAAAGTAGTTTCTCCTTTCCACCTCAACCAGGAGGTGGTCCTCTCCACCTTCTTCCCACAGCCTCACGCAGGCAGGGAGGAACTAGTTCTTGCATACACTGGATTGCAACCGGGCCCTGTCCTTCTAGCTACAGCGGACTCAGGCCCACCGCAAGGCTCCTTGGCTTTTTGTGTCTTATGACCCCAGCAGACTGGGACTCCCCGTGACCAAGCGAACTCCGTCCACTTGGGTGGCAGACTGTATTGCCCTCACTTATGAGCGAGCTGGCCTCCCTCAACACTGGACCACAGCGCATCATGTGAGGGCTATGGCCATGTCGGTGGCCAACCTCTGCTCTGTGCCGGTGATGGAAATCTGCAAGGCCGACACAGAGTCTTCAATTCACACATTCGCAGCTCACTTCTGCCTGGAGAGTGAGTCTTGCATGGATAGTGCCTTTGGCCAGGCAGTTCTCCATAATATTCTCAGGATGTAGGCAACTTCTGCCCTCTGACCTTTCTGTGTTCAGGCTACTGGAGTGATAGAGTTTGTGGACGTTAGGGTCTTGCAGAGTTTCTCACCTTCTGCAACTCATGGCTATCCACCTGGTCGCTGTTGGTGCTGTCCTAGTTCAGTCCTCAGCAGCCTTGAGCTAGGGAGTCTCATATGTGAGGACTTACTTCCTGCTTGTTCCTGGAGAAAGCGTGGTTACTCACCGGTAACAGATGTTCTCCAGGGACAGCAGGAATCAATCCTCACAACCCTCCCTCCTCCCCTAGGAGTTGCCTCTCTATCTTCATTTAGTTTATTGCCGTCCTACCTATGTCATCTGTCTGAGCAAGATGGCACCCTTGGGTGGGAAGGGGACCATGCATGCATGGTAGCATTCCCAAAGGCTTTCTTTGAAAGCTGGGGAAATGCTTCGCGCAGGCTCTGTCTGTGCTGATGTCACCCATATGCGAGGACTGATTCTTGCTGTCCCTGGAGAACACCTGTTACAGGTGAGTAACTATACTTTCCCAGCAATTACTACAAAGAAATATCCCCTAATGCACTGCGGCAGCATGCACAATTACTGCACAGAAAGATCTCCTAACACACTGTGGTAGCATGCACAATGATCTCACATAATGGTCCCCTAATACACTGTGGCAGCATACATAATAACTGCAGGTGCACTTAACTCCACCTATTGGGGTAACTGTGCAGTACTCACCATGCTCACTCTCTGCCCCTAATTCACCTCTTTACCACCCCAATGCGCAATTCACAACATGGAAATTGGTTTGCACTGTGCTGGGCCCTCACTATCAGTTACTGCAGGTTTCAGCATGCACTTTCATGCACTCCAAAACCCACACTAATTGCATAGTGCACTTTAATAAATGGATCCTCAATCCTAAACCCTTCAAAATAAGTGCAAGTGAATATTATCATGAGTTGATCTCCAGGAACAAGCAGGAATGAGTCTTCACAGATGGGTACGTCGGTACCGAGGGAGTCCGCGCTGGAACGCTCCCCAGCGTCCAATCGAAACGCTTTTGGGAGCATCCCACCACGCCTGCGTGCTGCATTCCCGCCTTTCCCAACTGCCTCTCCTCAGTTTTCGTTTTTCCGCGGAGCCGGCAGGACGTCCTCCTGTCACTGCAGAAAATTTATTGTTTTATTTTTGTTTTTCTTGTGGTCGCGGCTGTCTTCCCCGACACCACCGGTACCGCCGGTGTTTCTTCTTTCTATTCTTTTAAAATTTTTTTCCTTTTTTAAGGATATTCTTTTCCTTCAGTGTCCACGGTTTTCAGGCCTGCTAGGCCTTTCTTTTCCTTCATGGAACCGTCAGCCATTACTCCCAAGGGATGTACATATGGGGGCGGTACAGTTTTACTGTTGGACACACAACTGTTTTCGGTCTGGCTTGGGTCCTGACCATTTTCTATCGGAGGGTCCCTTCTCTGACAATATTCTGAGAAGAAGTTTTCAGCATCAAGTTCTCCTCAACACGCGGTCCCCTTCCAATCTCCGGGTACTGACCATAACTTCTGCTCAGGATCAGGTAACCCAAAAACAGTCTGTTAAGACTAGCCAGTCCTCGAGTGGTAGATCTCATGCGCAGCATTGAGATGGCTCCGGCCTTGCCCTCGAGGGTCCACTGGCTCTAAAACCCCGGCGGGAGTCTTCGGTCTCCAAAGCATGTGTGGGGTTTCAGGTTGTTCCCGAGGTTCGCTCCTCAAAGAACATACCTGTGCCATGCTCGGTGGTGGTATCCGCTTCGAGCGGTACCAATACCCCGGCATCGGCAATGGTGTTGGATGAAACGCTCCTCACCATGGATCGTCGTCTGCCGTCCTCGGTACCTGCGGGACCGTTGTGTACGTCGCAGACTGACTTTCCAGTATCGGTACCGATGCCGATTCTAGTACCGCCCTTGGTACCCTCCAGCTGTGTATCGCTAGGCTCGCTTCCTTCCGTACTGAGTCTGGAATCGATTTCTAGTCTGGAGGACTGGGTACCGACTGCCTCAGTACCCACACCAGTTGGAACTGGAGCCTCGGTTCCGATAATTGGGATCCGATACTTTCGGTCTCTTCGGTACCGTTAGACTTGTCACCGGCTGGCCCTCTTCCACCGGTATTGGATACGGTACCGACTTCGGTACCGCTATCCACATTACCATTGTTGTCGGTACCGTCCATGCTTTTTTTTTCGGGTTCGCTTCCCTCGATACCGAGTCTCGAATTGATCCCTAGCATGGACGATCTGTAACCGACTGTCGCCGGTCCTGAGCTTTCTCGGTACCGGCGACCATTCTCTAAGGATCCCAATCTGCACCGTTCCGGATTTTCTATTCCTATAGGTTTGCATAGATCCCTCGGTGCCACTGCTAGTTCTACATCAGATCTAGCCTTTTCAAACTTATCTGGGGATCCTTCCTTTCAGGATTTCCTCTGGGATCTGGCAAATTCCCTTGCCATTTCTGTTCCTGGGCAAGATCCTGCAAAGGGAAATAGGGGACCTCTCCATATTCCTCTCCAGGAAAAGGAATGCATCAGGCTTCCTTTGCATCATTCCCTGCAGGATCTCCTTCTAAGAATGTGGGAAGCTCCTTTAAAGGTACCCCCACCTTCCAGAGCAACTGATCTACAATATCAGGTGCCCCCCTCTCCAGGGTTTCAAAAGACTCATCTTCCTTATCATTCCATTGTTGTAGAATCAGCAATGAGGCGGGCCAAGAGTACTAAAAAGCACTCTTCTTATCCGCCAGGTCGTGAGTCCAGGACTTTGGATGCCAAATTTTCCAGGCGTCCATGCTTTCAGCCAGAATTCTCTCATATATATTCTATATGGGTTTATCTCTTGAGCAGGTCACAAAGAAATTACTCTTTTTGACGACTCTCTTCAAGAGCCCAAGAATGCAGACTATCCCTCATTGGTTAGTCATGCTCACAATATCTCTAGGTATCTCCAGGAACAAGCAGGAATGAGTCTTCACATATGGGTACGTCGGTACCGACGGAGCCTGCGCGGGAACGCTCCCCAGCTTCCCAAAAAGGAAAGCTTTTGGGAGAATTCCACAGCGCCTGCGCGCTGCCTTTCCGCCTTTCCTAACCGCCTCTCCCCAGTTCTTCTTTGCCGCGGAGCCAGCAGGTCGTGTTCCTGTCACCGCTGAAGAAGTTCTTTGTTTTATTTTATTTCTTTGGTCGCGCGTCTGCCTTCCCCGATGTCGGACCGGTACCGCCGGTTTTTCTTTCTTTTCTTAAAAAAAAAAAAAAAAAAAAGAACATATTTTTCCCTCACTTAGTGTGTTTTTCCTCTTTTGGGCCTTAGGCCTCACAAAGAATTTTCCTCATGGAAAAACCAGCCTCCGGGTTTAAAAAATGCACTAAGTGCAGCGGTACTATTTCTGTTACCGACACCCATGAATGGTGTCTTAAATGTTTGGGTCCTGACCACTCCATTTTGGATTGTTCGTCCTGCTTCTTGATGTCTAAACGAGGTTTACAGAACCGAGCAGCCAAGCTCCATGTGTTGTTTCCCTCTGATGCAGCTTCAGTGGCATCAACGTCTTCCAGGGCTGCTTCTTCCTCCCATGGATCTCAGGTAACCAAACATAAATCCAGCCAGTCCTCGAAGGGTAGATCTCCTTCCAAGCATTGAGATGCCTCCGGGCTTGCCCTCGAGGATCCTGCACCGGCAAAACAACCCCGGCGGGAAGCTCCGGCTTCCAAAGCTCCACCTATGGGGTTACAGGTTGACATCGATGGCACTTCCTCGACCGATCACCTTTTAGAATGCTCTGGGGTACCGGCGCAACCTTCCGGTACCGAATTCCAGGCATTCATGGCGTCGATGGATCACAATGTCCTATCCATGCAGCAGGCTATCACGGCCTTCGTTCAAGCTGCGATGCCGCTGATACCACAACAAACTCCGTTGTCGGTATCAGCTCCGGTACCGGCACCAGTGTCGGTACCAGTACCGACTGCATCGACAGCAACACTCCTGCCCAATCGGGGCAGTGGGAGACCCGACCCGCGGCTGCAAGGAGTTGAAAAGCGGCATCCCTGCTCCGAGGGAGCCGCTTGCAGCCAGCCCGCCCCCAGCAACACTCCTGCCCAATCGGGGCAGTGGGAGACCCGACCCGCGGCTGCAAAGAGTTGAAAAGCGGCGTCCCTGCGGGGCACGCCCGCGCCTGAGGGCCTCGCCAGAGGGCCCTTTGGCGTGGCCCTTAGGCGCGGCATGAAGGCGAGCAGAAGGAAACAACCAAAGGTAACAGCAGCACCGTCAACATCTCATCAGAACCCAACAAAGGAGCAGACCGAGGCGAAGGGTGTCAGAACCGCAAGTAGAATCCTCACAAAATAGCACACATTTCCTACCACCAAACTGTCTCTTTCACTACCCACACCCTAACGGATCCAGCTCTCCCTCCATTGGACAGGCTCCCTCCACGGGACAGGCTCCCTCCACGGGACAGGCTCCCCCTACGGGACAGGCTCCCTCCATGGGACAGGCTCCCCCTACGGGGACAGGCTCCCTCCACGGGACAGGCTCCCTCCACGGGGACAGGCTCCCCCTATGGGACAGGCTCCCCCTATGGGACAGGCTCCCTCCACGGGGACAGGCTCCCGCCACGGGACAGGCTCCCTCCACGGGGACAGGCTCCCTCCACGGGACAGGCTCCCGCACCGAGTGCAGCTCTCCCCAATCGGGGGATTTGAGCGGCGACGAGAGCACAGCCAGCCAGCGGCAAAGTGCTGTCCAATCGGGGCAGACTCGGGGCCATATAAAGAACAGCGCGGCAAGAAGGCGCACAAAGGAACTACAAAGGGAAAATCACAGCCGCCAGTACACCAGAAGAAAAACAACAGAATAACAGAAGAAAAGCAACAGCAAAACAAGCAACAGACGAAGACTTAAGAAAAACAGGCATCACCCTAACAGAACATCACCAAAGACCAACATGCGCACCACATACTTCCTCCCACTCTACCTACTCGTCACACAACTCCTCCCACCAACCGCACACCTCCACTACCCACAAGCAAACATAACATGGTACCCACCAACAGCACTGCCATATTTAGAACCACCCAAAACTACAACCTAACCAAAATTCTCTACAAATATAAAATCCAAAAACAAATTGAGAGAATATCTATTCAGAGCTAGCGTGTGTGAGTGTAGTGTAATATTATGTCGGAAGTATAGCCATGAAGCGAAATTCACCTCTTGAAGCTAATCTTCCATCTTACTCAATTATGATTGAGCCCATTAAAGAGCTAACAATAAATAAGGTTAAAACACTACAAAAGTGCAACCAATAATCTCCGTGCAAAATGATTAATTTGCCAGGATAAGATGAACCACTAAAAGTCTATGCTGGAGCTCAAGACAGCCAGAATTTGGAACAATAACTTATCTGAATCCAACCAAGTCCGGCGATGAGCAGCAATCCTTAGTAGCAGTTTTTAAAAGTCCATCCAGATAGACTTCTGGTGATGTTGCCAGCACAAATTTCACAAGATAGCAGACACAGTACTGCGTTTCGGGCGGACAATGTTTACACGCCCTGCTTCAACGCTCAGCACTCTGTACCGACAAACTTCTGTCTTCATCTTCACCAGCCAAAAGAACGCCAACGCATGCTCAGTAACAGACTGAGCCTGGCTTCAGGATTTATCATCTTAAACACCCAATCAGCAATCAAATCCATTCTTAAAGTCATGACCCCCGAGTTTGTGAAATCAAATGTTGTTAAAGCAGGCTGGCCCATTCAAGTTCTTTGTTTAATCCCAAAGGTTGAACAGTTGCCCAACGAAAAATCCACTGTTGTTCAAGCAATTGTAATGTGTGTTCCCGATCACCCCCTCGGGGATGAGGAGGCACATGATCTAACACTCGCCAGAGCAAATCTTCAAAAACATGATGGTGGTCAGAGCAATGTTGAACCAACGGAGCCGATAATACTACATTCTTTACTCTAGAGGCATGTTCATTCAAACGGGTCTTGACAGGTCGAATAGTTCGGCCAATGTACAAAAGTTGACATGGGCAAATAAGCACATACACCACATAAGTAGTAGAACAATCAGTAAGCCACTGAGAAATATGAATATGAGAAGAACCAGGAACTGTCCATTGAACACCCTCAATCGTCCGAGAGCAATGAGAACATGAAGCACATCTATAATGTCCTGTCTGTAAAGGATGGTTAATCCGTCTATCCAAAGGAGACGAAGTGGGACCCACATAATCACGCAAATTGGACCCCCGAGAATGTGCTATCTGAAGGGGCTTTTGAAAACAAGAATGGAGTTGTAAGATAGACCAATGTTTACATAAGATCTTTTTAACTTGCCAAGAATGAGACATAAAGGGCAAGACTCCCACAATTGTCTGAGAGGTGGTAACCGGCCCAGCATAATCATCAGAAAAAAGCCATTCGCGATGAGTGTAACGGGCTCTTAACCAAGCTTGACGAATGACCCGCTTAGGGTACCCCCGCTGAACTAAACGTGCAGATAATTCTTTCGCATGATGTGAAAAATCTTCCAAGTTGGAACAAATACGCCGAAGCCTAAGAAATTGGCCGTAAGGAAGACCACGTTTCAAAGGACCAGGATGAAAGCTGGAATAGGACAACAACGTGTTCCTTTGTACGGGTTTTCTATATAAGGACGTCTGAAATGAAGTATTGCCTTTAGTCACAGTAACATCTAAAAATTCAATGTGAAAAAAATGATATTGTAAAGTAAAAGATACATTAGATGTTAAAGAATTTAACCATCCCACAAATTGTTGTAAAGCTTCTTCTGTGCCTTTCCATAAAAAGAATATGTCATCTAAAAATCTGACCCAAAAGGTCACATCCTTAAACCAAGAAGATGGATACACCTTGGAGGCTTCAAAATCAGCCATATAAAGAGTAGCTACTGACGGGGCCACAGTCGCCCCCATAGCGATGCCGTGAATTTGATGGTAGATTTCTTGTTCAAACTGGAAATAATTTTTTTTTAGTAAGCACCAGAGTAAGCATTTCCATAAAAAAGGACTGTGGAATACGAGCAGGCAAGGCCAGATCCAATTACAGACAGGACATTATAGATGTGCTTCATGTTCTCATTGCTCTCGGACGATTGAGGGTGTTCAATGGACAGTTCCTGGTTCTTCTCATATTCATATTTCTCAGTGGCTTACTGATTGTTCTACTACTTATGTGGTGTATGTGCTTATTTGCCCATGTCAACTTTTGTACATTGGCCGAACTATTCGACCTGTCAAGACCCGTTTGAATGAACATGCCTCTGGAGTAAAGAATGTAGTATTATCGGCTCCGTTGGTTCAACATTGCTCTGACCACCATCATGTTTTTGAAGATTTGCTATGGCGAGTGTTAGATCATGTGCCTCCTCATCCCCGAGGGGGTGATCGGGAACACACATTACAATTGCTTGAACAACAGTGGATTTTTCGTTGGGCAACTGTTCAACCTTTGGGATTAAACAAAGAACTTGAATGGGCCAGCCTGCTTTAACAACATTTGATTTCACAAACTCGGGGGTCATGACTTTAAGAATGGATTTGATTGCTGATTGGGTGTTTAAGATGATAAATCCTGAAGCCAGGCTCAGTCTGTTACTGAGCATGCGTTGGCGTTCTTTTGGCTGGTGAAGACGAAGACAGAAGTTTGTCGGTACAGAGTGCTGAGTGTTGAAGCAGGGCGTGTAAACATTGTCCGCCCGAAACGCAGTACTGTGTCTGCTATCTTGTGAAATTTGTGCTGGCAACATCACCAGAAGTCTATCTGGATGGACTTTAAAAACTGCTACTAAGGATTGCTGCTCATCGCCGGACTTGGTTGGATTCAGATAAGTTATTGTTCCAAATTCTGGCTGTCTTGAGCTCCAGCATAGACTTTTAGTGGTTCATCTTATCCTGGCAAATTAATCATTTTGCACGGAGATTATTGGTTGCACTTTTGTAGTGTTTTAACCTTATTTATTGTTAGCTCTTTAATGGGCTCAATCATAATTGAGTAAAATGGAAGATTAGCTTCAAGAGGTGAATTTCGCTTCATGGCTATACCTCCGACATAATATTACACTACACTCACACACGCTAGCTCTGAATAGATATTCTCTCAATTTGTTTTTGGATATTTAGAACCACAGCACACACACAAAGAAATACTCAGAACTTCCCAGACAAAACGACCAAACAGACACAAATCAAACTCCCAAACCTACACAAAGGAAGCACATGTAACAGCAACCTCCTCAACAAAGACAACAACGATTGAGCTCATAAACGCCAGATCAGTCTGCAACAAGATACACACTCTTGTAGACCACATAGAAGAGCGACAGCCCGACATAATATGCATCACAGAGACATGGCTCAACCCTACCGACAATGTACTACTCAACCAACTAGTACCGGACAACTACTCAGCGTACAACTGCCCACGCACCCACAAGCGTGGAGGAGGAGTCCTAATAATAGCAAAGACAAACCTAAAGTTCAAGACACAGAGCTTCACCAATACACAGCAATGTAACACAATCAGCATCAAGAACAAACACATTGCAATCTTCCTAACCTACAGAGCACCCAGAACTCCACCCGACGAATTAGCCTTCACACTCGAAGAGGCCTGTGCCATAACAACAAACAACAAACCAGCGCTACTGATTGGAGACTTCAACCTCAAGTCCACCAATACCAAAGACGCAGAGGCCTTCCTTCAAGCAATGACATCACTTCAATTCACACAGATAATCAATGCACCAACGCACAGACATGGATCATCCCCAGACCTCATCTTTGCATCCAATTACCTAACATCAAGAGACCTAATTTCTCCACCCACTATTACCCCAGTGCCATGGTCTGACCATTACTTAATCGAGACAAAGCTGCGATCACAAGAGGACCAGACAAGCGAAAGAGCAAACATCTCACACACACAAAGACGATTCAAGCATTTCGACAGAGACGAATTCATACAGGACACAATACAACACTTGAACATTACTACAGATGACCTGGAGGAACAAGTTTCCAGCTGGAACAGCATCTTAGCCAACGCCGCCAAACCATCGGGTGGCAGGCACGAGAAACACCACCACAACAGGAGACAAAACAAACCATGGTACTCAGCAAAAATACGATGGGAAAAGAGGGAGCTCAGGAAGATTGAACGGAGATGGAGAAAAAACAAAACAACAGCCGACCAACATCTTTACCTAACAAAACAATACAATGAACTCATCAACCAATCAAAGAGGGAATTCCACACAAACATGATAAATACTTCCATCAACAAACCCAGAGAGCTTTTCGAAATAGTCAAGATCCTCACAAAAGAGCAAAGAACAGAAGGGGAAGTACAAATTGATCCCCAGGAATTTGCCGACCACATCAAAGACAAATTTCACTCCACAGAGCGCACAACACCCAGTGGGACCACCAGGACAGACGTATACACCAAAACCTGGGGCACCTTCTACTCACCCTCAACAGAGCAGATATCCCACATCATCTCTACAGTCAACACAAGCACTGCTCCTACAGACCCATGCCCAGTGTCATGGGTAAAAGCCACCAAATCAAACTTCATCCACACCATACATAAAATAGTACACAACTCACTCACTCAAGGACTCATGCCAAAGCAACTAAAGCTTGCCTCAGTAAGACCAATCACAAAGAAAACAACTCTCGACAAAAAAGATCCAGCAGCATACCGACCAATCTCCAGCATACCCTTCCTGGCAAAAATCATCGAAAAAACGGTTCAACTACAACTCCAGGAACACATCGACAAATATGAAACACTCGACGACAACCAGCACGGCTTTCGTCCCAACCATGGAGTCGAAACGCTACTGATCTACCTCTTCGACAGCATCCTAAGAATAATTGACAACACCAGGAATGGAATCATAATGATCTTCATCGACATCTCCTCAGCCTTCGACACAGTGGACCACAACACGCTCCTGGAAAGACTAAAGAACACTGGTATACACGGTATCACATTAGAATGGTTCCACTCATACCTAACCGAAAGACAGCTACAGGTCAAGGTGGGACACAACACCTCCCGACCCATAAATGTCCGTCAAGGAGTACCTCAAGGATCCGCACTCTCAGCACTCCTATTTAACATCTACATCCAACCAATCTGCAACATCATGAAAGAGAACAACATTCAATACACAATATATGCAGACGACATCATGATATACACCCCGATATCAATTGACAACCCGGACTTCTCTAAGATAACAGACTGCCTTACCCAAATGATGAGTTGGTGTCAAAACAACAACCTCGCAATAAACTACAACAAGACCGAAGCTTTAATCATCACTCGGAACCAAAGCTTCATACACCCGCCAAATATCAAGATACAAAACACTACTATACCAATAAGATCAGAAGTGAGATACCTCGGAGTTACTCTGGACAATAAACTAAACCTCAAGACACACATAAACAAAACAATACAAAAAGTCTACTACAAGATGCGAATCATCAGGAGACTGAAACCACTCCTCGCCCCAGAACACTTTCGTACCGTCTGTCAAGCACTGATAACCCCACTACTGGACTTCTGCAATCCGATATACCTTGGACTACCGAAACAAGCCCTCAAACCACTCCAGCTAGCACAAAACACTGCAGCACGAATAATATCCGGTACTGCAAGACAGGAGCACATCACACCTACCTTAAAGGACTTACACTGGCTCCCAATCGGTGCACGCATCAGATACAAAACTATCATAAACCTATTCAAGATAAATCAGCACACATCAGCCAACAGCCTGCACACCCTCGTACAACTAGACACCAGCACACGTCCTAGAAGAAAACAAACACACAACCGAGTCAGCACCCCAAGTGAATTCAAACACACACGCAAGGACACAACAGACAGAGCACTCTCCATGGCTGCTCCAACAATATGGAACAAACTACCGGACGATTTGAGGGCAACTACAGACCTCAAAGACTTTAGAAAACAGCTAAAAACCATGCTGTTCATAGAACACTATGGACACATCACATAACCTCAGAGAATGTATAACAGCACATGATACCGCCTAAACACTGTATGTATAGAAAATGTTTTTTGCATCACTGTATATAGCCCATATTGTACATAGCTCAAACCACTCTAGCACACAATACAACACACATTGTACATAGCTCAAACCAATCTAGCACACAATACAACACACACTCAACTAAATTTCACCCTCACTGCATGTTTAACACTCTCACTTTACCCGATTGTTTGCTGTGATACCACCTTGATTAATAAGATAAGGCGGTTTAGAAATACTGTTAAATAAATAAAATAAATAAATCGACCAGGATGCCGACTGCAGCGGTTCCCTGTCCAGGGATGCCCATCGGTACTGAACCGGTACCGATGACGCCCGATGTCGATACCGCTCGATATGCGTATCGAGCTTTTGAAGAGCACCCTGACAGTCGATACCTTGATTCCTCCGAAGATTCTGATGCATCGGAGGAGTCTGCTGAAGTATCCATAGCCCTTCCTGAAGAGCCGCCTTCTCCAAAAAGAAGAATGTCTCCTCCAGAGGATTTGTCCTTTCAAGACTTCATAAGAGAAGTGGCTAAAGGACTTTCTATTTCAGTAACCTCTGAATCAGAGCCTAGAGCTAAAAAATTGGATATTTTAGGTTATTCTAAGGCTCCTAAGGAGGCAGTCACCTTGCCAATTCATGAGATTCTTTATGATCACATGATTGACATATGGGAGACTCCTCTCACTATCTCTCCTCATTCTCGTAGATTGGACACTATGTACCGTGTCCCTCCTTGTCCTGGTTTTCATAAAACACAGCTTCCTCACCATTCTATTGTGGTGGAGTCAGCTATGAAAAGGATAAAAAGTGCAAAAAGACACTCCTCTGCTCCTCCAGGAAGAGAATGCAGGACCTTGGATGCTTTTGGTAGGAAAATCTTCCAAGCCAGTATGCTCATTGCCAGAATCAACTCCTATAGTCTTTATATGGGTATGTTTCTGAAAGAAGTTGCAGATAAACTGCACACTTTCCTCCCTTTTCTTCCAGAGGATAAAAGGGAAGAATTCCTTATTTGGCTTAAGCATACTCAAGATATTTCAAAGTTTTCCAACCGTGCAGCTTTTGACTCCTTTGAAGGTGCCAGCAGAGCTTCGGCCATTGCCATAGCTAGTCGCAGAATTGCTTGGCTCCAGGCTTCTGATCTAGAATCTTGGGTCCAGGATGGCTTAGGAAATCTTCCCTGTAGAGGTGAAAACCTGTTTGGCAAAGATTGGCAAATAAAAGCCACTCAAATGGATGCAGAAAATTCTGCTTTGGATAGACTTTCAAAGTCAACCTCCATTCCTGCCAAGAAAAAACCTTTCAAGAAGTCTTTTTTCAAGAAAGGCAGATTCCATCCTGCTTCTGGCCAACAATCATCTACAGGTCGTTTTGCTACTAAGCGTCAGCAACCTAAACAGGCTAGGCCTAAGCCTACAGGGGCTGTTGCAACTCAGCAGACCCAGCCTCCTCAGGGTTTTTGACTTGATGCTAGAGAACTTAGCCTTTCTGGCTCTGAAACAGCCAGAGCCTCTCACCATTTCAGGAAGGTTAGCTCATTTTGCTCCCAGATGGGTGCAAATTACAGCAGAGCAGTGGACCCTCTCCATCATAAGGGAGGGCTACAAACTTCATTTCTCAAACCTTCCGCCTCACACCATGGTAAGACATTTCAATTCTCCAACATCTCTTCTCGACCTTCTAGGTCAGGAGGTGGCTGCCCTTCTTGCCCAAGGGGCAATAGAAGAAGTTCCCCTTCTTCAACAAGGGTCAGGGTTCTGCTCCCCCTACTTTCTGATTCCAAAGAAAACGGGGCTACAGACCCATATTAGATCTCAGGGAATTGAACAAGCTTCTATGCAAGGAGAAATTCAAGATGCTTTCTCTGGGCACTCTCCTCCCATACCTTCAGAGTCAGGATTGGCTTTGTTCTCCAGATCTCAAGGATGCGTACACACATGTCCTCATCCATCCTTCTCACAGAAGGTTCCTCCATTTTCTTTTCCAAGGAAAGCATTACCAATACAGGGTGCTTCCTTTCGGTCTGGCCTCTGCTCCAAGAGTGTTCACCAAATGCATGGCAGTAGTAGCTGCATTTCTACGCACTCTGGGAATATTTGTATTCCCATACCTGGACGACTGGCTCATCCGAGCTCCATCTCAGTCAGAGGCCCAGACTTCCCTGGACTGCACATGGCGCATTCTGCAGTATCTGGGACCTGTGGTAAACCTCCCAAAGTCCCAGCTCACCCCTACTCAGTCCCTAGACTTCATAGGGGCCTGGTTAGATACTACCAATGCAAGGGCCTATCTTCCTCAGGCCCGTTGCCTATGCCTACTGCAGTTAGCCTCCCAGACTCAGTCAAAGAGCCATTTAACTGCCCGGGAGATGCTACAACTGTTAGGCCACATGGCATCCACAGTGCATGTGGTCCCCTATGCTCGTCTTCACATGAGAGCAGCTCAGTGGACTTTGTCCACCCAGTGAACTCAAGCATCAGGGGCTCTCTCAGACAAAATAGCAACCTCCAGGTGCCTCTTTTGGTCTCTCCAGTGGTGGAAGTCCACCCAAAATCTGTTGCTGGGGTCCCTCTTCCAACAGTTGTTGCCCCAAGCAACCCTCACAACAGATGCCTCCCAAACAGGTTGGGGAGCTCATCTGCAAGACCTCTCCAGTCAAGGCACTTGGTCTCCACAGGAGACCTCTCTACATATCAACCACTTGGAGCTCCGAGCAGTTTTTCTAGCTCTCAAGGTCTTCCATACCCTGCTCAGCTACAAAACAGTCCTCATTCATGCGGACAATCAGGTAGCCATGTTTTACATAAACAAGCAAGGAGGAACTGGCTCTCTGTCGCTTTGCAACGAAGCTTTAAGATTGTGGGCCTTCGCCAGAGAGCATCAAATCCATCTCCTGGCCGTATACCTTCCAGGAATCCAAAACTCTTGGGCAGACAGACTCAGTCGAGTTCTGCTTCCACACGAATGGTCCCTGCACATGGACCAGGTACTCAGAATCTTCCAAGAATGGGGAACCCCGGACATAGACTTCTTTGCAAGTCCGTGGAATGCCAAACTTCCCCGGTTCTGTTCCAGAATTCCGTGTCAGGGAGTTCAGGCCAAGGATGCCTTCCTCCTTCACTGGGGTCAAGACTTCCTGTATGCCTTTCCACCCATTCCCTTGATTCCCAAGACTCTGTTCAAGCTCCAGAGGGATCAAGGTTCTATGATCCTCATAGCTCCACGCTGGCCACGCCAAGTGTGGTACCCTCTACTTCTGCATCTCTCTCAAGCTCCCTCCCTGGACTTGGGAGCTGCTCCAGACCTCCTGTCCCAGGAGGAGGGGACTTTGTGGCACCCAAACCCCAAGTCCCTTCACCTCAGAGCTTGGTTGCTGAAGGCCTAGACCTTCAAGGTTGGAATCTTTCTCAGCAAGTGAAGGATATCCTCCATGCTTCCAGAAAACCTTCTACTAGACGTTCCTATGCTTTTAAATGGAAAAGGTTTTCCATTTGGTGTACTGAGAAGGGTCTTGACCCTCTAGCACTACCTTTGAATCCTCTGTTGGAATATCTCCTGCATCTCTCCAATGTAGGCCTTAAGACGAATTCAGTAAGGGTCCATTTGAGTGCTATTGCAGCATCCCTTAAGCCTATCAATGGACAGCCTATTTCCTCTCATCCTCTTATTGCAAGATTCATGAGAGGCCTAACTTTAACTAAGCCTCCCATTAAGCCTCCTCCGGTGGCATGGGACTTAAATCTGGTTCTTGGTCAGCTTATAAAGCCACTTTTTGAACCCTTAGCCACCACCTCCTTGAAATTTCTTTCCTGGAAGGTTATTTTCCTCATTGCAGTCACCTCAGCTTGCCGCATCAGTGAACTGCAGGCCTTAGTGGCTAATCCACCTTATACAAGGTTCCATCATGATAAGGTAGTCCTTAGGACCAATCCACACTTTATGCCTAAAGTGGTCTCACCTTTTCATCTTAATCAAGAGGAGTGTTTACCTGTCTTTTTTCCAGGTCCTCATGCATCAAGTGCAGAGAGGAATCTTCATACCCTGGATTGTAAGAGAGCTCTTACCTTTTACTTACAAAGGACACAGCAACATAGAAAGTCTTCTCAACTCTTTGTTGCTTTTGATCCCTCTCATTTGGGACTTCCAGTCTCTAAGAGGACACTGTCCAATTGGATTGCTCAGTGTATTTCTTTCGCCTACCAGAGTAAGAACCTTTCTCTGGAGGGCCATGTTACAGCTCATAATGTGAGGGCCATGGCCACCTCTATGGCTCATCTAAATTCTGTGTCCATCGACCAGATCTGTCGAGCGGCCACCTGGGCCTCGGTTCATACCTTCACAGCCCATTACTGCTTGGACAAGGACTCCCGCCGGGATGCCTTGTTTGGTCAGGCTGTTCTCAAACACCTGTTCCATTCTTAATCAACTCCTGCCCTCCTTCCCTGGATGGATGCCTGAGATCCATAGGAAGAGGTAGAGCCCTTCCCAGGGTCTCATAACCTTGGGGATCTCCCAGGCATCTCTAGCTAGGGAGTCCCCATATGTGAAGACTCATTCCTGCTTGTTCCTGGAGATAGCACAGTTACTTACCTGTAACAGGTGATCTCTGGGAACAGCAGGAATAAGTCTTCACAACCCACCCACCTCCCCTAGGAGTTGTATCTCTTTATCTATCTTTCCTTTCCTCTCTCTCTTTGTCTCAGCTTTAAAACTCGAACTGGGGAGAGGCGGTTAGGAAAGGCGGGAAGGCAGCGCGCAGGCACTGTGGGATGCTCCCAAAAGCTTTCCTTTTTGGAAAGCTGGGGAGCGTTCCCGCGCAGGCTCCGTCGGTACCGACGTACCCATATGTGAAGACTTATTCCTGCTATTCCCAGAGATCACCTGTTACAGGTAAATAACTGTGCTTTCTTATTCGTGCTTTCCTTGACTCTTTTGAGTCTGTTAGCAGGACTTCTGCCATGGCTATAGGGGCACGACGGAAAGCCTGGCTACAAGCTTCAGACTTGGACAAGTGGGCACAAGTAAGACTGGGAAACACTCCTTGTACTGGAGAAAATCTTTTCAACAAGGAGTCTTTATTCCAGGTTGCTCAATTAACCACTGACTTTCCTGTCTCCAGAGGCTGTTCTACACCCTCTTCTTTCCCAGTATTTATTTATTTAGCTGTTTATTTATTTAGCTATATTTATATCCCGCTTTTCACCGGGTCAAAGCGGTCAATTGGGGGATACATTTAACATGAGGGGATATGAGACACATACGCTAATACTTACAGGGAACATGGGCAATGGAGGGTTAAGTGGCTTGCCCAAGACCACAAGGAGTAACTATAGGACTAAAAATCCCAGTCCCTCTGGCCTGAGATTGCAGTTCCCAGGTGGGACTTCAACTCCCAGCCCTCTGGCTTGAAGTACCTTGTCCTAACCACTAGACCACTCCTCCAGTAGGTAGGAAATGTCCTACCAGACTTTCTTCCCCTAAGGGGAGGAGGTCTTGTTCATCATCTGCCCATCACATAGATGTTCCCAAGCAGAGGAAACATCGTCCTGGTCTGAAGCATCCACAACCTCAATACAGCCAACAAACCCAGCAGTCGCAGGGTTTCAAATAGATTGTCATGGCTTTACTGGTTGCTGGTTTTTCGGTAGCAATCTGCTTCTCTTTCATTGCAGAATCTCTGCCAGTTTTTTTGTCCTAACCTCTCTTGAGGTTTCTTCATGAGACATTTTTTCTTTAACTCAAAGAGTCTTTCTGGGGACCATGCCCTTTTTAACAGGATTTCCTCTTCCTCTTCGAGGACAGAGGACCCATCTCTTTTTTCCTCTTCTGGCATGTATCATCTTATGTCTCAGAGACCCTCTCCATAGTCGGTCTCTTTCATCTTCTCTTGTTTTTTTCCTCTTACCTCAACAATGGTTGGTAAGAGGGACCCCTTTACCCTGGTAAGACTCTGGTTTTTTTTTACCTTCTTACCTTAGGGCAGCTCATCCGACAATATGGAATTCTCCCAAGTCGGTTGTTCCCTTTTTTCCTCTCTGGAAGGGGGAAAGGAAAGTTTTGTTTTCCTCTGCTGCCCTCGGTATTTGCTGCAGTTACGACAATTCCTAGTGGTTAGGCCACTGGTTCTGTCTTACCACACAGCCCAGGATTCCCCTCCACTAGTAATCTTCCTAGCCTCAGGACTAGGTCCCAAACAGGTTATCCACCTCGTTTGGGAAATTCTATCATCACACTATGTTGGTTAACGTCTATTCTTCGCCAACTTGTTTTGACGGAATAGTTCTTAACCTACTGGCTTCCTTCAGCCAGTCTCTTCTTCTAACCAACCTGCAGCATGCTCTCTGCAACTCTATAAAATAGCTTTGCACTATGGGCCCTTGCTAGAGAGCATTAATATCTAGTCTAGTAGATAATCTTAGATGGTTAGGGAGGGGTTTTTCCCCAGTCTTTTTAGGACTGGTCGGTATTCCCTACCCTTACCATCTCATTTTAAATCTCTCCTGAGATTTATCCCTTAGGCCATGTTACGTGAAAATCTGAGAATGGCCAATCCCTGGTTTGGCCCATATCTTCTTTGGTCTTCTTCAAGGGCAGTTGGAGGATGCCTTGTACCCTTCTTGTCCTTCTAGCAGGTCATTAGGGTATCTTTTCTTCTACTGGCCTCCTCTATCCTTTCTCCATTCTATAATCCTGCAGAATTCTGGACTGCCTGCCTGCAGACTAAGGTCATCCTCTCCAATTTTCACGTTAGCCATCCTGGTTATTCAAGAAGGAGAAATTAGGCCTTACCTGCTAATTGTCTTTCCTTGAGTTCTCTCCGGGCCAGTCCAGGTACAGTTGGGTAGTCAATCCCTTCTAGCAGCTGAGGACTGAATGCTGAAAAGTTTTGCTGGCAGATTCAATAGCTCCCTCTGGTGTCAGAAAGTCAGTTAACTATTGTCAAAGCAGAGTAGGAAGAGAATTCACCAGCCGCTAACTAAGAAAATAAAAAATATCTAAAAATATCTAAAAATGGAACCAAACCAACGGGCAACTCAGAATGACGTAGAACCAAAGTGCACCCTCTCATCAACCATAGCAGGGCAGCTCCGGAATTCCAAAAACGAAGAGTACCCCCTCCTGGAGCGTGAACACATCAATATCCTCTTCCAAGCGCAAACAGGGCACAGTAGCGCCGACATGCACCCAAAAAACGCACAAAAAACCTGAACGCCCTAAGAAACTCCTTGCGAACCAGCGCTCGCAGAACACTGAGGTGGGACCTGAACTGGCCCGGAGAGAACTCAAGGAAAGACAATTAGCAGGTAAGGCCTAATTTCTCCTTCCTCATCGTCTCTCCGGGCCAGTCCAGGTACAGTTGGGCAGTACCAAAGCAGTACCTAAACTAGGGAGGGTCCTGCGAGCCCCGCCAAAATGGCTGAAGCACCTACCGCATCATCCTCCCGGGCTTGCACATCTAACCGATCGTGAAAGTATGTAGCGAAGACCAGGCCGCCGCTCTACAGATATCCGCTGGCGGAGTCAGTCATCTCCGCCCAAGAAGTCGCTTGAGCTCTAGTCGAATGAGCCCTAAGCTCCCGCGGAGGCGACCGGCCTTGCGCCTCATAAGCTGTAGCTATCGCTCGTTTAACCCATCGGGCGATAAAAGCTTTGGTCGCCGCCAAACCTTTACGCGGACCCCCAAATAACACAAATAACCGATCCGATCTTCTAAACGGCTTTGTAAGCCGAAGGTACTTTCGAAGAACACGCCCCATATCCAACTTTCGAAGCGTCCGATCCCGCCTTTCGTCGGGGGATGGAAACGTAGGAAGCGAAACGACCTGATTAAGATGGAAGCCGGAAACCACTTTTGGCAGAAAAGAGGGAACAGGCCATAGAACGACTTTTTCCTTTGAAAAACGCAGATACGGCTCTCTACAGGAAAGCGCCTGCAACTCCGAGACTCTCCTAGCCGAGCAGAGAGCCACCAGGAAGGCCGTTTTCCAAGTAAACTCTCTTATACAACCGGACGGCTGCGATTCAAAAGGCGGACCAGTGAGGGCTTCAAGCACCAAGTTCAAATCCCAAGGCGGAACCACCCGCCGAAGAGGCGGACGAATATGTTTCGCTGCTCGAAGGAAGTGCTGCACATCTGGATGCGACGCAAGAGACCAGCCCTGCACCTGACCCCGGAAGCACGCCAAGGCCGCCAAGTGTACCTTAAGGGTGTTAAGAGCCAAACCCTTATCTAGACCCCCTTGAAGAAACGCTAAGAGGTCCGGTAAGCTCGCGGAACGGGGGGCGATTTTCCGGTCCTGAGCCCACGCTTCAAAAACGCGCCAAACTCTAATGTAGGATAAGGTCGTCGAACGACGCCGGGACCTCAACATCGTAGAGATCACCGATTCCGAGTACCCCCTACGCCGCAACCGGTCCCGCTCAAGAGCCAAGCCGTAAGCAAGAATCGGTCCACCTGAGGCATAAGGATTGGACCTTGACTCAAGAGATTGATTCGAGAGGGTAACCGCCAAGGAGGAGCTACTAGCATCCGCACTAGATCCGCATACCAAGGTCGCCTGGGCCAATCTGGAGCAATGAGAATCACCCTGCCCCTGTAAAGAGAGATTTTCCGAATGACGCGACCTATCAACGGCCAAAGGGGAAACACATACAGAAGCTGGTCTTCCGGCCAGGACTGAGCCAAACCGTCCAGGCCCTCCCACATGTGTTCCCGGCACCTGCTGTAAAACTGAAAAGCTTTGGTATTGGAGAGGGTCGCCATGAGATCCATCACCGGCTGACCCCAGCGAAGGGAAATGTCGTGGAAGATGGCCGCATTCAGCTCCCACTCCCCGGGATCCAGACGATGGCGACTGAGAAAATCGGCCTGAACATTGTCCTTTCCAGCTACATGAGCCGCCGAAATGGCCGACAGATGCAATTCCGCCCACTGCAGAAGGACCCCGCTCTCGAGAAGCAACGGAACACTGCCGGTGCCGCCCCGCCCTGTTTGTTTGTGGTAGCCAAGACCTATAGACTAGGCCATAAGCCTGAACCTGAAAAATGACAGGCCTAAGAACCAAGTCTGGATTTCAGTAGTGCTGAGACATAAAATTAAAAGACAGAATTGAATATTACTTTAGAATGAAACGCTGCTATAGCAAAGTTTGCACAAAGTGAATACAATGCCTGTATGTTAAATCGTTACTCCAGAATTGTTACTTACACATTTTAGGAGCTAGATATGACCTTGATGAAGGAAAGTATCCAGGTTTGAACCAAGCCATTGTTCAGCTAGCTGGAGAAAGCAGAGCAAAGGACATAGATCCTGATTGGTCAAATTCAGGGAAATGTCAAACCAATAGAAAGTTTGTAGAAATTAGCATGAGACCAATAGAATGTTTTCATGTATCAAAATGTTTAAACTGTATAAAATGAACATGTTTCCGCTAAAGCGGGGCTCTGTCACTTTTTAGACTGCCTTATGCACAATAAACTGGCTTGAACCTTGATAAAGACTCCTGGTGTAATTGGTTTGGTGGCGTTCCGCCGCTACATGTTGATGTAGGACACAGTGACCAGATTGTCGGAAAACACCCGAACCGCCCGGTGTGAGATTAGCGCCGAGAAGCGAAGAAGATCCAAACAAACCGCTCTCAGCTCCAGACGATTGATAGACCATCCGCTCTCTGCCAACGACCACATTCCCTGCGCTACCTGAGACAGACAATGGGCCCCCCAGCCGGACAGACTGGCGTCCGTCGTGACCAGAATCCACTCTGGATCCTGTAGTGGCACACCCGCATAAAGATGAGCCGAAAGCCGCCACCATTGTAGACCGAGGCAAACTTCCTCCGCACAGGGAAGGCTTTGAGAGAGCGGATGCAGCTGCGGAGACCATCTGGAGAGTAAGGCGTGCTGCAGAGGACGCATGTGCGCCCTGGCCCACGGTACGAGATCCAAGGCGGCAGCCATCAATCCCAACAGTTGCAGATACCGCCACGCCGATGGCGCCTGGAGCTGCAGAAAAGCATCCACTTGGGCTATCAACATCTGCCCCCTTTCCAGCGGCAGAAGAACCAAACCCTCCTTTGTGTCGAAAACCGCTCCGAGGTAAACCAGCCGTTGCGTCAGAAGTAAGTGACTCTTTGTCCGGTTGATGACCCAACCGAGGTGTTCCAGGAACTGCACCACCCGAGCCGTTGCCGCGACGGACTCCTCCCGAGAACCCGCACGAATTAGCCAATCGTCCAGATATGGATGGACCTGGATGCCCTCTTTGCGAAGCGCTGCCGCCACCACTACCATAACCTTGGTAAAGGTGCGGGGAGCCGTCGCAAGACCAAACGGCAAGGCCCGAAACTGAAAATGTCCCATGGGGACTGCAAAGCGCAGAAAGCGCTGATGTTCCAGGCGAATGGGAATATGTAGGTAGGCCTCCGTAAGATCTATGGAAGAGAGCCACTCTCCCGGTCTCACCGCTCGAATAACAGACCGGAGGGTCTCCATGCGAAAATGGGGCACCCGCAAGCAACAGTTGACGTGTTTGAGATTGAGGATCGGGCGAAACGATCCCTCCTTCTTGGGCACTACAAAGTAAATCGAGTATCGACCGACACCGCACTGGTCGGGGGGAACGGGAACCACCACCCGCAGATGCAACAAGCGCTGCAGGGTGTCCGTGACCGCCCGTCTCTTCGCCCGAGTACCGCAGTGAGAGAACATAAAGGCATCCGCCACCGGCGCCGCAAACTCCAGAGCATAGCCGTCGCGGATGATCTCCAGGACCCAGAGATCGGAGGTTATGGCGGCCCAGGCGGAGAGAAATTCCTGCAAACGTCCTCCTACCGGAATCTCCGCCTGGACCAGCCCCCCTTCATTGCGGCTTCTTAGAGGGCTGTTGCTGAGAACTGAAGAATCCTCTGCTAAACCCCCGGGCGCCCCGAAAGGACTGACCCTTGGAAGGAAAACGACCCCTCTGATAAGGCACAAACCGAGAACCACGAAATCGACGAACCTCTCTATTGTGCCCCCTCTGCATAGTACTTGCTTTAGCCCCTCTAGGCCTATCCTCTGGAAGACGACCGCCTTTGGAGTCACCCAAATCTTTCACGATCTTCTCCAAAGCTTCTCCAAACAGCAGCTTGCCCTTATACGGAAGCTTACTGAGACTGGATTTAGAGGAAGTATCTGCCGCCCAGTTACGCAACCAAAGAAAACGCCGAGCCGCTATAACAGAGGCCATGGCTTTAGCAGAAATCCTGATCAAATCATAAAATGCATCCGCAAGATACGCCGCCGCCGATTCCAGCTTAGCGCCTTCCGGAGAAGCATCCTCCTGCTTCAGGGCGGACTGCTCACCCTGACTCCAGCGAACAGCGACCTGGGACACAAACGCCCCACAAACCGACGCCTGTAAGGCTAAGGCATTAGCATCAAAAGCTTGCTTAAGAAATGCCTCTAACTTTCGATCCTGAACATCCTTCAGGGCCGCACCTCGTTCCACCGGGATGGTGGTCTTTTTGGTAACAGCAGACACAAGAGCATTGACCTTAGGCATCTTCAACAACTCCCTCTCCTCCTGAGGGACCGGGTAAAGGCGGGCAATGGAACGCCCCCCCCTCCCCCCCGTAAGCTGGCCTCCGGGCACTCCCACTCAGACTCAACCATTTGTTTAATCACTCTGTGCATAGGGAAGCAGCGCTATTCTGCTTTAAACCCTTGCAATAAGGGATCCTCGAGAGGCTCCTGTTGCAAAGAAGGAGGCACAATATTTAGCGCTGCCAGCGATTGAACGATCAGCGCCCCGAGCTCCTCCTTCCGAAATACTCTAAAGACATTAGGATCCTCTCCCGGCCCCAGTTCCCCGTCCTCTAACTCTTGGGGCCAAGAGTCCAGACCCCCCTCTGAGGAGAGTTCCCCTTCCTCAGGTAGCGGGGAAGCAAGGGATGGAGGATTCCAGCCATCTGGAGACAGGCCCCCACAGGCAACTGAGTCGAGGGGCCCTCACCCGGGTCGCTCGATTTAAATTCCCTCTGAATGGAAGGGCTTTGATCCCCTACAGAGGCAGCCACCGTAGGAGGAGACAGTTTCAATAAATAGGCTCTATGTAAAGCCAAAATAAACTCAGGCTGGAAAAAAGCTAGGGCTTCCTGAGAAGCGGAGGACAAAGACTGAGCGGGGCCTGGCACTGAAATCTCCTTGTGAGATTTAGACTTGCGTTTACCCGAGCGCTGCAAAAGCGCGGGAACAGACGCAACATCAAAAGGAAGAGAAGCCGCCGCAGCCTGGGACAGCTTCTTCCCCTGCGGTTTTTCACCCGCGAAATCCCCCGAAACTGAAGGCTCCATCCGGAAAAACACCCGAACGCACAAAGCAAACAAAAATTAACGCCCCCGGCCCGATGAAATGTCCGGAGGACAGGGAAGCAGAAACCAAGGTCCCGGCGCTCAGAAAATGGCCGCCCGCCAAATCCCGCCGAAACGGAAAACGGACCAGGGAACACCTGCACGAACGACGAAGCCCACAATGAGAGCAAGAAGAAATGTCAACTCACCTCCAGCAACGGCAGACAGGCATAGTCTCTAGAGATCCGCTGCTAGCGAAAATGAGACTCGGGGAACCAGCGCGGGAAGAGGATACTGAGGCCACCAGCTCCTGACAACCTGCAAGCAGCTTCAGCGGATCCGCGGAAGCAGGTTCTGCCTCCGAAAATAGCAAAAACAAAAAAAAGTTAAATTAAAATAAGGACCGCTGAAGCAATCGTGTCCCCGATTACTCCCCCCGTTGGGGGAGACAAGAAAACCACCTGCCATGACGCCCTGCTAGGGCCAGGGAGCAAGGTTCCTGTATTCAAATAGGAAATAGTTAAGCTGACTGTTGCTGTCCAAGCCTTAAAGCTTGAAAGGTTTCCTCCTATGGGACTATTTATGAATTTCTTTTTTTTTTTTTAATACACTAACTAAACCTGACTGATCCACTTCGTCTCTCCTGGGAGCCTGCCAGAGATACGTCCACTCTAGCTGCTGAGGACTGAAGACTGACTTTCTGACACCAGAGGGAGCTATTGAATCTGCCAGCAAAACATTTCAGCATTCAGTCCTCAGCTGCTAGAAGGGATTGACTACCCAACTGTACCTGGACTGGCCCGGAGAGACGATGAGGAACTCCAATTCTACAAGGAATCCGGGCTTCTTCTCAGGGAAATCTTTCTCTGACTCTGCCAGTCATAACCAGGAGAAAAAATTTTCTTTATGTATTCCGCAGACAGGTAATAACCTTCATGCTGTCAGATGAATCTTCTCTCTCCCTAGAGTCCTAGGGAACATAGGCTTCTATAGACATCTCTCCATCCACACACCTGGAGACAGGTCTATATGCCTACATAGTCATATATGTTTATGCAGATATGTATATATATGTGTGTCTATATGTCTATACACACACACACACATATATATATATATATATATATATATATAGATTATATTTATCTCTGTGTCTTCTGCCTATACATATCTTTTATGAATACTTGCATATATGCCCCACCTGTGTATATATGATGTGTGTATATGAATATACCTGTATATTCATACGTCTAGTGAGATATGTTTTTAGATAAGATCTGTATCTATATACTTATCTTTCTGTCAGATAGGCTGTAGGAACAAATAAACCTATCTGACCCTGGCAGTTAGACTCTACCCCAGTCAATGCTATTCCAGCATACTTAGGGGATGCCACATAACCACTTCTGTGGTATTTACCAGGAATTTCTTCCTTACCATAACCTTTTTAGGTTTAGGTACCCATGTACCCTTTTTTCTTTCCTGCTTAACCCCATCAGGAAAGACATGGTGGAGTTTCACTTACCCTAAAACTCACCGCTCTTGAGTCTGTCCTTATTTTCTTATTAGAAATAAGGGTCTCCATACCCTTTCTCCCCTCCATGGACTGATTCCAAGCCCAGTCCAGTTGGGCCAGACTCGAGCTTTTCTTTTGGTCCTACGTTTTGCACTGTTTTTGGACCAAGACAGCTTAAGCTTTCTTTAATGATACCTTCTGTGTCTCCGCTGAAGCTCTATTTCCTCTGCCATCCCAGTTTCCTCTGGGACCATTCTCACCTTGAACGTTTCTGACCTCCACTTGTTTTCTATTTTTACCTCTACTTCTCCGTGAGGTACCCATTGAGCTCATTCACTGGTTCTTCTAACAGATCCATATGTAGCTTAGTGGATTTGGGCCATGCCAACAAGGGAGGCTCAGATTACTATTTTCCTCCTGAAGGTTTTTTATACAGGGCCTTCCCCTCAGAAGCCCTGTTCTACCCAGCTGTTCCACAGCCTTTTTATAGTCAACTCCTACTCTCCATCCCCAGGATGCCTGAGGTTCTGAGGGATAGCATGACTCGTTCTACACTTGCAACATGCTAGGACTCCTTCTAGGCATCTGAGCTTGGGAGTCCCCATATGTGAAGACTCATTCCTGCTTGTTCCTGGAGATAGCACAGTTACTTACCTGTAACAGGTGATCTCTGGGAACAGCAGGAATAAGTCTTCACAACCCCCCCACCTCCCCTAGGAGTTGCATCTCTTTATCTCTATCTTTCCCTTCTTCTCTCTCTCTCTTTGTCTCAGCTTTAAAACTTAACTGAGGAGAGGCAGTTGGGAAAGGCGGGAAGGCAGCACGCAGGCGTGGTGGGATGCTCCCAAAAGCGTTTTGATTGGACGCTGGGGAGCGTTCCAGCGCGGACTCGTCGGTACCGACCTACCCATATGTGAAGACTTATTCCTGCTGTTCCCAGAGATCACCTGTTACAGGTAAGTAACTGTGCTGTATAAGCAAACATCATACCCAAGGTGAGTATGTGTGAAATGTGTGTGAATAAAGTTGTATATATTACAGTTTACCTGCAACAAGGTTGCAAATCAATATGCAAAGTACAAATCAGCTAGAAAATGTTCTCAAATTGAGTTCTGTGGACCATCTGTAGAAACCACTTATTAAGCAGATACCATGTGATCATTTTGTGAGCCCAGAAAATTCTGTTCTCATCATTATTAGCTTTCCATATTCGCTAATACATGGTTAATATATTTTGTTTATATCCATCAGTTACTGAGACCATCCAGGAAGAGAAGAGAAAGGAAAACCAAAAAGAACATCTTGTAGAAAAAGGACAAATTTCAAGAAATGTCCCTGAAAATATTTCCTGGGGGATTGAAAGGCGCAAGACAAGGAATCAGCAGCTGGAATCAGAGAAGGAGCAGAGAGACCCTGCAGGAGACTCACCAAATGAAGTTACTGAGTTTGAAAGGAGTGACAGGGAGCTCACAGACATTCCTGTACCCCAGAGACACCTGAGAGCAGAGAGAATCTTCCAAAATAGCAACAGTGACAAAATGACTTCTGAACTCCACCAAGGAAAGAGGAAAGGGAAGAAATTCTTTCTGTGTGATGCCTGTGGGAAAAGCTTTAATAGGAAATATCTGTTATTATTGCACCAGAAAACCCACACTAGGGAAAAACGCTTTTCATGCTCTCAGTGTGAAAAATGTTTCAAACAGAAAGTAAATCTGAAATTACACGAGAGAATTCATGCTGAAGTTAAACCATTTCCACACATTGACTTTAAAGAAAGGTTCTGTCATAAGGAATCACCAATTACAAGGCAAAGTTCCGGAAAAAGTAGTAAATATGTAAAATCTTGTAATTTTAAGCAGTTCATAAAAAAGAACCAGAAAATAAGCATAGAAGAGAGAAATTTGTCATCTTCAGCATTTAAGAAAATATTTACAGATCTAACAGAAATGAAAATTCATCAGAGACACACTGGAGAGAAACGTTTCAGTTGTTCTGAGTGTGACAGCAGCTTCATTTATCTGTCAGAACTGAAAACCCACCAACTGATCCACTGCAGAAGGAAACCTTTTACATGTGCTGAGTGTTGTAAAACCTTCAAGAATATGCCATTTTTGAAAATCCATCAAAAGATTCACTGTGGAGAAAAGCCCTTTACATCTACTGAGTATGGTAAAAAGTTCAGTAGGTTGTCAAAACGGAAAACCCACCCAATAATCCACAGCGGAAAGAAAACCTTTACAAGTTTCAATCAGTCATCAACTCTAAAAAGGCATCGAATGATACACAGCGGAAAGAAGCCTTTTACATGCACTCAGTGTAATAAAGCTTTTAGTTGGTCATCACAACTGAAAAGTCATCAAGTAATACACAGCGAAAAGAAACCATTTACATGCACTGAGTGTAATAAACGTTTTAATAGGTTATGGGCTCTGAAAAGTCATCAAGTAATACACAGTGGAAAGAAACCTTTTACATGCACTGAATGTAATAAAAGTTTTAAAAGGTCATCAAATTTAAAAAAGCATCAAGTGATACACAGTGGAAAGAAACCTTTTACATGCACTGAGTGTAATAAAAGTTTTAATAGGTTATGGGCTCTGAAAAGTCATCAAGTAATACACAGTGGAAAGAAACCTTTTACATGCACTGAATGTAATAAAAGTTTTAAAAGGTCATCAAATTTAAAAAAGCATCAAGTGATACACAGTGGAAAGAAACCTTTTACATGCACTGAATGTAATAAAAGTTTCAATCAGTCATCAAATTTAAAAAAGCATCAAGTGATACACAGTGGAAAGAAACCATTTACATGCTCTGAGTGTAATAAAAGTTTCTGTCATTCATCGACACTGAAAAATCATCAAGTAATACACAGTGGAAAGAAACCATTTACATGCACTGAATGTAATAAAAGTTTCAATCAGTCATCAAATTTAAAAAATCATCAAGTGATACACAGTGGAAAGAAACCTTTTACATGCACTGAGTGTAATAAAAGTTTCTGTCATTCATCGACACTGAAAAATCATCAAGTAATACACAGTGGAAAGAAACCATTTACATGCACTGAATGTAATAAAAGTTTCAATCAGTCATCATATTTAAAAAAGCATCAAGTGATACACAGTGGAAAGAAACCTTTTACATGCACTGAGTGTAATAAAAGTTTTAATAGGTTATGGGTTCTGAAAAGTCATCAACTAATACACAGTGGAAAGGATCCATTTACATGCACTGAATGTAATAGAAGTTTCAATCAGTCATCACATCTGAAAAGGCATCATCGAATGATACATAGTGGAAAGAAACCATTTACATGCACTGAATGTAATAAAAGTTTCAATCAGTCATCAAATTTAAAAATGCATCAAGTGATACACAGTGGAAAGAAACCATTTACATGCACTGAATGTAATAAAAGTTTCAGGCAGTCAGCACATTTAAAAAGTCATCAAGTAATACACAGTGGAAAGAAACCTTTTACATGCACTGAATGTAATAAAAGTTTCAGTCAGTCATCAAATTTAAAAAAGCATCAATTGATACACAGTGGAAAGAAACCATTTACATGCACTGAGTGTAATAAAAGTTTCAAAATGTCATCGATTCTGAAAAATCATCAACTAATACACAGTGGAAAGAAACCGTTTACATGCACTGAATGTAATAAAAGTTTCAATCAGTCAGCACATTTAAAAATGCATCAAATGATACACAGCAGTGAAAAACTTTTTTCATGAACTAAGTGTAATAAAAATTTCAGTCAGTCATCAACTCTGAAAAGTCACCAGCTAATATACAGCAGAAAGAAATTTTTACATGAACTAAGTGTAATAAAAATTTTAATCAGTTATCCTATCTGAAAAGGCATCAAATGATACATAGAGGAAACAAACCTTTTACATGCACCGAGTGTAATAAAAGTTTCAGTCAGCCATCAAATCTAAAAAAAACATGAAATGATGCACAGAGGAAAGAACCTGTTTACAAATCCTGAGTGTAATAAAAGTTTCAATCAGTTATTGACTCTGGAAAGTCATCAAGTAATACCCAGTGAAAAGAAGCCATTTACATGCACTGAATATAATAAAAGTTTCAATCAGTCATCACATCTGAAAAGGCATCAAATGATACACAGAGTTTCATGACTTGGTGATGTTGATAAATGGCTCCTTTATACTTAATATGACCTTGCTCATCTTTATTGTTAGGTGTTAAATTCAACTTGGGTAATCTTTCCTTTGCCTGAATCCCAGCATATTCATCTTTTTCCATGTGGACTAGAAGTTTGATCTTGAATTCTTCCACCTCCCTTTCTTCTTCCTCTTCAACTGAATGGTTGACCTGTCCTGTAGTTATAGTTGGAGTGGAGGAGTGGCCTAGTGGTTGGGGCAAGGTACTTTGGGCCAGAAGGTTGGGGGTTCAAATCCCACTAGAGGACAGCAACTTTGGGCCAGAAGGACTGGCGTTTCTAGTCCCAAAGGTGCTCCTTGTGGTCTTGGGCAAGCCACTTAACCCTCCATAGCCCATGTTCCCTGTAAAATAGTTATCTCCAAGTTATAATGCCCTGTTCAATGTAATTTCAGTTTGTTCAATGTAAACCGCACTGATGCAGAATAGCACGGTATATAAGAGAATGTAAATAAATAAATCTCATTCTCCTGCAGTTCCAGATGTGCAAATTCCATCTCCCCCTTAACTGCTGTTTCTGTGTATTCCTTTTTATGATATTCTCACCCAAGTCACCTCCTCTTCCCTGTATATCTTCTTTCCATGGACACCCTTAGTTGCTTCAAGATGTTATCATTCACAAACGTCTTTACTTTGATCTGTGAAATTAAAGATCTTAAATTTTCATCTGTTGCATTTTGCATATTTTCTTGTGGCAATCTTCCTCTTTCTTCCAGCTTTTGGTGGATGACATCAGTATGACCTTTGGTCTTGACAAATGTGCTAAGGCAATTTTTTTTAGGGAAAATTGAGCAAAATGAAAAATATCTTCCTAGTTGAAGGCTGTGACATCAAGGACCTTGAACCGGAAGGTGTATATAAGTATGTTGGAGTAGAGGAAAGAACAATGCTCAAGCAGAAATTACTAAAAGAAAAAATCAGTAATGAATACTATAGAAGATTAAAATCATTATTGAAAAGTATTTAACATCACGGAATAAGATAGAAGCCATCACTCAGCTGGCAATTTCTGTATACTTAGGGACGCAGGAAGGGTACCCCTCATGCTTATCAAAAGCAGCTCAGAAAAAGGCAGGAGGACAATTGCCACTGGAAGAACAGATTTATTGGTATCAAGGTCTGCCCAACACATATTTTAGCCATATGGCCTTCTTCAGTGGACTGTGACCTTAATACAAACATATACAAATATATAAACATAAATAAATAAAACCATAAACATGAGAATAAAAGGGGGGGGGGGACAGTGATGTTACCAGAGCAAATGGTGGCTTGAACCTCTTTCTCCGCCACCCTGAGGAGACAAAAAGCCCCTAAAAGTATCCTAATAGTCTGGAGAGGCATTAAAACTTGGAGCAGAAGGTGCCAAGAGGAACTGGGAGCAAATGACTACAAAAGTCAAATTGTCGGAGGCGAAGGAAAATCTGCATGTCTCGCAGTGGCTGATGGACAGGGCTGGACTGCATGGCAGTTCCCTGCAGAAGCCGGTGTCGGAGAAATCAGGAGAGGACACACTGAGTGAATTTCAGCAAGGCGGTGAGGCAACCTCAACACATTCTCTCATACAGCGTGAGCTCTGGAGGGGCTTTGAAGAGCTTGCTGCAGAGTTTAGATCAATGTGGGAGGAAGTGACGTCTATGATCATGGAGCTCTGCAGAGACATTAAGTATTTAGGTCACTGAGTGGAGGAGGTGGAAACAAAAATGGAGGACTGCACTGCAACTCTGACGTAATTGCAATGCACAACAGACAGACAATGCTCTCAAACGATGGAACTTACCTATAAAATCGATGACATAGAAAATCGGGCCCATAGAAATAATGTGCGTTTAAGAGGCATACCAGAAGCTGCAGGTGGGGCTGAGAACCGGGTTGTGATGGTGCTAGCATTAACCAAGGAACTTTTAACTTTAGAAGAGTTTCTGTTCCGCAGGGTTAGTATGGAGATCGAAACGGTGCACCACCTGCTGGGTAAACCTCCCAGTAATCAGTCTCGTGATGATGTTGCCCGTTTTCTAGGCTACAATGATGCAGAACTGCTGCTGAGGAGAGGCCGGGAGAGGAAAATTATACAATATCAGGATGCAGCTGTCTCCCTCTACCAGGACCTTTTGACTTTCACTTTGGTGCATTGATGAGAGATGAAACCGGATATAGAGGTGCTGAACAAAGAGGGGATCTTTTATTCATGGTCCTTTCCCTTTCAAATAGACTTTTTGTTGGGCGGTAAAAAGATCATACAGTCCCCTTTTCTAGTCTTGAAAGACTAGAAATGGGGACTGTTACTTCTGGAGAGAGATCTGCAATTGTGAGTATATACTTCTAGGAATTTTCTGAAAGGAATTATTTTTATTAAAGCTAATTAATCTGTGAACCCACTATTTTTTTTTTTTTTATTGAAAGGCTTTCAAAGAATACATAGAATCATACACCACAAAGATCTTCAAAAAAGATGCAACAATAATAACATAACTTCAGATCACAACAACATGCAGTTTTAAAATAAGGAAACGGGGAACAGTAACCCCCCAACCTCCCTTTCTCCCCCCCCCCGAAGCCTCCCTAGCCCAAGACACCCCCTCCCACCCAACCTCCCAGTCCCTCCAACTATGGCTTGTTAGTGTTCAAGTACAGGAAGGTGGCAAGCAAAAGACACACCCAGGGGGCGAGCTCCCTTTAAAGTTGGCATATTCCCGCCCTCTTATCCAGCGCAGTCACACACCATAACGAGAGACAAAGGGAGGAACCCACTATTTTTTGTTAAATCAGTCAGGGCCTAGTAGCAGCAGTTTAAGTTTAAATTTAAAACACAAGAGAGCTTTCTGGTTAAATTTAGAACCCAGCAGAGAGCTTGTAGTTTAAATTTAATAGTCACTCAGGGCCTAGCATCAGCAAAGTACTTTTAGTTTAAATTTAAAACACAGAAGAGAGCTTTCTGGTTTAGAACCCAGCAGAGAGCTTGTAGTTTAAATTTCATAATAAGTTAGAGCCTAGCAGCAGCAAAGAGCTATAATTTAAATCAAATAAGAATATAGATTAGCACAAAAGGCAAAACAGGGTCAGTACTCTTTGAACAGCAAATTGTCTTCTAGAGACCTTTACAAAGATGCCTGCTACCTAGGGGGCAAGAGACCTGTGAGACTTTTTCAGTAGGTGTAAACACCAGGTGGCAGATCAAAAGACCATTCCTTATCGTTCCTCCAGTTTAGTCCTCTACCTCTGGGTTGTTCACCTCTTCCTGCAGCTAGGAGACTGGGCATGTCAAAGTCGTGACATCACTGGATATAGCCTGCTGGTATCTCCCATCGTCCTCCAGTGTGTCCAGTCTCCTTGCAGCAGGAGGACATAGTGAGCCTAGCTTCTGGGCTCACTTGGGGGGAACAGATAAGGAGCATTTAGTGTGACAAATTCTGATTTTACTTTTGATTTTTCCCTTAAATTTACTTTTAATTTTACTTTTAATTCAGTTATCTTTGGTTAATTGGCAATCAGGGATTAGTTCCCTTTAGTTAGGAGCAACTTTCCTTATTTACAATAATTTTAAATTTGAGGCTGGCTCTTTAAATTAGTAGCAGTTCTCACCTTCCCTCCTTGTCAGTTATTTTCACTTGCTGCAGGCATTTGCCGGTGCGGATCTCTCTCCCTGGACAGTGCGGGAGAGAGCTCTGGGACCCGTACAGCCACACTGAAGCTGTGTGAGATGGAGCCTCTCCGTTGCTGCGGGATTTTAATTTTACTCTGTGGAACCAGCTGAGCGATCCTCGCCGCGGCTGCCAGGCGCATCAGCGTGGCTTGAGGATCGGATGAATTCAAGGTGGGAGGAGCAGGCTGTGTGGCTTTTGGCCCTGCAGGTAAGGCCTTCGGGCTCTGTCGGTCTGCTGAGGCCTCATTTTTGTAGCGGCGGCTGTTCTTGGCGTCAAAATTCATTGGCGAAGGGGCGGCCATTTCCTCTCTAGGTATTTGGACCGCATGGCGAGAGTTGCAGTGAGCTGCCTGCGTGAGGAAAACAACAGGCAGAATAGCTAGATTTTTGGGCCTACTGTTTGTTTCTTTCTTTTGTTTTTAGGGGGTTTTTTTCGAGGCTCAGGGGGTTCCTCAGCATTAAGGGGGACTGTTGTCAATTCTCTTTATAGAATAAATAAGAATAAACTTAAAAACAGGACAGTGGTTTTGGCATTGATCCCTGATACCACATGGTCTTTCCCTCCTAATCATGTCTCTGAGGAGCATCTGTTAAGGCCCAGGATATTAGGCAAATTGCCAGCTTTTAGGTTCAAGGGCAGAGCCCTAACTTGTAATTAGCAGGAGGGAAAGCCTGGAAGTGTGCTTTTATGTATTCTATAGTGAATATTGCCCAAAATTTACAGGGACAGGTTTAGGAAACCTTAGGATATAAAAAAAATAGACTAACAGTTAAACTGTCAACCAAGACGTGCCTGTGCTACGGTCTATGGCCACCAGAGGGCAGCTGGTACACTTAATAGTGCCTTTCTATGACTGTGGGTATGCAGCCATTATCTGCAGGTCAGAAGATGTGCAAAAAAAAGATTCCTTTTACTTTCTTGGCTGCTTCTGTCTGTGAAGAATTCCCCAGCTGTAGAAATGCTCTCACTGTGTAGAGGAAGCAGCCATTATCTGCAGGTCAGGAAAGAAATCACCACGGAGCCACAGAGCCTCGGTGATGTGATGTAAGGTCTGAGAATCCAGTTTATATGACCAAGATTTAAAGCTCTTAATTTCTGTATCATTGGTCGGGCTCTGCTGCCCTAAAGGCCACCGAATGACAGCGCTGCTCATGAATCACATATAGTATTCAGTGCCCTCATCCCTGGGGGGTGAGTGGTACAATACAAATTCATATTACTCATCAGGTTCACACAGGCAACAACCTCTGAGACCTCCATTTCCAAGGTGGTTGGTGTATTCCACTGCTATTTCTCTGACTGCAGGAAGGCCTGGGGAGGTGCTTGTGTGTTTCATAGCAACACTTAGCAGGCCCTTCCCAGGAAATTCTCATCTATTACTAGAGCAGGGTTTCATTTCTCTGGTTGTGGTTAACGCACAGCGTCAGGGGCTGTGTTCGAAAGCTTGGGTCCCACAGACTTCGTTGGGATTTCAAAAAGAAAAAGAAACTCGCTTTAGTGAGAGATAGCCTTGTTCATTTTTAGCTAACACTGATTTTACTTTTGATTTACACCTTTTGCGTCTGAATCCCAAGGACGGGACACTGTTTGCTTCCAGGGGTTCTACTTTCTATTTTGCTCTTCAGCTCCCTGGCAGATTGCAGTAGGCTGGCAGGGGGTGGGCAATGCCTCCTGCAATGCAGAATCCCCCAGGATAAGGGGGGGAAGGACAACTGGGTACAGCGGGGGCTGGTAGCTTCTTGCAAAGCTATAGTAGCAGTTTGGGTAATTTTAGCTAATCTGCTTTGATTTCATTGGAGTTGGCGGAAACTTGGTTTTTGGAGTCCTATCCTTTAAAAAAAAAAAAAAAGGGCATAGCTATGTTGATTTACCAGAATCTCCTTCCGCTATCCATAGAAGGTCCTATAAAGCGTTAAAGTCGGTTTATAAGCAGGATAATATTTTGGCTTAGCTGCTGTGATATAGCGCTATGTTCCGCTGTAAACATATTCAAGTCAAAAGGAATTATGGTGATAACTCTCTTGGACAGTTGTAACAGGTGCTTGGGTGAGCGCCATGGCCAGTCCACAGATGTGGAATGCTCTGCCATAAGCATTATGTCATGGGAAGGATTTTATAGTTGCATGGTTTCTTTATGGAAAATGTTCCCGTTTAGTTTGGCTTTGCCAAATTATAAGATTTTATGGTAGATTTGTAATGTCTTAATTTTGGCTATATGTGGTTTAATTTTACATATGGAAAAGGCAGCTCAGCAGAGAGGGGTTGCAAAATAGAACTCTGGCCTTTGGAGCTATCTATGCTCCCATTCCATTTATCAGAGGTTCTCCAGTACGGAGAGTCTCTGCTAGTGTTCAGTGAATGCCTTAATGGGGGGCCAGAAGCAGCCAGGCTAGTTCTCTAGCAGCAATGGCAGCGGCTCAGACTCTAGTAGACATACTTCATATGCTGAGCTTACAAGATGGCTTCCGTGCTGATCGGCATCAGCCTAGGTGACTGCCGGTTTAGACTGTGAATGTGGAGTCAGCCTGGTGGAGGGGCCTTGCGTTCTCTGGACAATGTCCTGCATACACTGAATCCCTTCAATTCGATCAGCTGCTGGCAGGACACAAGGCACTCTCGCCTGCTTTTCTTTTTGCTTCAGTGGTCTAAAAGTGGAAACCAGGTGGTATAATGGGAACTTGTCTGCAGTTTCTCGGCTTCATTGCTGCCTCAATTGCCACTGCGGAATGAGAGCTGTATTTCATATCACCAGGTGCTAGTTGAACTTAAAATATACAGTCCATCTTTGTGCAGTCAGACGGAATGGGGCGTTACTCTAGCAGGAAGGCCGTGGGTTAGTATGCCTGTGTTTGGGAGTTCTTTCTACTTCATATTGTTGGCACGGAAACAGCGTCTCTTAACATATGCTGAAGGAATTTTTGGTTTAGAGATGTCTTTGTAAAAAAAATAAAATAAAAGAAAGAAAGAAAGAAAGAAAATAAAGAAAGTATTCAGCTGTCCTGAATTCGCCTGTTATTGATTGACATTTTGAGGCTAAGCAGGGGCAGGCCTGGGTACTACGTGGGTGGGTGCACACCTTGCACTACCAGGGGGTGTGGACTCACTGTATGGAACAGAGCCCTAGCAATCTTCTTTATCGCAAGATGGGAAAGTAGATTGTTCACTGAAGCGATCGTTGGGGGCAATGCTTTGGCCTTACAAGCTCCCATTTTTGGAGCCTGGGGAGGCGAGAGCATGCTTCCGGTGGTCGCAGTGTTTACGGCAGTCTACTCGCCTGGAACAGGAAAGGATCAGGGAGTTGAATCAGCTAGAGCCTGATTTGCTTTATGGGGCAAATGTGCATTATGGCTTAATTCAAGCGCTAGCTAATATTATTGGCTTCCTTGGGGTTCACCCAGAGGTCTCTCTGGTGGAGGAATGGGGCAGCTGATGGTTCGTCCAAGTCGAGGGTCACTAAGCTCCCAATTAAGTCTTTGTCTTGTCCTTTCCCCGTGGGCTCTCATAGGGCAACTAGTTGGCGTATCGAGGCTTTCGGAGAAAGGTGCTCTTGGTAGCGCCCGGTTGGACGAGACGGCCGTACTAGGCTTTTCTCATTCGCCTACTCGACAGGCTTTTCCTAGAAGTTGTCGGTAGCGGACGTTCTGCTGCGGCTAGGTCCGTGACGAATGTCTCAGGTGGATCGGTGCCCGCCTACAGTTTGGCCTTTGTATGGGCGGGGTGCAAGAAGAAGGGTTATTCTGCGGCAGTTTTCGCCGCCTTGTTGAGAGCAAGGAGGCAGGCTGCTTCTGCTACGTAGGTCCATGCTTAGCGCCTTTTGGAAGGCTGCTGTTCACGGCGGCAAGTCCGGGCGATAAAGGTGTCTGTATCCTTGGTCTGAGTTCTCTGCAGGACAGTGTCTGAAGGAACTAGCGGCCAATTCCTTAGAGGATCCAGCGGGCGACTGTTTCCGGCTGTAGAGGTTCTGTGAAGGGAATAGCGCTAGGTGTTCGGATCGATGTATAGCGTTTCCTTAAGTTGGGATCTGACTGCGCTCCTCAAGGAGAGTTCGGATGCCGTCGGGGGATCCCGTTTGGGCCTTAGAGACGTTAGATAAAGAGCCCTTTGATTCTTTACTCCAGGCGTCGGTAAAGGATTTGCTGTTATAGACAGTGGCTTTGATAGCTCGTTGTTCGGTGCGACGAGTTTCGGCGTTTCAGGCATTGTCATGTAATGAGCCGTTTTCACCCTTTCTGGATAGAGAGTGGTGTTTGCGAGCAGTCCTGTCGTCCTTCCAAAAGGTGGTATCTGATTTTTCTCCTGAGGCTATTGGTTTCTCTTCCAGTTCTCGGTTTTTCTGGAAGGGGAGGTTTTTATTCGTAGCTTACACCAATAGGAAACATTACGCAGGGTGCGATGTTCGTTTCTTTGTTTTTGTGTGCTGGTTGGAGGTCCCCACAAAGGGGAAGCAGCAGCGAAGGCGGCCATTTTGCACTGGGTTGAGGCGGTGGTTGCCTCAGCTTTCTGCTGGCGAGGTTGTATGATTCCGGGGGGCTTTCTGACTCTTGCTACCAGGACACAAGCGGCTTCATGGGTGAATCACTGTGTCATTCCACCAGGGGGGATTGGTAGAGCAGCTTCCAGGTCGTCTCTTCATTTCCTCAGTAACCACTACTGGCTAAATGTTTTGGCAGTAAAGGAGGCCTGTTCCGGGTCGGCGGTGTGGTGAGTTGGCTGGATAGGTCCCTCCCAATGATTACTGCTTTGTTACATCCCAGAGGTAGAGGACTAAACTGGAGGAACGATAAGGAAATAGAAATTACACTTACCTGGTAATTGTCGTTCCTTGAGTGACGACAGTTTAGTCCTCATTCCCGCCCAGGAGTGTGATTTCTTCAGAGTTTATTTTCAGGCGGAATGGAGCATCAATCTCAAGGAGTAGACAGATCCTTTCAGTTTCTAGATCGCAGTGAGTATCCCTCTCTGTTCTTTCTTCCTTTTCTCTTCTTTAAACCAGGTGATGGTATAGGATACGTGTTTGCATAGGGGGGACATGAATGTAAAGTTAAAAAAAAAAAGAGAAAAGAAAATGTAAGACGGATACGGTTAAAAAGGCTCCTCCGGTTGAGGAATGGGGCGTTATTTAAAGTTATGGTATAGTTACTTATTTGTTGTTCCTTTGAGTTTGCTTTGTCAATAGTACACTGGAGGCTGATGGGAGATACCAGCAGGCTATATCCAGTGATGTCACGACTTTGACTTGCCCAGTCTCCTAGCTGCAGGAAGAGGTGAACAACCCAGAGGTAGAGGACTAAACTGTCGTCACTCAAGGAACGACAATTACCAGGTAAGTGTAATTTCTATTTTTGAAACACTCCTTCTATCCAAGCAAGGACTGTTAATCATCCAGGAAGTTGGTCACAGCTTACCTCCGCAGCACAAGCATAAATAGCTCAACTAGAGCTCTGTGATCCTCAGTCTTGAAAGACTAGAAAAGGGGACTGTTACTTCTGGAGAGAGATCTGCATTTGTGAGTATATACTTCTAGGAATTTTCTGAAAGGAATTCTTTTTATTAAAGCTAATTAATCTGTGAACCCACTATTTTTTGTTAAATCAGTCAGGGCCTAGTAGCAGCAGTTTAAGTTTACATTTAAAACATAGAAGAGAACTTTCTGGTTAAATTTCATAACCAGCAGAGAGCTTGTAGTTTAAATTTAATAGTCATTCAGGGCCTAGAACCCAGCAGAGAGCTTGTAGTTTAAATTTCATAGTCACTCAGGGCCTAGCATCAGCAAAGTACTTTTAGTTTAAATTTAAAACACAGAAGAGAGCTTTCTGGTTTAGAACCCAGCAGAGAGCTTGTAGTTTAAATTTCATAATAAGTTAGAGCCTAGCAGCAGCAAAGAGCTATAATTTAAATCAAATAAGAATATAGCTTACCTCAGCCGCACAGGACAGGGTACTGTGTAGCAGCCCTCTTTTAATAAGTATTATTTCAGTATTTTTCTTTTATTTCTCTTATAGTTGACACCTTCTTTTTGTATGACACCATGTTAACTGTTGATGCTGTTTGCAATTGGTAAAGGGGATAATTCTGGAACAGATGGGGTGGGGGGGACTTGAGTGGCCTGGATTTGGGGTTGTCATTCCCAGGTCTTGCCCAGTGGGCGAGCATATGGAGAAGATGGGGTGAGGGGGGGGCATGAGGGAGAAGGAAGGAAAGAGATGAGTTCGGGGAAGGGAGGGGGGGAAAGGAGAAATCAGAGAAGGGGACCGAAAGAGGAAAGGTGGGGAAGGGAGAGGATGGAGGTTCTCTGTGAAGGGAAACCGGGAGGGGGACAGTTATGGAGGGAACTGATAGTGCCTATGGCTGGGTTTGACGCTTTTATAGCACCCATGGAACACAAAGTTTCAGGAGGGGAGAGAACCATGAACGATGATATACTATGCTGAAAGTCATCTCCTTTAATGTAAAAGGTCTCAACTCACCTCAAAAACACTCTCTATTATTTAAAGAGTTGGGGACCTTGAAGGGTGATCTTGTGTTCCTGCAGGAGATGCACGTTTTCTGCGCCAGTCAGGGCTGGTTGAAGCGTAAGCCCTACCCTAAAGAGTGGGCATCGTGAGATGAGAGGGGCCAGAAGAAATATGGAGTGGCCATACTGTTTCATCAGGCCCTGCCCATAAGGGTGGAAGAGAAGAGGAATGATGTTGGGGCGCTGGCTCTTTATGAATGTTCGCCTCGGTGGGCATCTTCTCACGTTGGCTAACATATATGCACCCAATGAGGGTCAGGTGCACTTTTTTGCACAGTTGAAAACTGTGCTAGCTGAGTTTGCGAAAGGGTCTGTTCTTCTAGGGGGGGACTGTAATGCACATCTGACGCTGTACCTAGACTCCACAGGGAAGAATACCCGGGAGAGAAGTGGAATTAGTCGAGCATTTCGGCTCTTTATGATGGATTTGGGCCTGTGGGATATATGGAGGGACACCCATCAGGGAGAAAAAGTTATACCTACTACTCACTGGTTCATCAAATTCCCATGCGTATTGACCATTTTTTGCTGGACCAGTGACTGGTGAGTGTGGAGGTGGAGGCGGGACATGGCGCCTTAACGTGGTCGGACCATGTCCCCTGCTGGATTTCCCTTCCTTGTACGTTGGGGGAGATAGGTGAAGATTGGATGAGAGTTTTCTCCGTCAAGCCCCTGCTGTGCGAGACCATGGCCGGTTTATACAAGAATTTTTTTGACCACCGGCAATGCCACAGGGGAAGTTGCATTGCCGGTGCTCTGGGATGCCTTTAAGGCCACAGCTTGAGGATGCTTTATAGCTGAGGCGGCCCAAGCTAGGAAGGCCTGGACAAGGGAATCTCAACGATTGGAAGGGGAGGCCAGGCGACTCCAGCTAGAACATGCACAGACTGGTTCCAAGCGGGTTTGGCGCCAGTGGTGGGAAACCTGAGCCCAATTAGAGGCCTACATGCAAAAAGATTTAGATAACATGCGATGCTGACTGCATCAGACGTTCTAAGACCAGGGGAACAAAATTGGGCGTCACCTTGCCTTTAGGCTTCGAAAACAGCAAACCTCGTGAATTGTGCATGAGATTAGGGACTCGTCGGGGTCTTACGGGTAAAGTCCCAGGAGATATGCACAGTGTTTACAGATTACATGGCACACCTGTATAAAGTGGAACCCTTCAGTCTTACTCAGGCGGATGGCTATGTTCGAGACATCCCCCTGCCGCACCTTAAAGATCTGCATAGGGAACAACTAGAGGCAGAGATTACAGTGCAGGAGGTGGAAGGGGCTATTTGTTGACTATTGGGAGGGCTCCTGGTGGGGATGGGTTCCCCTCACAGTATTATAAAAAATACAGTGCTCAATTGGTGCCCACTCTGGTAGTGCTCTTTAATGAGGTGTTGCAAGGGTCGTCGTTGCCTTCCATGCAGCTAGAGGCAGTCATTGCGGTAATATCTAAACTGGGTAAGCCAACTTAAGAGGCAACATCATACTGCCCCATTTCCTTGTTAAATACAGATGTTAAAATATTGGCCTCTGTGCTGGCCGCCCAGCTAAATCAGACCCTTCCAGGCCTGGTGCATCCTAACCAGGTTGGTTTTGTGCCTGGTCGTCAGGCCGCTGACAATGTTCGGATGCTGCAATTAATGCATGCCATGTCGCATGATCCCCAACCAGCACTTCTGGTGGGCATCGACACTGAGAAAGCATTTGATAGGGTCAGTTGGGGTTTCTTGTGGTGTGTTTGAATAAAATGGGGTTTGGACCCCATTTTTTGCAGTGGTTGCATAGTCTCTACTGGGGACCCCGAGCCTGCATCCAAGTTAATGGAGGTCAATCGAAGAGCTTTGAAATGGAAAGGGGTACTCGACAGGGGTGCCCACTATCTCCACTTTTATTTACATTGGTAATGTAACCGTTGACAGAGCTTTCGTGAGCATCCTGATGTAACTGGAGTAAGGGTAGGCTCGCATGAATATAAAATAGCACTCTTTGCAGATGATATCATATTATCCCTAACTAATCCTGAAACCTCCCTTTCCTGTGCAATGCAAATCTTTGGGGCCTTTTCACAAGTTTTAGGATTTAAGATTAATTATGCTAAATCGGAAATCATAAACGTGGGTGTTGAGGAAGCGGTTTGTGCGCAGCTGAAGATGCAACTTCCTTTTTAATGGGTGGACAAAGCTCTTCGCTATCTGGGTGTATACCTCACGGTAGACAGGGTGGCACTGTATTGGGAAAACTTTGGACCCTTGCTCCAACAGGTTAAAAGGGACTTGGAGTCCTGGACAGGATTGATGCAGTCATGGTTTGGACGCATTGCTGTCATGATTCTTATACATTTTTCAGGTACTCCCCATATCCCTACCACAAGGAGCCTTAGAGTCTTGGCAAGCACTGATAATGAAATTTATATGGAAATTTAAATGCCCTCGAATAGCTCGATGGATACTGTACGCTCACCCGGGGAGGGGGTAATGGAGTCCCTAATCTCCATTGGTACTATGCGGCGATGCAATGTCGTGCAGGGGTGGAGTGGATGAATTCTGCTAGCTCCAAGTGTTGGGTGAAAATGGAGATGGACCTGTTGGGGGGGACCTGGATTGGGTGACTGCTTGTGGCTGTGCACAAAACTGTGTGTGGGAGGGGGCGGGGGTATGCGTATTGATAATCCATATATAACTCATACCCTTCAATGCTGGGATCACTATTTTTGGCCATGGGCAGTACTGTCCCCGTTGGTGCCCATAGTATAATAAAGCCTTCCTTCCAGGTGTGAGTGAATCAGCAATATGTACAATGCTGATAATACCTGCAAAAAATAAAGGGGTCGGAAGTGGTGAGTAAAACTGGGCTAGTGAAACCTGAGGGGACATAGATGGCATACACTACAAGGCATACACTCACTTAACCAAAATAAACGCATAATCTGATACTAAAAGATGGTCTTCATGTAATTCAAATTTTATAAAATTAATGTAAATATGTAAAAAGTTTGATTACATCCACTCAATACCACCGGATGAAATCACAGTTTATATGTCTTTAATTATACTGTTAAATGTAAAACGTTAAATCTGTAAAACGTTAAATCTGTAAAAAAACAATATGTAAAAAGTTTGATTACATCCACTCAATACCACCGGATGAAATCACAGTTTATATGTCTTTAATTATACTGTTAAATGTAAAACGTTAAATCTGTTCCCTGTAAAATGACTAGGACATGATTAACCATGTACCTTGAATTTTCTCTGTTCATTGTAAACCGCACTTGATACTTGGGAAAGAGCGGTATATAAATGTGTGCTAAATAAATAAATAAATAAGATGGTAGTGCTAAAGTGATCCTGCCTGTTTTTAAACAGATGTAATATAAAATATTGCAAGCAGAATATCATTCTCAGAGAAATAGATTTTAAAACATACCTGCTCCATAAGCAGCAACTGCAGACTAAAAAGAGCATGAAAAAGTCATCAGCATTATAACAAACCTATTGGACAACGTCAAAAACTCATTCTGAATAATGAGTCGAATTAAACTATTCACATAAGGTACCTATTAAAACAATATAAATGTACGATTGGAAGAACATATTGCAGCATTACATCAACATCCAAAAATAAAAGTAAAAAAAGAGTCATTAAAAAAGCTAAATATTTAGATCACCCTCAGTGTGCAGTGGAGCACTATTTAGAGGATATAAATATGAAGGGGGCCTAATAAAGCAGCTAGCACCATCTAGTGAAAAATAATCCAAATAATGCCTAGAAAATGAAACCAAAACCAAAATACTATCTGCATAAACATAATGCTGTACATCTGCACCAGCCAAAATCCAACTTAATGACACTATCAACACATTAAACAATATTGGAAGCAACAGTGATCCCTGAGGTAGCCCGGAATCCAACCTCCAGGACCTTGATCGTTCAGAATTGTGTTCAACATAATGACCCGATGCCTCAAAAAACCCTGAAACCACTCCAAAACCTCCCCAACATGCCAAAATAATCTAAAATAGTCAATAATATTGCATGATCGGCTACATAAAATGCCGCACTTAAATCAAACTGCAGTAGAACTACTGCCTGCCCCTTTGCTAAGGCATTATTAATCTCTGAAAAAAGAACCCTCAGCAATAATTCCATATTATGACCTTTCCAAAAACCAAACTGTGATGAATGTAAAGAGTCATGATTATCCAAATATTGGCTAAGATGAATAGCAACCAAGGCTTCCAACACCTTCGCACTTAAGGGAATATTAGCGATAGGCCAAAAATTTGAAGCCTCGGCCAAACTACCCTTAATATCTTTCGGAATAGGAACCAAAACATATTCAGGAGATAGCTAAAACCTGTCATTTCTTTCTCTATAACATTAACAAAATTTGTTCCTTCCTTTCTGAACACACTACTAAAACACTTGTCCACTCTCTAATTACTTAATGTTTCGAAAATTGCAACCTCCTTCCTGCTAGTCTCCCTCTTAGCCACCTTTTGCCCCTTCAATCTGTTCAGAACTCTGCTGCATGACTAATTTTTTGCCAGCCTTGATATTCTTATAACTCCTCTTCTCAAATCACTTCATTGGCTTCCATTCCATTTTCATATCCAATTCAAGCTTCTCCTCACCTATAAGTGCATTCACTCTTCTGCTCCTTTCTACTTTTCCTCTCTTCTCTCTCCCTATATCCCTCCTTGTGAACTCCACTCTTCTTCTGGCTTGCTTCTCTCTTTGCTCTTTTCTTCCACTGCCAGCTCCAGACTTCGGTCTTTTACCTTGCTGCTCCTTATGCCTGGAACAAACTCCCTGTACATCAGGCTTCATCTCTGTCTTTTTTTCCATGGTAAAGGCTCACCTCTTTAAAGCTGCTTTTGCATCCTGACTCCTTTTTTCCTTTTGTCTCCTTACCCTATTTTTCCTCTTATTCTTATCCTGTGTCTTGTCTGTCTTAATTAGATTGTAAACTCTCAGGAGCAGGGACCGTCTCTAAGTATGTTTGTACAGTGCTGCGTACACCTTGTATGGTTTATGGTTTATTTAAACACTTGATATACTGCCTTTCTTGACAATCAAAGAGGTTTACAATAAACATCAGGAATACAATAAATAGTAACTGGGGAAAAAGCACCAAAAATTTAATAGGATAGGAAGTAAGAAAGAGGGAGGAGGGATTTAGGAAGGGGGGATCCTAAACAGACACAATCTTAAGATCAATGGCCAGCTGGAAACCTTGAGTTTTGAGAGCAGCTTTAAATTTCGAATAGGAAGATTCCATACATAGAAAGGAAGGGAGGGAATTCCAGAGATGAGGAGCTAGAAAAAAGAATGCAGTGTGACAGGTGTTGACTCTCACCCTGCTGGGGTCCGGAACCCTACACAATACCTGGATTCTTTATCTAAATCCCTGTACCATTCAACAGGAAGAAAAGACACGACACAATTAATTAATTAATCAACTCTAGAGAGCTCTATAGGGAAGAAACGCATGAAGTCTAAGCCAGACATATACATCGAGTTTCTTCAGGGATGGCTCTATAGGTCTCCCCCTTTTATTAGAGAATATCAGCTGACTCAGTTAATCTTTAATTAACATCTGGTACTTTCCAAATTACAACGTGTACATAAAATTTGCTAACATAGGCAATATTATCATAAAAAAGAAGTTGCGTCTCATTGCTATGTTCACTAAATTCAATAGGTGTCGCTGTGATTCCTCTATTCATCAGAAGCTAATTAGTTACTTATAATATTTGCTGAATTTCTACTATTTATGCAAGCTATATTTGTTAATTGACTCAACGCCCAATTTCAAAAGAGCAGTACATCCTGACCTGGCAACCTCTCAGCCTATCAGAGTGCAGGAAAAGCAGATGTACCCTATGTTCTATTTAATTAAGAGAAGTGCAATCTGACCCAACATCTATTTCTAAACATATTGTGTTTGGTAATCAAACACAAACTCTGTTGACTAAGTCCAATGTCCTAGCAAAAAAAGCAGAACTACAGAAGTGCTCTTAAAGAGATAATTTCCCTGCAGTTCAAACCTGTATTTTCTGTGGCCTATAGCTAAGTTTGGTTCTATAATCCTGTTTCATGTATAGAGGAAATGCTTTTTACCCCTATGGATAGTATTGATCCTGATCCGCTGTCTATCTCTGAATCTGATAACTCCAAATCTCCATATGCTAGGTGTATAAATTTGTTTATCAGGATCTGTTTCTTGGCCCTCTTCTACAACGGGTACTTTCAAGATGAACCTGAGAATGGAGAGGAATGAACAAATGGCTAGCATGCACTGAACTTAGGATTCAAGATGGAGCATGGGGAATAAGGTGAGAAGGAAGATACTCCGGGGAACTAGAGTGTATGATCTTATGAGTGAGAGCAAGTAATTTGTATTGAGAATGGTATGTGATAGAAAGCCAGTGGGATTTGATGAGTAAAGGAGTAGCATGGTCAAATCTTGAGGCATGATATAATAGTTGTATGGAAATATTTTGAATGGACTGTAGTGAACAAAGCTGATATTCAGAAGACTCAAGTAAATGGTGTTGCAGTAATCCAATTTTGAAATTACCAAAGATAGAAGCAATGTAACTAAAGATGATGAAGAGAGAACAGAATGGAACGACATAGGGTAAAGAAACAGTGTTTTGCTAAGGAGTTGATATGAGAATGAAAGCTAATTGCAGGATCTAAGGTGACACCAAGATATCTCAGGGAAGACACCAAAGGGATTGGAAAGGTATGGATGGTAGGTAATAGACCTGGGTAAGGGAAGAAACCCAACAGCCATAGAGCAGATGTTTTTGTAGGATTAAGTATTAAATGATGAGCATGAAGCCAGGAAGAGACCGAGTCCAGACAAGAGTTCAAATAGTAAGATCAGATGACACTTCAGAAGTGTGAAACAGCAGTGGGATGTCATCTGCATAGAAACATGTGGAGATACCCTGCTGCTGAATCAGAAGAGCAAGAGGAGTCAAGAAAACACTGCCACAAGACAGGGGAAAAAGAGAAGAGGTGGATCCTTGAAACATGAGAGAGTAAGAGTGTACAGAAAGCAATGAATGAAACCATTGCAGCACAGTATTGCCAAATTCAACAGCCAAAAGACAAGAAAGGTGAAGGAAGTCATCAACCAAATCAAAGATATAGCTAGAGAAATGTCACCCTTTTCCCAGGAAACATGAACCTTGTTAAGGACAGAAAGAAGAATAGTTTCGATACAATGACTCTGTCTAAATCCAGATTGCTGAGAATTTTATTTTATTTATTTATTTAATTAAAAGGATTTCTATACCGCCTTCTCCTTCAATCAAGGTGGTCTACACAACAAACAATCAACAAGTAATGGTTTATATGTGTTCATGCAGTGATACAGTGCGTGCGTGTGCGTTGGTGTACTGTAGATTCCTGTTGAGCTATTTACAGCGTGCGCTATTATACAATCCTATGTTGGTCTGTGGTCTTGACTGGCAAGTAGTTCATATAACGTCCCCATAGTGTTCGATGAAGAGTGTTGTCTTAAGCTGCTTCTGAAAGTCCCTGATGTCTTTTGTTAATCATAGGTCATCTGGGAGGGCGTTCCACATTGCTGGTGCTGCCAGAGAAAGGGCTCAGACCGCAGTGTCCTTGCAGACCTTGGTGAAGTCTTCTGGTGTGTTAACACGGTTGGAAGTGCCCCTCCTCTTTGGTTATGTGCTTCTGTCAGATTGTATGAGTGGTTGTAAGCTGAGAGCTGATGACTGTTGTTTGATTTTGAATATGTTAATGACTGTCTTATATTTGATGCGTGAGCTGATTGAAAGCCAGTGTAGATCTTTCAGAATGTGTGTGATGTGTTCTTGTCTTGCTGTGCCAGATATTATCCGTGCCGCTGTGTTTTGTGCCAGTTGCAGAGGTCTGAGTGTCTATTTTGTGAGACCGAGATAGACAGGGTTGCAGAAGTCTAGTACTGGGGTTATTAGTGCCTGGCAGACTGTGCGGAAGTTCTCTGGGGAGAGGAGGGGTTTGAGGCGTCGGATTAGTCTCATCCTGTGGTATGCGTTTTTGGTGGTTCTGCTTATGTGTGATTGTAGATTCGGTTCTTTGTCTAGAGTCACTCTGAGGTATTTTACTTCCGGTTTTATGGCTATGGTTGTGTTGTTTACCTTGATGTTGAGCGGAGGGACGAAGTCGGTGTTTCGGGTGATGATTAGTGCCTCGGTCTTGCTGTAGTTTATGGACAGGTTGTTGTCTTGAAACCAGCTGGTCATGTGCATGAGACAGTTTGTTATTTTAGAGTAGTCTGGGTTGTTGAGTGTGATTGGTGTGTATATCATGATGTCATCAGCGTAAATTGTGTATTGTATATTGTGTTCTTTCATGATGTCGCATATTGGCTGAATGTAGAGGTTAAATAAGAGCGCCGATAAGGTGGATCCTTGTGGTACGCCTTGCAGGACCTTTATGGGTCGGGATGTGTTCGGGCCGACCTTGACCTGTATCTGTCTGTCCGTTAGGTATGAGTGGAACCACTTCAGGGTGGATCCACTCATAAAGATGATTGTTTTTTTCTAGATGAATAGACAGCTGAAGAAAGACCAACTTTTCAAAGATTTTAGAAAGGAATGGAAGATTAGAGACCAGATGAAAGTTGGCATTGATAGAAGGATCAAGACTAGGATTTTTCAACAAAGGCCGAACAACTGATGATTTCAAGCAGTGAGGAAATGTACCAGAGGAGAGGCTAGAGTTAAATAGAGTCAACATAAAAGGAAGAAGAGCCAAGGAAGGTTTTAAAATCCAAGTTAATGGACTAGGGTCCTGCAGAGATGTAGTTTTCATGGAAGAGGAACGAACTTTGGAAGAGAGAGGGATTAGCTAAGGGGTATTGAATAAAACCCCTCCAAAGTGTCTAAATCTTATCTGAGAAATACAGAGCAAGTTGTTCAGCAGTAAGAGAAGACAGAGAAGGAGAAGATGTCTTAGAAGAAGAAGAGGAGAAAAGATGCGCAACAACAGAAAATATATACTTTATAAATCATTAGTAGTAGTAGTAGTAATAGTGGTAGATTCATGATTGTCATGTTATGTGCAAAACTCACCCATTTGGAGAAATTGCCCCCAGAATAAAACAGAAAAGAAAGCTATCAAAATAAACAATTTAGAAAGAACTATGAAAAGCATTAATATAGTAAAAACAACACTAACCAAAGCTGAAGCAGAAACCTTCTGCAGAAAACTTAATGAGGACCCCATAGAGCATAATGAGTTGTTACCTTGCATACATGAACATTTAGGAAAATGAAACATCAAACCTATGGAATGGCTTGTAGTAACAACAAAAGAGTTGGAAAGCAGGTTAAAATGAGCCCCAAATTGGAAGAGGCCTGGCCCAGATGGAGTGACCGACTTTTGGTTCAAGCAGTTAACATCACCAAAACCTGTCAAACTGTAAAAGCCAACTGATCAAGCAGCCAGACTGAACACCACAATGGTGGTAACAATAGGAAGAACATTTCTCCTTTGAAAGGGGGGTCCAAGTAACATTCCCAAAACTTACAGACCAATAACTTGTCTACCTATAATATATAAGTTATTCACTGCAATAAGTCTTGACAGAATACAGTATATGATCATATCGAGTCCAATAACAGTATGGCAATAGAGCAAAAGGGTAATAAGAGTGGAACATATGGAAGCAAAGACCACTTAATGCTAAATAAGGCCATCATGGGCAGTGCAAAGAAAAACAGAAATCTTATTATAGCATGGATTGATTAAGAAAGAATATAAGAACATAAAATATGCCATACTGGGTCAGACCAAGGTCCATCAAGCCCAGTATCCTGTTTCCAACAGTGGCCAATCTAGATCATAAGTACCTAGCAGTTTCCCCAAAAGACACAGGTTCCACAATGCTTATATAGGGTCAAGCAGTGATATCCTGGGTCCCCACAGGTCTGCGACTAAAAAGCTGTTCGATTATTTTCATCTAATTTCCATGTATTTTGGTGTGCTGAAAACAAATAAAATATTGAAAAACTAGACATGATTTGCCACAACATGCAAAATTGTCTTCAAATTTATCTAATTTTTTCAAATTACTATTAATTAATTCAGATAAGTGCATTTAAGATATAAAATGCCAAAAAAAAGCCTTAAAGGGGTTGTCTGAGTAATGTAAAAAAATATATAGCACTGTAAATCTGATGGTCAGCAATATATACATAAGCTAAGCAAGTTTTAAGTCTGTGCTTCTAATGGTAGAAGGGGTCAATCTTTCCTGAAGAATCCAGTGGGAGGGAGACACAGGGCAGATAGCAGCAGCTCTGGTCAGTGCAGGGCGGCGTGGCCAGCACTGTGACATCTCGTGCACAGACACAGAGCTGCTCTCTCCTGCATGCCACACTTGTGCACGAATCATCATCAGGTTCTTGGTTCTAGGCTGTTCACACTTTTTCATCGCAATTCGAGTTAGCTTCTCATTCTTCAACTGTTATGTTATGGCTCCGCGAAAGTGTATTAATTCGCCAGACAGTTTCTGTTTCATCTGTGGTGAATATACAGTGTTGAAGCAACAGCAGAATATTACAGACTTTGTGAAAAAAGTATACTTTGCATACTTTGGACTAAAAATTGCAGATCAAGATAAAGTCTGGGTGCCTCATAAAGTGTGTAAACGGTGTGTTGAGGACCTCCAAAACTGGTTCAAGGGTAAGAAAAAATCTTTCCGTTATGGGATTCCTATGGTATGGCGAGAGCAAAAGAACCATAGTGACGACTGTTACTTTTGTTCATGCGATGTGAAAGGGTCTAATTCCAAATGAAGCATTCCATTACATACCCCAATCTTCACTCGGCAATTCGTCCCATCCCCCATGGCATAGATATACCAGTACCCAAGCCCCCTGCTACCTTGGAAGAGATACCTAGCTCCGATGAAGGTGAAGTCATACCTGAACCAGATGACGAATCAAGTTCTGACTTTGAAGATGATACAAGACCAAAATTGTTTTCTCAGGAGGAGATGAATGATTTGGTAAGAGACTTGAATCCTCCCAAAGATGCCGCTGAGTTACTCGGATCAAAGCTGAAAAGCAGGAATTTATTGTTGCCAGGAGTGTCACCTTCATGGTTCAGACATCATGAAAAGGAGTTCGTTCCTTACTTCGCCCAGGAAGACAAGTTGGTTTATTGCATCGATGTCGAAGGTCTGATGGGTCAATTTAAAATCCAATATGATTCAGAGGAATGGCGTCTTTTTATAGATTCTTCAAAAAGAAGTCTCAAAGCAGTTTTACTCCACAACAGTTTTTACACTTCCATTCCTGTAGGTCATTCCGAACACTTGAAGGAAACCTACGAGAACTTGGAATTGGTTCTTCGTAAACTTAAATATGAAGACCATGCTTGGCAAGTTTTTGGGGACTTGAAGGTCTTGTGCATGCTGCTCGGGCAACAAGCTGGGTATACCAAATATCCTTGTTTTCTGTGTCTATGAGACAGTCGAGACCGACAAAATCACTGGAACAAGAAGAGTTGGCAGCCGAGGGTGCTAACAGTCGGTGAAAAAAATGTCCTCCGAGAAACTTTGGTACCTTCCCATAAAGTTCTTCTACCACCTCTCCACATAAAATTGGGATTGATGAAGCAATTCGTAAAATCACTTCCAAGAGATGGAGAATGCTTCAAATACTTGGTCACCAAGTTTCCAGGCCTGTTGGAGACAAAATTGAAGGAAGTGTGTTCGTCGGACCAGACATTAGAAGGCTTATAGTTGATCAAGAGTTTATCAATACCATGACGGATCCTCAAAAGGAAGGGTGGATTGCATTTAAAGAAGTCGTACAGAAATTTTTAGGCAATAACAAAATCCTCACTACAAAAAGATCATCGGACGAATGCTGAAAGCATTTCAAGCTTTAGGTTGCCTGATGAGTTTGAAAGTGCATTTCCACCAGTCCCACCTTGACTACTTTCCTGAAAATGTGGGAGCTGTGAGTGAGGAACAAGGTGAACGATTCCACCAAGACATTAAAGAGATGGAAAGGAAATACCAGGGAAAAAGGAGCATTACAATGATGGCAGACTGCTGTTGGATGCTTCAGAGAGACATTCCAGATGCTACTCACAAGCGTAAATGCACCAAGAGGAGCCTCACAAGGAAGAAGAATAGACTTTAGTCTGTGTAGGTGAGCTCATTTCAGTTCAGAAAAGGATTTTCATGAAAATATTGTAATAAAACTTTAATTTTATAAGTCTATTTCCATTTATTTTGAGGTATTGCCTTATTTAACATAGTTACCTAAATTGTCAGGAAACGTGATGTCCTATGACAAAATGGAGGTCATTTTCGGATTCAGCAAACCAAAAAACATAAAGATTACATGGAATAACCAAAACAGCTCTCGAAAAAAAATTTTTTGCAGACCTGTGAGTAGTTATGGAGCTTTCCTCCAGGAGCTTGTCCAACCCTTTTTTAAACCCAGCTGCACTAACAGCTTTTACTACATCCTCCGGTAACAAATTCCAGCGTTTGCTTACACGTTGAGTGAAAAAATATTTTCTATTATTACTCTTAAATAGTTTGCCCTGTAGCTTCATTGCATGTCCCCTTGTCTTTCTATATTCTGATGACATAAACAATTGATCTATGTTTACCCGTTCCACTTCATTCATTAATTTATAGACCTCTATCATATCTCCCCTCAGCTGTCTCTTTTCCAGGTTAAAGAGTCCTAACCTTTTTAGCCTCTCTTGATAGGGGTATCCTTCCATCCCCTTTATCATTTTGGTGGCTCATCTCTGTACCTTTTCTAATAACACTATATACTTTTTAAGATATGCTGACCAGAATTTCACACAATACTCAAGGTGCGGTCGCACCATAGAACGCTACGGAGGCATTATAATATCCTTTATTTTATTTTCCATTCCTTTCCTTATGATACCTAGCATTCTATTTGCTTTCTTGGCTGCTGCTGCACACTGGGTGGAGGGTTTTAATATGTTATCCACGATGACACCTAAATCTTTTTCCTGGGTGGTGGTTTCTAATGTGGAACCTTGCATTGTGTAACCATAGTTTGGAATTTTCTTTCCTAGGTGCATAACTTTGCACTTGTCCACATTAAATTTCATCTGCCATTTGGATGCCCAGTCTTCCAATTTATCAAGATCCTCTTGCAATTTTCCATAATTCTCATGGGTTTTAACAACTTTAAATAGTTTTGTGTCATCTGCAAATATGATAACCTCACTCGTTATTCCCTTTTCCAGGTCATTTATGAATATGTCAAAAAGCAGCGGACCCAGCACAGATCCCTGGGGTACTCCACTATTCACCTTTCTCCATTGGGAAAATTGGCCATTTAGCCCTACCCTCTGCTTTCTATCCTGATCCACAATAGTACACTACCTCCTATCCCATGACCTTTTAGTTTTGCCAAAAGTCTCTGTTGAGGGACCTTGCCAAAGGCTTTCTGAAAGTCCAGGTACACTATATCAACCAACTCACCTTTGTCTGCCTGTTTGTTCACACCTTCAAAAAAGCATAACAGATTAGTAAGACAAGATCTTCCTTGTCTAAAGCCATGCTGGCTATCTGCCATTAAACCATGACTATCTACATGTTTAGTAATTTTGTTTTTTATTATGACTTCTATCATTTTTCCTGGTACTGACGTCAGGCTCATCAATTTGTAGTTTCCCGGATCACCTCTGGAACCCTTTTTAAAAATTGGCGTTACTTTGGCTATCCTCCAATCTTCAGGTATTACAGATGATTTTAATGATAGTTTACGGATTACTAATAGCAGGTCTGCAATCTCATATTCAGTTCTTTCAACACCCTTGGATGTATACCATCCAGTCTAGGTGATTTGCTACTCTTCTGTTTATTATATAATTGTGATACATCTTCCTGGTGTATCAGTATTTCTTTTAATTCTTCCGCAGTATCACCAGTCATGGGTAACATCCCTATATCTTCCTCAGTAAAGGCCAAAGCAAAGAATTCATTCAGTCTCTCTGCTATGGCCTTGTCCCCTCTTGATGCCCCTTTTACCCCTCTATCATCTAATGGTCCAACTGACACTCCCACAGGTTTTTCTTGCTACAAATGTACTTGAAAAAGTCTTAATTACACTTTTTTGCTTCCACAGCAAGCTTCTTCTCAAATTCTTTCTTTGCCTGCCTTATCAATGCTTTGCATTGAACTTGCCAGTGCTTGTGCTGTTTCCAGTTTTCGTCCTTTGACTCTTTTTTCCATTTCCTGAAAAATGCTTTTTTGCCAACAACAACCTCTCTGACCTCACCTTTAAATCATGCTGGCAGTTTTTTGGACTTCCTTCCACTTTTCTTAAAGTGTGGAATATAGCTGGTCTGGGCTTTCAAGACAGTATTTAAAAAAAAATCCCAAGCTTGATGCAAATCTTTAACCTTTGCAACTGCTCCTTTTCAGTTTTTTTAAACTATTTTCCTCATTTTATCATAGTATCCCTTTTAAAAGTCAAAAGGTAGTACTGTGGATTTCCTTACCATCCCTCCTCCATTAATTAAATCAAATGTGATCATGCTATGATCACTATTGCCAAGTGGCCCCAACACCCTTATCTCTTGCACCAGATCTGGTGTTGCATTGAAAGACTAGGTCCACAATGGCTTCCCCTCTGGTTGGTTCATGAACCAGCTGCTCCAAGAAGCAGTCATTTATTTCATCTAGAAACTTTATCTCCCTAACATATCCTGCCGTGACCCTGACCCAGTCAATACTGGGGTAATTGAAATCATCCATTATTATTGCTGCACTGTAACGTTTGTTAGCTTTCCTGATTTCTTTGAGCATTTCTTCATCCATTTGTTCGTTCTGGCCAGACGGTCGATTGTACATCCCCACTGTCATCGCCTTCCCCTTTTTACATGGAATTTCAATCCATAGAGATTCCACAGCAAATTTTGTCTCCTGAAAAACTTTAATCCTTTGTGACTCAATACCTTCTCTAACATAGAGCGCAACCCTTCCACCAATTTGATCAGTTCTATCATTGCGATATAGTTTGTACCCAGGTATTGCAGTGTCCCACTGGTTGTCCTCCTTTCACCATGTCTCTGATATACCAATCATATATAACTTTTCATTTAGTGCTATATATTCTAACTCTCCCATCTTATTTTTTAGACTTCTAGTATTTGCATGCAATCATTTTAGAGGCTGTGTTTTATTCATATTAATCTGGCTATTGGTAGACAGGGGTAATTCGGAATCTTTACGCTCTGTCTGCTCTGTACTCAAGGGCATTTGGGCTACTTTTGTCTTTATTGGAACCTTTCTGCTGATATGCCCTAACTTCATTCTTTTGGTAGTATCCTTCAAGGATCCATTGTTCTGAACCATGCGCTCTTGAGCGACTGTCAGCTCTCCCCTATTATCTAGTTTAAAAGCTGCTCTATCTCCTTTTTAAAGGTTAATGCCAGTAGCCTAGTTCCATTCCGGTAAAGGCGAAGCCCATCCCTTCAGAAGATCCCCTCCTTTCCCCAGAATATCCCCAGTTCCTGTGTATGTGTAGTGTATGTGTCTCATATCCCCGCATGTTAAATGTATCCCCCAACTATGTTGTGACCGCTTTGATTGAAGGATAAGGTGGTATACAAAACTGTCTAAATAAATAAAATAAAATAAAGTTCCTAGCAAATCCAAAACCCTCATCCTTGCACCATTGTCTTATCCACACATTGAGACTCCGGAGCTCTGCCTGCCTTTAGGGTCCTGCACGTGGTACGGGAAGCATTTCAGAGAACAATACCCTGGAAGTTCTGGATTTCAACTTCCTACCTGAAAGCCTAAATTTAGCCTCCAGAACCTCCCCACCACATTTTCCTATGTCATTGGTACTGACATGTACCAAGACAGCAGACTCCTCCCCTGCTTTATCTAAGACCTTGTCTAGGTAGCACATGAGGTCTGCTACCTTCGCACCAGGCAGGCATGTTAACAGGCAATCCTCAAGTCCACCAGCCACCCAGCTATCTACATGCCTAATGATCGAATCACCAACTATAATGGCTGTCCTAATCCTTCCCTCCTGGGCACATGGCCCTGGAGAAACTTCCTCGGTGCGAGAGGGTTTTACATCACCTGGAGGACAGGTCCTAGCTACAGGATCACTTCCTGCCACAGCAGGGTGATACTTTCCTGTCACGTGACCTCTCTCCTCCATGGCAATAGGGATGCTGCCAGACTGGAGGTGGGACTTCAGGACTCTATCCCTGTAGGTCTCATCTATGTACCTCTCTGTCTTTTTGATGTCCTCCAAATCTGCTACTCTAGCCTCCAGAGATCAGACTCGTTCCCTGAGAGCAAAGAGCTCCTTGCACCTAGTGCACAAGTAAGACCTCTCACCAACTGGGAGAAAATCATGCATGTGACACTCAATGCAAAAGACTGGAAAGCCCCCATCTTGCTGTTGGACTGCTGTCTGCATTTTAGTTTAGGTTGTGTTAAGATATTTAAGTTCTTTACTTTTGACAGCGTCCCACAGTCTAGGATAATAAATTGACTTGAAATGTACAAAATAAATCCTGGTTTGATAAGAGTACATTACGTTCACCATGATACTATGGCAAACCACACACTTTTTGAACTATGAATATGGTCAGTACATCATTCCTAAAATTAAGATGCAGTGAGGAATATTTCAGGGAGATTCTCTATTACCACTTCTGTTTTGTATGGTACATAATCCAATCAGTATTCTCATCAAATCTTTGGGATACGGATTTAGCCTGAATCCTAAAGAAGTTAACAACCCAAAGGTAACATTCCATTTACTATGTGTGGACTACCTAAAGCTCTGCAGTTTCAGTGACCAACAGCAGAGCAACATTATGTAATGAAAAGCTTTTCTTTTTTTTTTTGGTTTTTAAATTTATTCTTTATTAAGAGCAACAGAGCAACTGCACAACTACAATTCCCCTTCCCAAAAACTACTTCGGGATGGAGTCTACAAAAGATACTTTTCATCCTTTTCCCTCCCACTAAGAGAATAACTAAAACTACCCCATCCCCTTATTCTGCACCGTCTCAACAGCCCTATCCCAGCTCTACTATCCCTCCTCCCCCCTCGCTCAGTCATAGAAACATGATGGCAGAAAAAGACCACATGACCTATCTAGTCTGCCCTTCCACATCAACTATTTCAAGAGTCCTGTATGGACCAAGGGGGGTTCACTCCGTTGGCCAGATGGAATCACCAGACCACCTTCCTTGTGCAAGAGGGGAACAAACTGACACACAGGGAGGGCTTACCGCACCTCCCAACAGACCACACATTGTACATATTATACTCGTACCTGAAACAATATTCTCACAGATTTTCCTTGTAAAAAGATCCTTTATTTCTCTTTCTTATGTCACAGAAGCAAGCATACAGAGAGCATAACAAAACTAACTAAATACAAAGTAATTTGGAGTGTTTCCCTTACCATCTCCTTGCAAGTAAGAACACTTTTGTTTCTGCTTTATTTGTGGAAGCTATAAACTAATTAAGAAATTTCCTGTCCATTGACAGGTCCTAGAGAAGGATAAATGGTCCTAAATACACTAGTGGCAAACTAGCAAAATCCTATTCACACAGACATCACAGAGATGCACACAGCACAGAGAATTAGAATCATACACAGTCATCATTAACAGACATACAGTGGGGACTTGCAGCCCATCTCACCTTCGTGAAGTAGGATGCAAAATCCCTCCCTTAAAAAGTTCTGTCACATTATATAGTTTTCTTTTCAAACTATTTATTTATTTATTTTATTTAACACTCATTTTTATACCGCATCTTCCACAGATCAGTTGCGGTGTACAAATAACAACAAATAACAAAGCGAAGTTTGTTTTACATAGAACATCTTAATTTTACATAGAACATCTTAAAATATCATAAATTAAGCAAAGTTAAGTCTAGGAAACTAAACAGTGAATTTAAACTGGAACCGTGTTAAAACAATTAACTAACAAAATGTAGTGTCTAAAAACATAAGACAGTACATTACAGAAACAACTATATACATGAGGAGGTATTAGGGCATAAGAGATTGGATCGTCATTTCGATTGAACTATGTGTGTTGTCCATTTAGGTAGGAGGTTTGTGTTTTATGTGGTCAGTTACCTGTTTAGCCTTTATCTAAATTGAGTTCAAGGTTTTCCATGGTGTTATAATGTTTAGTGAATAGATACGTTTTTAATTTTTTGCGGAATTCCGTGATCTCTGTTAGTGATCGTAGATCCTCTGGTAGGGAATTCCAGATAGTTGGAGCTATGTGAGAGAAGGCTCTCTTGTTGGTTAATTTATGTGCTTTTATGAAGTCCTTCGGGATCTTTAGTTTATTTAATTGTTCATTTCTGTGAGTAGGTTTAGGTGTTTCTTTGCATATTAGATTACATAGGGTAGTCGGAGCCATGTCATTTAATGCTTTGAATGAGGTTATTAATGTTTTGTATATTATCCTGCTTTGTATTGGTAACCAATGAAGGGATGCTAGTATTGGTGTTATGTGTTGGAGTGAGTTTATTTTTAGTATAATTCTTGCCGTTGCATTTTGGGCTAGTTGAATTCTTTTAATGTTCTGTTTTGAAATGCCCATTAGTATTAGGTTGGCAAAATCAAAGTGCGGGGTTATGATAGCTTGTGTTATATTAATGAAATCTTGTACAAATAATAGCGGGCGTAGTTGTTTGAGAATTTTAAGTTTGAAATAGATTTTCTTTATGGTATTTCTAATGTGAGTATCCATTGTAAGGTGTGTATCTAAGATAACACTTAGATATCTTATTTCATTTTTTATTTTAATTTCTTGATCTTGTAGTGTTATATGGGTTGGGGGGATAAATGATTGATTTTTTGATACGATTAAGACTTCGGTTTTAGCATGGTTTATGTGGAGGTTTTGAGTTTTTAGCCAAATTGTGATTTCATTATAGCAGTCTGAGAGGAGTTGTAACGGTAGGTTAGGGATAGTAAATGGAATGTACATCATAATATCATCTGCATATAGGTGATATTGTACTCCAAATTTTTTAAAGATATTGCAGACCGGTTTTATGTAAATGTTAAAAAGTAAGGCTGATAGTGCAGATCCTGGTGGTAAACCTATTTCTTGGTTATATGTAGTTGAAGTTTGATTACCTATTCATACATTTTGTGTTCTAGTCCAGTTGTTTTTACTCCAGGTATCTGGATTTTCTCTTCCATTCCTTCCTTTGTCCTGTCATGTCTGCACTCCATTCCTGTTGACCTTTTGTATGCCCATGTTCGCAACCATTGGCCTGGGCCTTTGTCAGATTTATTTCTTGTTATCTGAACTTTTTCCCACTTATTCATTTATTTGTTGTTTTAAGTGCCATCGAGTTGGTATCGACTCATGGCGACCTTCTGGATAGTTGTCCTAAACTATGTTCGGTCTTCAGTCAGGCGGCTCATTGTTGACAGACTGGCATCCATAGCTGCTGTTATTGTATCGATCCATCTCATTGCTGGCCTTCCTCTTTTGCATTGACCTGCTACCTTGCCACGCATGATGTCTTTCTCTAACGATCTCTCTCTTCACATGATATGTCCAAAGTATGAAAGTCAAAGTCTTCTCATCTGAGCTTCTAAAGTAAGCTTAGGTTTGATCTCCTCTAGTCCTGACTGGTTTGTTCTTTGGGCAGTCCATGGTGTACATAGTATTCGTTGCCAGCACCATAATCCAAAGGCATCAATTTTCTTTATGTCTATCTTTTTCACTGCCCAACTTTCATATCCATATGACGTTATTGAAAATACCATGGCTTGAACAAGTCAAATCTTTGTATGGAGAGAAACATCTCTGCTCTCACTTGGTTTGCAGATTGTCATGCTGTGAGGGCTTGTATGCATCAGTGATGCTGAAGGCAAAGTTATTGGTAGCTTAACTACTGGCATGGTCTCCCAAGATGGACAGGTCTCAGCTGAGGTCCAGACAAGACAAATCACCCATCTGGGCATCAGCAGAATGGAATGGAGTTCGTGGTGGAGAATCACATTTCTATGACAATGGCAACAACACTAAGGGGTATGTTTACTAAACTGCGGTAATGCCATTCGCATTAGGTTCCGCGGTAGAGGCAGAAATGCCCAAATAAGGACATGGGTGGTACATCATTACAGATAACGCGTGTTACAAGGCGCATCAGAGTAACGAGCGTTACAAAGCACCCTGCAAAGCGCCATGCAAGGCACCCTCTATGGTGCCCTATAAGGTGCTTGAGAAGGTGCCTAGTAAGGTAAACCTGTAAACACAGCAGCAAAGCTGTAGCACAATGGTTAATACACTGACTGATGGTGCAGGGGTTATGAGTTCAATCCCCCTGTGGGTCTAATGAGTAAAGCTGGCTGAGACATTACCCTTTACTTTAAATCAGTGCTGTCTGAGGCATTTTGTTTTGTAATTTAAATTAGTGCTGCCAGCAAACACACCCTCACAGGGCCATAAGCTAAGGTGCCGCATAAGGCGCCCTATAAGGCACTGCAGAGGGCACATTATAAAGTGCACTGTCTGCCAAGGCACCTGTAATGTTCCCTATGGGGTGCCTTATAAGGCACCTTATAGGGCGCTTTATAGGGTGCCTTATAGGGCGCCTGATGAGGCACCGTAAGGTGACAGCACTGTGAGGGTGTTTTTGCTGGCAGCACCAATTTAAATTAAAAAAAGAAAATGCCTCAGACAGCCCTACCAAATAACCCCACTGTGGGATCAAACCCACAACCTCTGGCTCCACAGGCAGTGAAGTAACCAGTGGGCTATATCTCTATAGCTGCTACTACATGCCTGGCTGGCTACAGAAGGACTGCAGGTCACCACACAAACCGTCTGCTGTGGTTACCAGGATAGGGTTAAACCACCCATACCTATGATGCACTGCACATGCATATCAGCAGTCTACAGATGATCACAAGATGCGGAATGCACCCCCCCAGCACCTCGGCCTGGTAGGGGGTACTGACCATGTGCACCCCCACAGCACCTCAGCCTGGTAGGGGGTACTGACCGTGTGTGTTACTGGCACAGAGTAGCTACAAACTGTCACAGTGTGTGGGTCCTGTGCTCACCCTGAGGGTGAGGTGGGGTGCCGAGCACCATTTCCGCAGCACCTGGCTTTGTTGAGATAGGCTATGCTGCGGGTCCCCATCAGTGCCAGTGTGTGATAGGTAGTCCTTGCAGACACCCCTAGGATATGCCTGTGTCCATCTGTATTTCACATCTAGCCCTTGTGGACTATGATGCACCCAGAATAGTGTATACCCTGTGTGGGTGCCATGGTCACATGATTTAGGTGAAGTGGGGTGTTTGGACCCACAGGCGGATTACGTACAACCACCCAACCCACCCTCTGTGGCTCAGGGTGGGGGGACAGGATCTCCTACCAACAGATCCACATTCTACCCTCCTGCAATGGTGACAGTAGAGGGAACCATCAACCCCAGAACTGCTGGGGAATAGACACCCTACAGGGCAGTCAATGCAGATCTGTACACATCCATAAATAAGGCAATGGCAGACAGACAGTAGGCCTGGAAATGCACAGCTGCCCCCCACCACCATCTGACATTCTCCCACAGCAAGCACAGTGAGTCACCAGCCACACACATACTAATTGCAGACAGTCTGCTAGCTAGTCCATAGTGCATGTTCCTGGAGGAGATGCGTGCACCCAAACCTGGGATGGGAACACACTGACCAAGCAGATAAGTCAGTGATTGGGCCCCAGAAAACAGAACCCATATATATCACTTACAAGAAACACTGTAGAGCACTAGGGGGGAACTCAGCCATGCCGTGGTCACTGCACAGTCAGGGTGAGAGTGACCTCCCAGCAGGACATGCTGTGGCCACCCTGTCCGTGCAGGTGGTGGCCGGACACTACAATGTCCCAGCCATTGCCCTATACCCTGTGCAGAGGCATCCTGCCCAGGCCGCCCTGTCCGGCCCATACCCATGGTACCTTGCTCCTCATTATGCACATTGGCAGGCTAACACTGGCAACAGTGCATGCAGTGTGGGCTGAGGAAGGTGTTGGCAGCCACCACACACTGGATAGACATACACACACTTCCACACCTATGCCAGCATTGTGCAACTATAGAGGCTTTTGGCAGCCCTGGCCACCGCACCAGTCCTGGGCACAGTGCAGGCATGGCTATGGTATGCAGTACTGTTGGGGTCACTCCCAAGGGTGGTGGACACTGTCAGATACCAGACATGACACACACTCCACAGACATCAGAGAGGTTGGTATGATACAGCTCACTGAGCAGATTGTGCAAAACTTAGGAATTGCTATGTGCCAGTAATCATAGCAACCTTTTGATATCTGTGTACCGTATTCCCGGGGTTAGGGTGGCATTGCTAAGGTATGCAAGTGCTAGTATTGGGAGATGCACGCAGGACCCAAAATCCTGCCTCTCCAGGAGGCTGTGGATAATGGGGCCTGTGGGTGCGGGTGTTTCTGCCCCTGTTGGCCGCTGCTCTAGGGCAGGGGTTCCCAACTCCGGTCCTGGTGGCCACACACTTTTTGGGTTTTAACGCTGTCCCTGATGAATATTCATGGAAGAAATCTGCATACCATGGGGGCGGCACATAGAAATGCAGCACAGGCATCTTTATTAGTGACAGCATGGAACCTGAATGGTGTTTGGCCCTCCAGGACTGCATTTGGGAGACTCTGCTCTAGGTAATGCGCATGTTTATGGTGTCTGTGCTCTGTAGGGTAAAATGTAGGTGTCCCAGGCATGTTTATTCTATCTGCAATAAAGGTTCCGTCTTTCTTACGACGGTTTATTACTGGGTAAAATATGGGACAGGGTTGGCAGGAACCACAGCTGGGACTTGAACCTGTGACCTTCTGCTCCTGAGCACACTGGCTATGCATACTGCACCACACTGTTGCCACAGGGACAGTTCATTCCCTGGAGATACCATGACTGTTTGTCAGACGGAGCCTGTCTGTTGCAGTACACGGCACCCACCTAAACGGGGCTAGGCCATGGTCTGCTGTGGCCAGATGCCTCTGCACCCTCCGCCACCAGCACCCATCTGCCACCATGCTGCCATGCCCTTCTGCTGGTGGTGCGCAGTCTCAGGCCATCCAGTGTGTGGATAGGCAGCTGCCTATGGTGCGGGTTCTGGGATAGGGGTGCCTGCATAGATGTCCACGCTTCCCCCCAGCACCGCCTGCCACTGTTCTGTGCCCTTGGGGGTAGCTGCTGGGTACTATCCCCTGTGACACTGTGGGAAACACCGTCGTGCCCATGTTGGGCCTTCATCAGTTGCTGTCTGGCTGCTCTGCTGTTTCAGCATTCGTATGGGCCACCTAGGCATCACCCTAGTCCGCACTGTGGCCCAGCTGCAACACAGCATGTGCCGCCTGCGGCCCTCTGTATCCCCTTTTCCAGCATCTGTCCAGTTGCCCATTCCGACATACCCACCCTGCTATTGAGGAACATGTGCACGCCATAGGAGACCTGTCCAATAACATGGGAAAGCCCTGATCAGCACTATTTCACTGTGGGATCATTCACCTTGTCGGGGGACAGAGCATAGACCCTTCCACGATGAATATCTTTTTTTGGGAGCTTTCTCGGTAGTGTTTTTTGCTGTTTCCCAATATTATCACTATTGGCCAGCTTGGTTATGTTTTTTTCCAGTTTGTTGAGGTCATTTTCAATGTTTATGTGCCCTTTTGTTCCGTGCACATGTATCACACTTATCACTTTGTGTAGGTTTCCCTGCCTATGTTGTACATTGCTGACACTCAAATGGTTTCTCTCCCCTGCAAATGTGCATCTAACGGCTGGTTTTCATTCGCGGTAGGATTCAGCCCTTCAATTCAGCGCGTTATTGTGAAAGGAGCCTCTCCCCGCCCACTCTCCGCCCATTGACCCCTTCTCTCCGCCCTCTCTCTACCTTCTGCGGTGTTTACCGCAGCCGGGGACGTTAGCGATCGTTAACGTTACGTAACGCACGTTGTGACATAGTGGGTCCCTCCAGCCCTTCAGAAACAGCCAAAAAGCAGGAAACAGGAGCAGTGCTGGAGCATAAACAAAAGCACATGGCTAATGGTAGCCATGGAAACCAAGCACAGGGGAAAGAAATTCACCCATGCTGCCAATTAGATAGGGAGTCACGAGCTGATTCAGAACACCTGCTAGGGGGAGGAGTCAAGCACTACCCTAGAATTCAGACTCATAAAGAGGTCCCAGTAGAGGAAATGGAAGGTATCAAGGTATTGAGGAGATCGGAGCAATCAAGGCTATCCCAGAGAGGAGAAGGACAGAGTCTCCGTGGAAGGGAGGAACCGAGCTTCCATTCAGAGAGAGGACAGAGTCTCCAAGAGAGAGATACAACAGAGGCAGACCAGGTTATCTGCAGTATCCTGGGGATTACAAAAAGGAGAGAAAGCCAGGAAGGCAGTTTAAACCTTCTGTGCACAAGTCAGGTTTGGAACCTACAGCCATTCCCACGTCTCAGAAAAAACTTTTTCAGCCAGGTCTAGAGGTTAGCCTAAAGGCTGGGGTTTTAATAATCACTGTGATTTTACCTACCCGGAGGGTTGGGGCTGTGAGGAAAGTGACTGTGATGAGAATGCTTGTTTAAAGCAGTATCTGATTCAAGAGTATAGCCCGAAGCCTAAAGCAGTGGGGAAAGGCGTGGCACAAGATTTAACGTTGCAAACATTTCCTGCCTCACAAGAGGATTTAATGGAAACAGAGCCAGAGTTTGTAAATATTCCAGAGGAATTGATGGACTGTACGATTACATTATCCCTGCGTTGAATTAATGCTTTGAAGAGAAATACAGAATTGCTGGGATTAAAAGTGCAAAGCTGTAAAGAAAACAGAACTGTTTACCTTGATTGCTGGAAGCCATGTTTTTGTGCTGAAGTAAGCTGTTTAAGTTTGAAAACTTTATTTTTGTCCTTCTGCCAGAAGCACCTGGTTTTTGTACCTTATTTTCCTTGTTGAAATCCACCCCGGGAGGGGAAATAAATCCTTGTTGCTTTAACCACTTTTGAGTCACACTACCCTTTATTGGACGGTAAAAGGAACTACGTTTCCCAAAAGGCTTTGCCTCAGGATATAGTGAAATACCTGTTCAAGAAGGAAACAAACCCCTTAAGCCCTACATGCCTTCGCTGGGGGCATTAATAGGGGGTCACAGCGTTAAACGACGTTAATGGTTGAAAGGTCATGGGTTCAAATCCCACTAGAGGACACCAACCTTGGGCCGGAAGGACTGGGGTTTCTAGTCCCACAGATGCTCCTTGTGGTCTTGGGCAAGCCACTTAACCCTCCATTGCCCATGTTCCCTGTAAGTATTAGTGTATGTGTCTCATATTCCTGCGTGTTAAATGTATCCCCCAATTGTGTTGTGACCGCTTTGATTGAAGGAAAAGGCGGTATGCAAAACTGTCTAAATAAAAATAAATTAACGTTACGTAACGCGCATTATGTAACATTACTGCAGTTTAGTAAACATACCCCTAAATTAAACTGCGTGGAAGAAAGGCCTGGCAAGCTACTTCCATATTTTGCCACAAAAGCCCAATGGATAGTTCAGTTCTTTACCTGGTTTGTTTTCCCACCCCTCCTTTTCAACAAACACAGGAAATATATCTTGTTAGCTTTCTGTGACTTCTGAAAATTTTACACTAGACCCCATGCTAAGCTGGCATATTTACTTCTTGTGATGCCCTCTCTCTGTGCCCTGTAGATAAGTGTGTTTTTTCTCACATTTCTTCCATCTGATGTCACCTAATACTCTAGCAACTCACATAGCACTTCAGTGAAATGCAGCATTTTGGATCTTTTGTATTTAACCCTTTCCCACTGGCTCTCACACTCCCCCACTCTTCAGGAGTAGAATGTGGGAGCACATTCGCCCGCCTGATTCAGAAAGGCTCATGGGAGACTCCGGGTTCAACACTGTCACAAATGGGCAATGCCTGATTGCACCGTGGCTTACAAGAATAGTGATCATGGAACATAATGGACTTACGATGAGGGCACAGAAGAGGTAGGCAATGAGTACAGCATAGCATGAGGGGAACAATAATGCAGAAAAGGAGGACAAGGATTACAACAATGAGAAAAAAGTTCCTGATGCCTTAGCCTAGACTGGAAAACAAGCTAAAGGCCCAAGCAAACCAGTCCAACGGATCTCCCTCCTATCTCATTTCATCAGCAAATTCCTGTGTTTAATGACTTCTGTAATGTTATCATGTGATGAGTCAGGAGGAATATAGGTGCAACACGAGGGGCCAAATAATACACCCCCACCCCCACCTGTAGAAGCCAGCACATAATCTAGAGCTAAGCGATTCTGATAGGACATGAAGGCAACCATGTGAAGTTCTTCAGATTTCAAAACCTGCAATAGTATAATTTAACATTCTCGTTATATCATACTTAATCTTCTTTATCCATTGAGAATGAGCACTAATTTGAAGCCATGGGACAAAGACTGTAACTTCAGTAACGGAACTATGACTAAACAGTTGAAATTCTTCAGGGATATCAAATTTTTAAAATAATTTGAGCAGTTTTTTCTTACTAAAACTGGGGCAGCGGGAAGGGGTCGAAACAAAAGATCTATGGAATCTGTAATATTATCAGTTAATGGAGGACCCTGATCAGTGTGGTTGGGAGAGGGAAAATGGTCATGCTCTGATGCAGGCATTTTAAGAGGAAAAGTAGCTATCAGGTAATGTAGGTGAACAAACCCACAGACACCAGAAAATTGTGCAGATAAGTAAGCATGCACACAAGAACCACATTGGTAATACACATCCGTGGAAGAGGGAGAAGACTTAGAGAAAGGTAAATAATATTGACATGAGGGAGAAATACCCAAAGAACTCATGTTTATCAAAATGTAAAGTTTGCTGGTGCAGCAAGAGAGAGGTTCAGGTCTAACCTTACCAGAATGATATGGAAATACAATAGAAGCCAAATGTGGGGGATAGCGGCTCAAACTTTAGGCAAAAGAGCAGAAGTTTTAGAAAAAATTCTAGCCCCTCAGTCTAGGGGATGTTCGAACCCAAATGTTCAAACCCAAATCATTATTTAAGCAGCTCCCTTGCCCGATCGCAAGCTAAGCTTCCCTGCTCCAACTGAGGCTCTGGGGAGGAGCCTCTTGTGCCGTTAAACAGCTGCTGCTGGAGGACTGAACTGCCTGACATCATCTGCCCAGCTGATTTCTTTAGATTTAAGCAGCTCCCTTGCCCGATCGCAAGCTAAGCTTCCCTGCTCCAATCGGGGCTGGGGGAGGAGCCTCTCGTGCCATTAAACAGCTGCCACCTGAGGGCCTCACTAGAGGGCCCTTTGGTGTGGCCCTTAGGTGAGGCACAGAACCTGGCTAGTCAACAGCCACCGCACTTTCTACCATCCGGTTATAGGTCAGTAACTCCCAATATGTTTCATAACCCTAATTACCTCTCTCCATTTCATACAATCTTTTATAGATTTCTTCCCTTTGCACAAGCCTTTATTCCCAGTATACATTTTCCTCTCTCTGATTTACATCTTATGCAACCTATTTGGTCCACTTGGTTACCTCACTTTGATTGTCAGCAATCTAATCACAAGGCACATAATGCCACACGTTCTATGCCTTCTCATTCCATAAATTCTACACATAGTAACCCAATCAATAAAGCTAATCGGAAATGTGCGCTTTTGAATGCTAGATCAGATAGAAATAAATTAAATATGATTGGTGATATAATACTAAATAAACAATTAGACATTATTTGCATTACAGAGACTTGGTTGGATGACTCTGATCAAGTTATCTTAAATCAGTTAACTCCACCTGGCTTCTCAGCATTTAATTGCATTAGAACACAGAAGAAAGGGGGAGGTGTACTCATATTAAACCAGAAATGAATATAGATTTTAACTGATTTCTTCCAGTAACTCCTTTGAATCTAGTACAATTACTATTGCAAATACATTTCTTAGCTCTCTCTAACCTATAGACCACCAGGAGCCACAACTGAATACTTATCCTCTGTCCTTGAAACTGTATTTTATTTTATTTTTTATTTTATTTTACATTTCTTATATACCGCACTATTTGACATCAGCGCGGTTTACATCGAACACAAAAATTCAGCACAAAAACAAGTGTCTGAGTTACATTAAACAGGGTCAATAAACTTGGCTAACAAGGTAATTATGAATCACAGGAAGGTAAACTTGGATTGTAAAGTCAACTATTTACATCTTTAAATTATAGGACAATGGAATGTAATTAATGGTAAGTGGATCCTTATAATTAATGATCAGTGGACCTTACTATGTGGGGAATTCTAATGCCAACACCTCTAAGCACAAGCCCCTCATTGCTTTAGGTGACTACAATCTATCATCTACATCCTCTAAAGAAGCAGCAGCATTTTTAAAAGCTATGACTTCATTAAAGTATCGCCAGATAATTACTTCTCCTACACATCAACATGGCTCTATTCCAGATTTGGTCTTCATTCCAAAGCAACTAATGAAGCATGATAAGACTTTAATAACAGCAATTACTCCATCCCCTGGTCAGATCATCATGTAATTGAATTTGCCCTGACATTAAATAATTCCTTTCAACAATTAGTCTATGAGAGCACAACCAGACGCTTCAAGGCCTTTGATAGAAATACATTTATAAATGAAGTCACTCCACAATTAGAGCAAAACCTTGATACCCTTGATTCAAGTATAGACAACTGGAATTACACTTTATCTAATGCAGCATCAGCTCTCACTCGATCTTAACCAAAAGCACGTAGGAGATCTAATGCTCCTTGGTACTCGAGCGATATCAGGATTATAAAACGCACTCTCCAAAGGTTAGAAAGAAAATGGAGGAGATTTAAATCTCATCACTTACTGACCCAATACAGAGTTAAACAACTTGAATATAACGATCTTATAAATGAAAGTAAACAACTTTATCATACCAATATAATTATGAAATCTATCAATAGACCGAGGGAGCTTTTTACCATTGTTTTGAAGCTCACAAAAGACTCTATGCAGCATCGTGCCCACCATATAGACCCGCAGGTTTTTGCAGATTACCTAAGATCCAAAAATATCACCACTCATACATGCCCCTCTTCTACACTGACAAATGACTATAGTATCAATGATTCCCAACACATTTGGGAGAACTTCACTATTCCTTCACCCCAGCAAATTGAAGACATAATACAGGGACTTAATACAAAAACATCACCTTCAGACCCATGTCCAGTGTCTTGGATCAAAGCAACAAAACATCTACTTTCACCTTACATTTATTTATTTTATTTTTATTTATTTATTTAACTGCATTTATATACCGCTTTTCACCGGGTCAAAGCGGTGTAACATATAACAAAAGGGGGGGAGGCAATACTTTAAAGGGTAGGGCCGTCACCAGGGGGCAACATTTATAGATTTGGGGTGGACATAGACATGTACGCTTCTGCTGTATCTAAGTATTAGTTCATGCTGATAGGGTGGTTTTTCTGTTCAGAGATGTTCGCGGAATAGGATTGTTTTCAGCTGTTTCTTGAATGATGTGATGTCAGCGTTGTTCCTGATGTGGTTTGGCAGAGAGTTCCAGAGGGATGGAGCATAAAGTTCGAAAGCTCTGTTGCAGGTCCGTTGTGTGGATTTGGTTCTTTTGTGGGGGACGACGATGGAGTTATTGAAGGATTGTCTGGTTGGTCTGCTGTGGGATGGGCGAGGCAGTAGGGGGTGGAGTGAGGTGTTCCGTGTTTGGTGGATAGTCTTGTGGGTGAGTAGGATAGCTTTGTACTTGATTCTTGCTTCAAGTGGAAGGATGTGGAGGTCTCTTAGGATTGGGGTGATGTGATCCCATTTTTTCGCATTCTGAATAATCCTTGCTGTAGTATTTAAGGCAGTTCGGAGGGGGTTGGTTTGTGAGGCAGGAAGTCCATGGTAAATTATGTTGCAGAAGTCCAGATGAGGGAGCGGTACAGCTTGCATTACTGTCCTGAAGTCGTGAGGTTCTAGGAGGGGTCAGAGGCGTTGTACAGTTTTAGCTTTGTGGAATATCGTCTCGGCGGTCTTGTCAATTTGATGTTTAAAGGTGAGAGCTTGATCAAGGATAACGCCTAGATACCTTATTTGAGGCTGGATTTGAATTTGCGTGGTTCCCATGTTGAGATGGGTAGGTGGTTTAAAGTCTGGTTCTTTTGTCACTATAAGGGCTTCAGTTTTCTTTATGTTGATGGATAGGTTGTTTTCCTGTAGCCAGTTGGCCACATCGGTGAAGCAGGCTGATAGCTGGTCATTTGTTGGGTTGGTGGTTGTAATCGGTGCGTAGAGCATTATGTCGTCAGCGTATATGTGGAAGTTGATGTTGTGGGTGCGTATGACTGAGCAGAGTGGATGGAGATATATATTGAACAGCATGGCTGATAGGGTGGATCCTTGGGGTACTCCTTGATGTTGCTGGTGGGGGGGCGAGGTTGCGGTGAAGGTGCGGATCCGTTGCTGTCTGTTGATTAAATAGGATCTGAACCATTGGAGTACAGTGTCTTTGATTCCAATTGATTGGAGTCTGCGTATGAGGATTTCGTGTGAGATTGTGTCAAAGGCCGCTGATATATCTAGGAAGATCAAGATGTATCCAGATTGTTTCTCTTGGGTTCCTATGATGAGGGTGTTCATTAGAATGGTTATGAGGGTCTCGACTCCATGTAGTGGCCTGAATCCGTGTTGCTGTGGGTCTAGTATGTCGTTGATGTCCAGATGATCTTGAAGCTGGCATTGGACTACCTTTTCTATTATCTTGGCGGTGAGGGGGAGGCTCGCAACTGGTCTGTAGGAGGTGGGGTCCAGGGAGTCCAGGTTGTTCTTTTTCATGGTTGGTCGAATGATTGTTGTCTTGAGGGCGTCCGGCATGTATCCTTGTTTAAAGGATTCATTTATGATGTGGGTTAATGGAGCACTCAGGTCTTCCTTGGTTTTCTTTATCCAGTCCGTAGGGCAGGGGTCTAGCAGGGAGGTAGTGGTGTTCAGACAGGAAATGGTGGAAGATATCTCTTCTTTTGAGGTTGTATCAAACGTATTCCAGTCCGTGTCTATGATGGTGCTTGGATTTGTCTTTTTGGTTTCAGCACAGTGGTGTGTTTGTTGAGGTTGTTGAAGTTGTTTGTATTGTCGGGCCAGGAGATCCAGGGGGATATCTGGGAGTTGATCGGAATTGCTTGGTGCTTTTGTCAGTTTTTTGGCAATTTGGAAGAGTTCTCGAGGTTTGTTTACGGCTGTCATGATGATTTTGGTGTGGTAGTTTCTCTTCGCGTTGTCGGTCTCAGAGTGGTATGTAGTGAGTTCATAGAGGTATTGCGTTTTGTCCATTTCATTTTTGGTTTTCCTCCATTTTCTTTCTGCTCTTCTAAGTTTGGTTTTTAGTTTCCGTAGGCCAGGGGTGAACCAGCGGGCCTTTGAGGAGATGGGTCTAGTGCTGGTTTTGTTTATAGTTGTGCTGGATGCTGAGGAGATTGTGGTGTTCCAGTTGTTTATCAGTTCATCAAGGTTGTTGGAGTTCGTAAGTAGGTTAGGTAGGGTTAGGGTTAGGAAGTCTTCTTTGCTGAATGCTTTGAATCTCCGTGTGCGTTGTATGTTTCCTCTGTTAGTGTCTGGTTGGTATGCGTGGGATATGTTGATGATGTAGTGGTCTGACCATGGTACTGGAGAGATTGTTGGATTGCTGCATGAGGAGGCTGTTTGGGAGTTCAGAAATATGAGGTCCAGTGTGTTTCCTTTTTCATGCGTTGGTTATTTTATGATTTGTGTTAGGTCCATTGCTGTCATGGCGTTGATGAAGGTTTCTGCTTGTGTGCCTTGGAGTGTTGGGAGATTGAAGTCTCCCAGGATAATTTGATCTTTTGAGGGGTCAATGCTTTCAGAGATGATGTGCAGTATCCTTGGTAGGTCGGAGTTTGCGGCGGGTGATCGGTAGACCAGGCATATTGTGAGGTGTTTGTTGGTGAGGGTGAGGGTGAGGATGTCTGCTTCATTGGAGGTTTCAGAGGCGTGGATTCATAAGATTGTTAAGCTCTCCCTTCAACAAGGATACTTACCATAGTCATTAAAACAAGCCATGATTCGGCTAGTCCTTAAGAATAACACACTAGGCCCTTCTGATCCGAAATCTTACCGTCCAATTTCCAGCTTACCATTCCTTACCAAAGTCATTGAAAAATCAGTACAAAATCAACTTCAGGATCCCTTGGACTTACATGCACCACTGGACATTCACCAGCATGGCTTCAAACCACAACACAATGTTGAAACCTTGCTCACCTCTCTGTTTGATAATCTTTTAAGAGGTATCGCTAACATTAAGAATGGATTTCTGCTAGTATTCATGGATGTTTCAGCTGCTTTTGACACAATATCTCATTCTAAGCTACTGCACCGTTTGCATCATATAGGTTTACGAAAGAATACTCTAAACTGGTTTAGCTCTTACTTGGAAGGTCATATGCAACAAGTCAAATGTGACCAAAAAAAAATCTTTGCAATTCCCAATCATTGAAGGAGTGCCACAAGGTTCAGCTTTATCTTCTATTCTGTTCAACATTTATATCCAACCTTTATGCAATATTATTAAACTACACAAATTCCATTATCACCTTTATGCTGATGACATCATGGTATATACTCCAATTGTTTTACAGTCTCTTGACTTTTCAGCAATTTCTAGATGTCTCCAAGATATGAATACCTGGCTTTTAAATAATAACTTTACACTTAATTAAGACAAAACTGAGGTAATGTTTGTTACTAGGAACCCTAATTTCATTCCTCCAAATACTCTTGATTTACTAGGTAGGCCCATCATAGTTAAAAACTAAATCAAATAACTTGGCATAATTTTGGATAAGGCATTGAACCTTAAATCTCACATTGCTAAAACTGCTAACAAGGCCTATCATCGTCTAAAGATTGTGAGAAAACTAAAGCCATTACCCCATCAGGACCATTTCCGTACCGTTTGTCAGGCTCTCATCACCCCCTTCCTAGATTACGGAAATCTGCTTTATCAAGGCCTCCCTCAGCTAACTCTACACCCTCTCCAGATGGTTCAGAATATTGCTGCATGTATTATTACTGGTTCAGTAAAATGGTTCATATCTCCCCTGTCCTACAACAATTACACTGGCTTCCAGTAAGTGTCATGTCAAAATTCAAGACACTTTTAATTATCTTTAGAATTTACAATTACCTATCAGCAGATGCATTACAAAATATTATAACTAGAGATGTTATCAATAGACCAAGAAGAAGCAGTGCCAATAATGACAACATAATTGGTACCCCTGCTGGATACTGTAGGACTAAACAAGCAACTTCAGAAAGAGCTCCTTCCTTACTGCTTCCAAACTTTGGAACTCTCTCCCAATGGACCTTAGAATTATGACCGATATTAAAGATTTTCGCAAGGCCTTGAAGACTCTGCTATTTGCTGAAACTTATAATTTGATATATAATCAATCGTTTTTACCAATAGGTCAATTTTATTGCATTAATTCTTTTAGTTTGTTTGTTAATGTCTTATCTACCCTATGTTATTTGTAACCTTCCATTTGTATTGTGACCACTTTGATTGAAGGATAAGGTGGGATACAAATCTGTCTAAATAAAAAATTGTTATGATTAACGTATATAGAATATATATATATATTCAGAATATATCGATAATGAACCATCTTAGACAGGAGAGTCTCACTCCCCGGATGCATAGTTGTATAAAGACATAATGCATCACTAGCAGGTACAGGTTCAGCCACTAAGTACTCTCCGGAGTGAGCAGAAGAGGGTGAAGCTCTACATACTATACAGTTTGTGGCATAAGAACATAAGATATGCCATACTGGGTCAGACCAAGGTCCATCAAGCCCAGTATCCTGTTTCCAACAGTGGCCAATCTAGGTCATACATATCTAGCAGTTTCCCCAAAAGACGCAGGTTCCACAATGCTTGTATTAGGCCAAGCATTGATATCCTGTGCCCCTTTTTAATAATGGTTTATGGACCTTTCCTCCAGGAACTTGTCCAAACCTTTTTTAAACCCAGCTACACTAACAGCCTTTACTACATCCTCCGGTAACAAATTCCAGAGTTTGATTACACATTGAGTGAAAACATATTTTCTCTTATTTGTCTTAAATAGTTTACCCTGTAACTTCATTGCATGTCCCCTAGTCTTTCTATATTCTGATAATGTAAACAATCGATCTACGTTTACGTGTTCCACTCCATTCATTAATTTATAGACCTCTATCATATCTCCCCTCAGCCGTCTCTTTTCCAGGTTGAAGAGCCCTAACCTTTGTAGCCTCTCCTCATAGGAGTAGCTCCTCCCCTTTACCATTTTGGTGGCTCTTCTCTGTACCTTTTCTAATAACACTATATCCTTTTTAAGATACGGCGACCATAATTGCAGACAATATTCAAGGTGCGGTCGCACCATGGAATGACACAGAGGCATTACAATATCCTTTGCTTTATTTTCCATTCCTTTCCGTATGATACCTAACATTCTATTTGCTCTCTTGGATGCCGCTGCACACTGGGCAGAGGGTTTCAACATGTTATCCACTATGACGCCTAAGTCTTTTTCCTGGGTGGTGGATCCCAATGTGGAACCTTGCATCGTGTAACCATAGTTTGGATTGTTCTTTCCTAGGTGTATAACTTTGCACTTGTCCACATTAAATTTCATCTGCCATTTGGATGCCCAGTCTTCCAATTTATCAAGATCCTCTTGCAATTTTCCACAATCCTCATGGGTTTTAACAACTTTAAATAGTTTTGTGTCATCTGCCAATTTGATAACCTCACTCGTTATTTCTTTTTCCAGGTCATTTATGAATATGTCAAAAAGCAGCAGACCCAGCACAGATCCCTGGGGTACTCCACTATCCACCTTTCTCCATTGGGAAAATTGTCCATTTAGCCCTACCCCCTGCTTTCTATCTTTTAACCAGTTCCTGATCCACAATAGTACACTACCTCCTATCCCATGACTTTTTAGTTTTGCCAAAAGTCTCTGATGAGGGACCTTGTCAAAGGCTTTCTGAAAGTCCAGTTACACTATATCAACTGACTCACCTTTGTCTGCCTGTTTGTTCACACCTTCAAAAATCATAACAGATTAGTAAGACAAGGTCTTTCTTGTCTAAAGCCATGTTGGCTGTCTCCCATTAGGCCCGTGACTATCTACATGCTGAGTAATTTTGTTCTTTATGATGGTTTCTACCATTTTTCCCAGTACTGACGTCAGGCTCACCAGTCTGTAATTTCCCGGATCACCCCGGAACCCTTTTTAAAAATTGGCGTTACATTGGCCATCCTCCAATCTTCAGCTATTACAGATGATTTTAATGAAAGTTCAGAGATTACTGGACACTTTACCCTATGAAGACTGAGAATTAAACCTTACTGCACAATTTTGAGCACAGGAAAGAACAATTTTATTGTTAACATAAATGCTATATGAGCTTGTTAGAGCCACTGACATCTCAACTGAAACATTAACCTATAGACTGCAAAATAGTTTGTAATTTATTCTTCTCTCATTCACTTTCTTCTCATTGCATCATCACAGTGGTTCACATATCAATCAGTTATTTCAACAGTGAGGTTTCTTTCCAAGATTGATCTTTTTGTCTATTTGTTACAAAGAAAGCAAAAAAGATAGGTGTATATATCTATTTCTGGAATTTGGATTTTGAATACCTTATCCGAATCCAAACTCAAAGTGAATTAAATTCAGTAGGGGTGTGCATGGACAAAAAAATTGATTCATGCTCATTTTAAACAAATATTTCCTGATTTTCGGGTATTTTTTCATGTTTGACCTGTTTGCTTTTAGTGCACAGACTGTATGCACGCTAGAGCCTTTTTACATGTGCAGATGCATTAATTTTACATGCATTCATTTTTAGGTATACTGTATGCGTGTATAAGTAATTTGCACACACTTTCATTTTTACACAGTGACATAGAAAACAACGGCAGATAAGAACCATATGGCTTATTCCATCTGCCCATCCATAAAAACTATCAAGTTCTACAATCCTTTCCTCTTCCTCAGAGATCTTCTCTATTTGTCCCATGCTTTTCTGAATTCAGATACAGTTCTTGTCTCCATCACCTCCCTTGGGAGGCTGATACACTCATCCACCACCCTTTCCATAAAGAAATATTTCCTCAGATTATTCCTGTGCTTGTCCCCTTTCTCCTTTAGTGCTGCTGAATATCCCCTCATACTGGGTTTAAATGGCCTGATGCTAGCTATTTAGTGTTGGAGTGTTCAAGGTGCGGCACCTGTAGTTAGCTGGTCTGTGGTGATGAGGGACTGGTTGGTTAACCCTAACTGGCTAAAGTTAGGATTGATAAATGATTTAACCCAAACTGGCTAAAGTTAGGACTGAATGACTGTCCTAACTTTAGTCTGTTTTGCAGTCTGAATATTGCCACTGACCAGATTGTAAACAGGCAATCTGACCAACTCCAATGCATTGCTTACAAGCTTAGTTTCCTGATACCGTGTGTTAGAATGCAATGATGGAGTATAAGAATGCAACAACGCCCATGCTACTCCAAAGAGTCCCACAAACATCCACAGAGACGTCATGCTGTGTCAAAGTAAGGAGCTGGTCGCACTCTGGTAATGTGATGCCACTGTGAAGATCCCTCCATCTGCAAAGCTAACGGATTGACCACAGTGACCTTGTAAGGGCCGACAAAGAATGGCTCAGTCAAACAAGCCGGGTATAGTACTTCAAATACATTTAGTTCCCTGGACTGAAAGAGAGATGTTTCTCAGTGCTCGTATTAGGTGGAAGGTGATCTACAGCTTCTTGTATCACTGCCCATGCTGCATGGAGAGCTGTCCAGCAGGTGTCGCTGGTGGGGTGTCAGATGAGATGTCTTTAATGGGGAATTCTTGATAGAAAACAAAGCAAAAGGTAAAGCTGTTAGCCAAGTCAAATTATAGAATGTGGAATCTTACGAAGCATTTTCTTTAGTAAGCCATTGACCATAGTCTCTTTGCTTGTGGCCTGTAAACACAAACAAAAGAATGTTGCACCCTCAACCCCTCAGTAAGTTTCTGAATTAATTTATTACGGAAGTATGTCCCATTGTCTGTTTGAATTTTCTGGAGGCAACCAAACCAGGGAATAATATCCTCCACTAGATGCATCACTAGTAGTCCTGCCGTTTCCCTTCTGCAGGGAAAGGATTCAATACACTGAGAAAAGGCACATACACACACTGGCAAGTACCTGTACCCATGTATCAGAATCTGCATGTCAGTGAAACCAATGTGAAGATTTTGAAAAGGTCTCGAAGGATGTGGCAACATAGCTCCTATGGGAGTTATTTGTATAGCATAAGAATTGTCCTGTGAGTATATTTTACACAAAGACATATATTGAATCACAATTTGTTTTATTCCGGGGCACCACCAATTCTATAATTCTCTGAGCAGAGTCCTGAGAGACTGACATTCCATGCAGAGATGGCAATACCAGCTATAACGCAACTGGAGATATGCACACTGCTCCACTTGGGTGAGCCCACAAACCTCTCTGATTCATTTCACATCTTGCTGCTTTCCATTTTCTCTTCTCTTCCCCTGTAGCTGCTGTTTGTACACCTATCAGTAAATCTTGTGCATCTGTCTCTCCTCCACATTGTAATATCATAGCTTGTACTATTGCTAGAGGAGACAACTTGGGTGGAGCCCTCACCGCTGCCTGTTTTACTAAAGAATCTGCCTGATTCTTCTATTCACAGTGTTCTCCTGACCTTTGATGTGCTTTACATTTAACCACAGCTATAGGAACTGCTGGAGGAGGAGTAGCCTAATGGTTCTCCTAGGACAAGCAGGATGTGTCAGCCACACCTGGTGTCGTCCCCCGACGGCGCCGTGACGGAAGTGCTCTATAGCTCAGAGACTTCTGAGCATGTGTGAGGTGGTCCCACCTCCCTAGCCCGCCCCTAGCCGGCCAGTTTTTTTCCTTCCGCCTTCGCCTCAAGACGGACTTTTAAGCTCTCTTCAAAAATTCACTAAAATGCCTAAACCGGGCTTCAAGAAGTGCCTTACCTGCAGCAGAAAGTTGAACCTCTCTGACTCCCACCAACACTGTGTCCGATGCCTGGGGGCGTCTCACCAACGGGACGACTGTGAGAGCTGCTGCCAGATGTCCCCCAGAGCCCAGAGACACCGCGAGCAATCTCTGAGAGACCTCCTCTCCCGGGACCCGGAGAACTGCATAAGCTCTGAATCAAGGTCAGCAAAAAAATCCAACTCCTCTCTCCCCGTCGGTGATCGCTCCGGCCCCAAGCTCAGCGCTGCCTCAGCTGCCTCCGCTAAAGCTACGAAGAAAACCAAAGAGCTCCCTTCAAACCGCTCTGGTCTTCCTGCTCCCGGAGAGGCCTCTGCCGCCCCGGTAAGCCCCTCTCCGGTTCGCATATCTTCGGGCTGCTCCCCCCAGCCATGCGGTCCTGCCGGCCAAGATGGCGCTGCCCTCGTGGCCCCGCCAGGCCCCGCCTCCGGGAACGCCTCCTCCGTTCCTATTGGCTCCCGCGGCCCTGACGTCAGTCGACAGCCCTCCCCCCAGCCCAGCACATCACTGCAAGGGGAACCACGGAGCACGGCGCGGCAGCTTCAAGCACGGACTTCTCCTCCTCGCCGCGCCGACTCCCCAGATCGCGCTGATGCACAGCGCCCACGAGGAAGCGAGCCAGGGAGACGCGATCCCAGCGCCGACACCAGGGGAACCCCCTGCCATCGCCGCCACAGATCTGCCGACCGCGCTGAGCTTCAGCGCCAACGAGGGAGCCGCGAGCAACGCTCTCACAGCAGGGAATCCCCCTGTCATCATGCAGGCAGACCTGATGTCCGCGCTGAGCCTCAGCGCCAACGAAGGAGCCGCGAGCAACGCTCTCACAGCAGGGAATCCCCCTGTCATCACGCAGGCAGACCTGAGGTACGCTCTGAGCCTCAGCGCCAACGAGGGAGCCGAGAGCAAAACTCTCACAGCAAGGAATCCCCCTGTCAGCGCGCAGGCAGTGAAAGGGGCAGGAAGAAATCTGCAAAGCGCAAACATATGTCCCCCCCAGAAGCAAAGGATCCCCATCGTGGGTCCCCAAGGGACAGCAGCAGATCCAGCTCACACCGCAGCAAAAGACACAGAAGCAGCAGATCTGAATCCACCTCTTCTGCCATCCTGAATCTGCTATCTCGTCTGGTGGAACAGACGGCCCCACCTCGGCTAGACCAGCAACGCAGGGCCATCAGTCCACAAGAGACACCTTCAGAGCGGGGGCCTGCCTCACCATACCCCAGACTCTCACCTAGAGCACGGACTCCCTCCCCGGCTCCTTCCAGGGCGCGATCTCCCTCACCAACACACCTGGGCTCCGGGGAAGCGACGCAGATGACCGGGAACCTGGCTCCGAAGTGGAAGAATCAGGCCCTGGCTCCGACAACTTCAAGAACACTATGGACGAGGCAGAAGAGCCTCCACCCGCAGTTCCAGAGGACCTCACCTACCCTAAATTCCTCAGGAAAGTGGTCTCTAAACTGGGACTCGCCACGGAGGAAACTTCGGATGAAAAGGAACCAGAGGTCATGAAGTACCTAAGCGGTCCCAAGCCAGCTATGGCCCTTCCCCTCCACCGCAGATTGAAGGAGAAGCAGCTGACACTCTGGCAGTCACCAGCATCTGGTCAAGCCTTCTCCAGGCGCATGGACACCAAATACATTGTCCACTCGGGACCTGGGTTCGCCAAAGCCCAGTTACCCCACCAGTCCATCGTGGTGTCATCAGCTCTCAAGAGATCCAAGTCCACGCGCATTCAGACGAACCATCCACCAGGTCGGGACCCCAAACGCCTGGACGACGTTGGGAGAAAAGTGTTTCAAGGGGCTATGCTGAACGCCAAAATATCAGCCCACCAATTTCAACACGTCCTCTTCCAGGACGCTCTCCTGGCCGACCTTAAGAAGCATCTACAGGACCTTCCCAAGGACTCACGGACAATGGCTTCAACCTATATGCAGGATTTAGCAGAATGCAGCAAGCATCTGATGTGCACTGCCTTCGATGCGTTTGACACTGCCGTCCGAACAGCGGGCACGGCCATCTCGGCCCGCCGCTGGGCATGGCTCCGGGCCTCAGGACTCTCCGACAACACACATGACCGAATCGCAGATGCCCCCTGCTCAGGCGACTCTCTGTTCGGGGAGAAGGTAGCCGACACTGTGAAAGGGCTCAAAGAGGACTGCACCACCCTAAAGACCTTAGCAGCAGACGGCCTTGAACGCCCCTCTTGGAACCAGAAAGGGGGCTACTTCAGAAAGCCCTTCGCCCCTTCAAAACAATTCCATGGCTCCAACCGTCAGTGGCAGGCGCCAAAGTTCAAGCAAAGCTATCAGAAGGCGCCTTTTCAGCGACAGCAAACGCGACAGCGCAAGCAGAAGCAGTCCAACCCTTCCCACTCTGGGAAAGACGCCTCCTCCTTCTGACTATACCCCGGTTGGGGGTCGCCTGTCACTCTTCCTCCCAGCCTGGCAAGAGATCACCACGGACAAGTGGGTCCTGCAGATTGTCCAGTCGGGCTACCGTTTGCCCTTCTCCTCCCCTCCACTTCAGCACAAGCATCCTACCAGCCAGCCCCCGCAGCACCTGGAACAGCCACTGCAGGAACTCTTACAGCAACTCCTCCAGGCCAGAGTGATAGAGCGAGTACCCCCGGGAGAGGTCAACACTGGCTTCTACTCCCGGTACTTCCTTATCCCCAAGAAAAAAGGGGGACTACGTCCGATCCTAGACCTCAGGAAATTAAACAAATTCCTAATCAAAGAGAAGTTCCGGATGTATTCGCTCAACTCCATCCTTCCCCTCATCAGGGCGGGGGACTGGTTGGCGACGCTGGACCTCCAGGACGCCTACTCCCACATCCCGATCCACGCTTCTCACAGGAAATTCCTCAGATTCACAGCACTGGGCTGCCATTACCAGTATCGAGTCCTGCCATTCGGCCTATCCCCTGCACCCAGAGTCTTCACAAAGTGTGTGGCGGTGGTCGCTGCGCACCTCCGCAAACAAGGAGTCGCCATCTTTCCCTACCTGGACGACTGGCTCCTATCAGCGGACTCAGCTTCCGGACTCCACAGGGCAGTACGCCGAACGACAGACCTGCTGATCAGAGTGGGATTCCTTCTCAACAAGGAGAAGTCCAGACTGGAACCGGTCCAGCGCACCGAGTTCATCGGGGCGATAATAGACACCAAAGTCTGCAAGGCTTTTCTGCCCCTACTATGGATCAACACCATCATCCGCCTGGCCAGGGAGATGTCAGCGGAGAAACGTACCTCGGCCCGCGCGATCCTCTGTCTGTTAGGCCACATGGCTGCGACAACCTCCGTCCTGCCGTTGGCGAGACTGCATATGCGTACCCTGCAGTGGCACCTACGAACGCACTGGAAGCAACTCTCCCAACCACTCAACACGTGCATTCAGATATCTCCCCGTGTGGTCCAGGGCCTGCGCTGGTGGACACAGCCATCCAACCTTTCTGTGGGCAAGTGCCTTCACCCACACATACACCAGCTCACCCTCACCACGGATGCCTCCTCCTCGGGTTGGGGGGCCCATCTACGGCACCTCAGCACGCAAGGAGCATGGACCGCAGCGGAACAAACCCTCCACATCAATCTTCTGGAGCTCAGGGCCATCAGATATGCCCTGCAGACTTTCATGCCCAGATTGAAAGGGAAAGCAGTCCTGGTACAGACGGACAACCAGGTCGCCATGTTCTACATAAACAAGCAAGGGGGCACTCGCTCCCATTCGCTCTGCAAGGAAGCCCTCGACACATGGGCTCTGGCGCTGCACAACAATTGCACACTCCAGGCGACGTACCTTCCAGGGGATCAGAACGCCTTAGAGGACCGACTCAGCAGGCAACTTCAACCTCACGAATGGATGCTCCACACGGATGTGACACGCACCCTCTTCCAGCACTGGGGAAACCCCCAGATCGACCTCTTTGCGACCGAGGAGAACGCAAGATGTCCCTTGTTCTGCTCCAAACACCCGTCACAGCAGAGGGTAGCCTCGGATGCATTCGCCATCCCCTGGAACAGTTGGGATCTGGCCTACGCCTTCCCTCCGACACCTCTCTTGACAAACACGATACAACGTATCATCGAGGAGAAATTACAGGTGATCCTGGTCGCTCCTTATTGGCCAAGACAGATGTGGTTCTCACTGCTGTTGCAGCTCGCTCAAGAGCCACCAATCAGACTACCTCTGAGACCAGACCTCTTAACCCAGAACGGGGGGCTAACCTGGCACCCCAATCTCCAGACGCTAGCTTTGACAGCCTGGAGGCTGAAAGGTTAACCTTCAACGGCTCACACCTTCCTCTGGATGTGCAACAAATTGTCCTGGCTTCACGGAGACCATCTACCAGGAAGGCATATGGCCTCAAATGGAAACGCTTCACCATCTGGTGCAAGGATCAAGGATTCGAGCCAGCCTCTTGCCCGATACCCACAATCCTTCAGTATCTGGCCCTCCTCTACAGATCGGGGTTACAACCACAATCCATCAAGGTGCACCTAGCTGCCATTGCTTCTCTGCACGAGCGCACAGATGACACAACTTCAGGCTCCATTGCCACCCTTCCGGTTGTTACCCGTTTCATGAGAGGGCTCCGAAATCTAAAGCCCCCGGTCCAGAAACCGGTACCCTCCTGGGACCTTAACATAGTTCTACAACAGCTTACGCAGGAGCCAATCGAACCATTAGCCACAGCCGAAGGAAAGTATCTCGCCTGGAAGACCCTCTTCCTTGTCGCCATCACCTCTGCCAGAAGGGTTAGCGAGCTACAGGCCCTTGTGGCGCACCCGCCATACACGCAACTCTATCACAACCGGGCGTCCCTGCGGACCCACCCCAAATTTGTCCCGAAGGTTGCCTCCGCTTTTCACATCAACCAGGCAGTAGAGCTGCCATCCTTCTTCCCAGCTCCTCATTCATCCCCCGAGGAGCAACGTCTGCATTCCCTAGATTGTGTGCGCGCTTTACGCACCTACATCGACAGGACATCTGCCACTCGTCAGGGGACACAGCTGTTCGTCTCCTTTGACCCTAACAAACCTGGGAGACCTGTTACCAAACGTACACTATCTCTCTGGATCTCAACCTGCGTGGCCTATTGTCTGCAGAAAGCTGGCACACTCCCAGCAAACAAGGCGACTGCACACCAGCTCCGCGCAATAGCCGCTTCCTTGGCCTGTGCTCAAGAGATTCCAGTGAGCGATATCTGCAGAGCCGCCACCTGGTCCTCTCACCTTACATTCCAGAAACACTACTGCCTCGACGTCCAATCCGAGACAGACGGCTCATTTGGCCGAGCGGTCCTATCCGCAGCCCTTCCTCCAGAGAGGGTGAGCGCTGCACGAGACTGAACTCTGGGACGCTGTCTCCCGTCACTGACCACTATTGCCCTGAATATATTGCACTAGTTACTTACTGTCTATGCACTATTGTTTTGCACTATTGTCACTATTACTCTGCACTGTTCGAATTACTACTGCACTGTTCGATATTGCACAGTTATCCTGTTCTTGCACTGTTGTGGTTTGCACTGTTCACGATTGCACGATTAACCTGTGGTGCTTAATAAACGTTTTAATCTTACGCATGCCTCCCTCATTCACCTCAGCGTGTACCTAGCTCGGGAGACACCAGGTGTGGCTGACACATCCTGCTTGTCCTAGGAGAAAACAAAGTTACTTACCTGTAACGGAGTTCTCCGTGGACAGCAGGATAAGTCAGCCACACCACCCCTCCCGCCTCCCCTTCACGAGGGTGGCCTGCGCACCGCACCTAGCCGTAACAGCATAGCTAGTCACCAACTGGCCGGCTAGGGGCGGGCTAGGGAGGTGGGACCACCTCACACATGCTCAGAAGTCTCTGAGCTATAGAGCACTTCCGTCACGGCGCCGTCGGGGGACGACACCAGGTGTGGCTGACTTATCCTGCTGTCCACGGAGAACTCCGTTACAGGTAAGTAACTTTGTTTTAGAGCATTGGTTTGGTAACCATGAGACTAGAATTTGATTCCCAGTGGTACTCCTTGGGGCCTTCAGCAAGTCACTTAACCCTTCATTGCCTCAGGAAAAAAGCCTGGAAATCTACTTCCAGTCACACTGCCAAGAAAACCCACTGCTGGATCACCAGGAGTCAGCACTGACTGGAAGGCACACATTGCATGGTATTGGAACTGCCAGAGTGCATTTAATTGCTAGTATTTCCTGAAGCAATGTTAACAGAGACAAGTGCTGTACTGTCTTCCCACAACCCCATTTAAATCCTGTCCTGCCCTATGACTGTAAATATCCTATAAAAGTCTTCATAGCAGACTCAGAATCTAAAACAATAGTCATAGGATCTGAAATCTTAAAGCAGTAGCTAACAGCACTTCTGCAGACTGAGAAGTGTAATATTTAAGAGAAAGTGATTGTACTACTCTCAATCCCTGATGCTCCAAGCTCCCTTTTTCCACTACAGCTATCCCTATTCCTGTAGGGATCTCCTCGGGGACAAGAAGTGAAGCGTCTACGCAAGGGCAGCCCAAGGGGGGTACAGCGCCATGTGCAGAGATTCATTGCGAGGCCTCATTTGTATAAATATTTGCATAAAGCTAACATGCACTAACTTTTAGTAAACATGCTTCTTAAAATGAGTATGGATAAAGAAAGACTATCAGATTTCTACATTACTATATTCCAGTGTTAATCGCCAGGCAGATTAGGAAGTACTACAAACACTACCCATTTAGAACCCATAGCAAACCCGTGGAGGAATAGCCATAGCCTAGCAAACCCATGGAGGAGTGGAGGAGTAGCCTAGTGGTTAGAACACTGGCTTGGTAACCAAGCAACCAGGGTTCAATTCCCACTAGCACTCCTTGTGGCCTTGGGCAAGTCACTTAACCCTCCACTGCCTCAGAAGAAAGGCCTGGCAATCTACTTCCGGTGACACTGCCAAGAAAACCCAGGAGCTTCTGGGTCGCCAGGAGTCAGGACTGACTCAAAGGCACACATTGCATTGCAGCAAACCCACCATATCATAACAGCACTACTAGGACTCACAAAGCACAATACCCTACTTATCAAAAGGCAACACTGCAAATATTAAACCAATACATTTCAGAGAACACCAATACATCTCCTACTGGAGAAAGAGAACAAGCAGCACTGTCAAATAGAAACTACATAAACAGGATACCTCAGCTACACATTTACATAACTGGTTTTATAAACTGCTTTATCATTTCAATCAAAGCAGTTTACATTGAAACTTAACTTGGTAATGTACATTAAACAGGGACATTGATAACTTGGATTTTTTTTCCTGAGTCAATGGAGGGTTAAGTGACTTGCCCAAGGCCACAAGGAGTACCACTGGGAATCAAATTCTAGTCTCAAGGTTACCAAACCAATGCTCTAACCATTAGGTTACTCCTCAACTCCACGCATGCAGAACATAGACCATCACCAAACAAAAAATAAGGGATCACAATTTAGAAATAGGAAGACAATAATTAAACTGAGAACCCCAAAAGCAAACTTGGAATGTGCAACAACACTACAGGAATAAAACTATAAATTAATAAACAAAACGCAGACGTTAACGATACACATTTCCTAGAGTTGATATTCCAGTTAATAAATTCAAAATAAAAAAAGTATTTTTCTACCTTTTGTTGTTTGTGCATTTTATTTGTCAGTTGCAATTGCTCCAGCCACTTTCTTCTGGTTTCTTTGTGTCTTCTGCTAACTTTCCATTATCTGCTGTCCATTTGTCCTTTCTTCTCTCTCCTAATTTTATTCCATTTTCTCTCTACATCTCCTTTAACATACTGATTTTTCTCCTTTTGTTTTTTTTTTTTAATTTACATTTTTATTGAGAAACAGCAAAAACATAACCAGATACAGAAACTCAAACACCCTGCAGCTATACAACGGGTAACTAAAATCCAATATCTGGTATTTAACAGCTAGCAACCCTCCCTCCCCCTCTCCTCCCCTCCCCCCTACCACTGAGCTAACCCCCATCCGGCCGAACAACAAGAGCAAATAACAAATAGCAATATAGACCGTCCTTCCAGTTATGTTGCATAATAAAATACATTACCCCCCCCCCCCGTCCTAACCGACACATCCTGCCAAATATTCCCCACTCCAATTCCCCCCATCCCAAAGGACCACCTAAGCCCCACTTGCCCCCATGCCCCTTCTCTACTCCACAGTAAGGGTCTGGCTCCCTCACCTCCCATCAGCCCCCCCTTCTCCTTCAGCTCCCCTCCCCCCCCCACTGCACCCCGAGGTCACAGCCTTCCATCGGAAATAGGGCCCCCAGGTTCGGTGGAAACGGGCCATACTACATGAATGTTCCGCCGTAAAGCGATACATGGTGCATAAATATTCCACTCGCCCTTGAACATCAGCCAAAGTCGGCACAGATGCCAACTTCCACTTTCTCGCTAATAACTGCCTAGTCGCGGTGCACACCATTCCACTCTACCCCCGTCCTTCCTCACTCTGCCCCCCTATCTCAATATTCAGTAATGCTAAACATGGCCCCCACCCCACTCCCCCTACAACCTCCATTAACCAACCCTCTACCGCCGCCCAAAGTGGAGCAACCTTAGGGCAACCCCACCAGATGTGGATATAGGACCCCAACTCACCACAGCCGCGCCAACACTCCCCACTCCCCCCCATCCATTCCTGCAATCTCACCGGGGTCAAATACCACCTATATAACATTTTGTAATTGTGCTCCAGAATATTGCTAGAGATTACCTTTTGAAGCAACCCCCGACATATGCGCTCCCAATGCGAATTGTCCCAGCTGCGCTCTAAATCCGACTCCCACGCTTGCCGGTGCCCACCCCTTACCCGGCTCATCTTCCATTTCCTGATACAGCCGAGAAATCAATCCCTTAATACCTCCCCTGTCAAAGAGCCCATCAATCACCTCCCCCTTCGGGCCCCTACCACGTTGTGCCACCTCTTTGCAATAATGCAGTGCCTGCATATATTGGAACCTATCTGTCTCGGGCAATTGATATTCCTCTCGGAGCTCCACAAAGGATACCCACCTCCCCCCCTCCTGGAATTGTCCAACAGTCCGTAACCCTCCCTCAGCCCATCTCCTAAAGGTCCGATCTAACCCACCAGCCTTAAACTCTGGGTTGTCCACAAACGGTATATGTTTAGAACCCCCTCCAGCCCCATACCACTTCTTTCGCCATTTCCGCCAGTATCTCAGTGTCAGTAAAGCATAGGGGCTTTGCCCCTGCACTCCAGGCGTACCTCCACTCCTAGCCCAGACACTGTCGATTGCTTCACTTTCGCCAGGATTCGCTTCCCTCTCTAACCTCACCCATTCCACCCCCTCCCTCATCTCCCACTCAAAACCCCCCCTTACCATGGCCGCCTCGTAGTAGTGCGCCAGCCTAGGCACCCCCATGCCCCCCACCGCCTTCCGCGCACATAATATCCTTTGAGCAACTCGGGGCCTCCGACCCTGCCAAATAAATTTCATAAGTCTATCCTGCAGCTGCTTGAGAAACCCCTTCGGAACTGCCATTGGAAGATTCATAAAGAGATACAACAGTTGCGGGTGCACAATCATTTTCACTAAATCCCGTCGCCCTAACCAAGACACCTCTAACCTCCCCCACTCCTCCAGGTCCCGAAACATCGTTTTGCACGCCCCCAAATAGTTCTCCGGGAAGAGCAATTCCCGCCTCGCGGTGATGTGCACTCCCAAATACCGAATGCTAGCACCTGCCCACCGAAAAGGAAACTGCTTTCGCAACCTAGCCTCCTCTTCCATACTAAGGGTAATATTCAAAAGTTCCGATTTCGTAGCATTCATCCGGAAGCCGGAAACTGCACCATATTCATTAAGCTCAGCCATAAGCGCTTGCAGCGACCTCCAGGGGTCGGATACAAAAAACAGTACATCATCCGCAAATAGCGAGATCTTATGCTGAAGCCGTCCAACATTGACCCCCACCACAGCCTCCTCATCCCGTATCCTCTGCGCCATAGGCTCCATTGAGAGTACGAAAAGCAAGGGCGACAGAGGGCATCCCTGCCTTGTACCCCTAAACAATTCAAACCCCTCAGACACCCCCTGTTCACCTTTAAGCAGGCCATCGGCCGGCGATATAATATCCTAATCCACTTCAGGAAGTCCCCCTTTACCCCCATTCTGGCCAACACCTGGAAGAGGTAGGTCCATTGAACTCTATCAAAGGCCTTCTCGGCGTCCACCGCCAGTAAGGCCATCCCCCCGTCTGTTCTCTCCCATACCACATGACATTCAGAGCCCGCCGGATATTATCCGAGGTGTGTCTCCCTCTTATAAACCCCGATTGATTAGGGTGAACTAACTTTCCCATCACGGGGCCCAATCTATTAGCCAATATCCGAGTGAATATTTTCAGGTCTCCCCCCAGCAGCGAAATCGGCCGATAGGAGCCGCATTCAGTAGGGTCTTTCCCCTCCTTATGTATGAGGCTAACCCCCGCCAGTCGCATTGAACTCGGCATCAAATCCGCAGTGCTAAACGAGTTATACATGCGAACTAAAGGCCCCACCACAAGACCCGCAAACATCTTATAAAACCTATTAGAAAACCCATCTAAGCCCGGCGCCTTAAACCTGGGCATCCCTTTGATCACCTCCAGCACCTCCTGCTCCCGTATAGGCGCGGACAATTCCACCCCTTCCTCGTCAGTGAGAGATTGTAACCGAACCCCATCCAAATAATCCTGCACTTTGTGATCCTCCACTATGCTCTCCGGAGTATAGAGGCGCTGATAGAATTGAATAAATTGCTCCTCTATAGCCTTCCCCTCCCAGAGATCCTCCCCCTGCATATTTTTAATCCGAACTATGGCATTCCGCGTCCGCAATTTTTTAACTTTGCGAGCAAGCATCCACCCTGCCTTATTGCTAAAGGCAAAGCTCCGCTGCTGTAGCAAGGTCAGCTTGTACCGAATATCTTGCATGCGTAATTCACTTAATTCCGCGCGGAGTTCCTCAAGCTCACTCAGGAGGCCTCTAGACTTCGGATTCCCTTTTACCAGTTTCTCCACCCCCCCAATTCTTGCTGCTAAAACCTCATATTTCCGAACTTTCATTTTTTTCTTAAATGTCCCTATAGCAATCAACTTCCCCCGGACAACTGCCTTCAGACAGTCCCATACCGTACCGGGATCACACTCATCTGTATCATTCAACTTCAAGTACTCTTCTATACCCGCCATTACCTGCTTAACCACCTCATCCAAGAGGGAATCATTCAATTTCCACCAACCTCTGCTCAATAGAGCTCCCCCCATTTGAATCTCACACACCACCGGGGCATGATCCGACCAGGTTCGCTCCCGAATCACACACCATCTGACCCCAGGCATTAAAACTTTATCCACAAAAATCATATCTATTCGGGAAAACACTTCATGCACCCCCGAATAGAAGGTATAGTCCTTCTGTCCCCAATTGGCTTCCCGCCAAACATCTGCCAGCCCCATACTACTAAGCATCCTCCGTAGTGCCAGCCTATGCTGCTTTGGGGAAGACACCATCCCCTTGGAGGTATCCTTCGCCGGGTCCAACACTATATTAAAGTCCCCCCCCCATCAGTATACAGCCCTCTGCCACCCCGAGTAGCTTATCATGCAGTTCCCGAAAGAACTGCGCTTGCTGAACATTTGGGGCGTATACATTTACCAACGTATACAACTTTTGGTCCCATTGTAATTTAACTATAATATACCTTCCCCCCTTATCCCTTATAACTTCCCCCGCTTGGCCTTGTATCCGAGCAGATAATAGAATCCCCACCCCTCCTTTCTTTTTGGCCAATTTATTGGAGGCAAAGAACTGCTGCGGGAAGCAAGGATGCCGTACCCGCCCCTCATCTTTGGCCAGCAAATGAGTTTCTTGTATGAGAATGATATCCCCTTTTAATCGTTCACACTCCTTCATTAGCATCTGTCTTTTAGCGAAGGAGTTGAGGCCCCTAACATTAACTTAATATCTGGCATTGTACTCTACTATCCTTCCCCTAAAGCCCCCACCCCCTTCATCCCCCTCCCCCCCCCCCTCTGCTACCCTGCAGCACCTCCCCCTCCCCTCCCCCCCCCCACCTACTCCCGCCCCCTCCCCCACCACTCCATCCACCTTCTCACCTCCGGATCTCTTCCCATCTTCCCGCCAACCACCACCCACCATAACTCCTGCAGTCCCCCCCTATACCTCACTCCCACCACATCTTCATTACATAGAACTCGTATTCCTTTAAGTTCTAATCCCCAGTCATTTTAAAACTCTCTGGCTTCTCAGTCTCTGCTCCTTGCCGTGAACTCTGCTCCAACGATTCGTCTGCGCCTTCTCCGGCCGGGATGCGCCATCCGCCTTTTGGTGCCGCTCTGCTCGTTGCGTCACCGGGAGATCCGACCAGCCAGCACTCTGCATGCCTCTGATCGCAGCCTCCACCGAATGCACCGTCAGGGTTCTTGTATTAATAGTAAATTGTAATCCCACCGGGAACAGCCACCGGTACCTAACATTCTCCTCCCGGAGCCTTCTCGTTACTGCTTGATACTCTCTGCGCTTTTTGATGGTGAGGCTCGAAAGATCAGCAAAGACCTCAACCTCCGATCCTTGTCATTTAAATTTCCCCACCTTCCGTGAAGCTCTCATCACCAGCTCCTTGGACCGGAACTCATGGAGGCAAACCACCACATCTCTTGGCATATTCTCTCTCCGAGGTCCGAGTGCTCTATGCGCTCTGTCCACTGTTAGGCATAGACCCTCCACGGCCATATCAGCCGCCCGAAGCACCGCACCACAGAACTCCTCCGCCATAGAGATGTAGTTTACCGCACCTTCACTCTCAGCCAGGCCCCGAATTCGAATGTTCGCCCTCCTGGACCTGTTCTCCAAGTCCTCAACTTTAAGCCAGAGCTCCTCCTGTACACTGTTGAAAGTATCCATCTGCTGATCCCTCGCAGTTCCCTGGCTTTCCTGCTCCTCCAGCCGATTTTCCACTTCCTCCATTCGGGCCCCCATACTATCCAGATTAGATTTGATCTCTTGTAACCAGCCATGCACTTCCTGCTTTAGTGTTCCAAACTCTGATTTCATCGATTCAAACCACTCTTTTAGGTCGCTACGTAGCGCTTTAATATCATTGGAAGTCTTCACAGCCACACCAGCCTCTTCCATGTCCTTGTGGCCCCAATTGCCACCCGCCTGCTTCACTGCTGGGCTCTTAGCATTCCCTGTGCCTTTAAAAGAGTATGCTTTAAGGTCCACTGGGGTTTTCCGCGCCGCCATCCTTCCCCTCTCCTTAGCCCTCTCCGGTCTCTGCCTTATCCCACCGCTCTGAGGCTGTTCCGCTCCGTATCACGCTGCTGGGTATAATCCAACAAGGTACTGCAGTCCTACAGGGCCTGGCTTTCACTATACCTCGTGTTTACTTTTCAGTACCAAGGGTAGTCTCTTACCACTGGCACTTCTGGTGATGTACTTCACACCCCTCCGCACTCAGGGCCTCTTCACCATCGCAGGGCTTCAGTCCCGGACTCCCTCGCTGCTCAGGCCTTCCGTCCAGTGCTGCTCGGGGGCTCCTTCTCCTCCCGGTCGGCTCCTCGCCCGTCCGCCGCTCCTGCGTGCTCACCGCCGAGTGCAGGCTCGCCTCCCGCCTCTCCGCATTCTCTCCGCCACACTCTTTCCTCACAATGCTTCGTTGCCTCACACTCTCTCGGCACCACTCCTACCGCCCCCCGACAGCGCCGTTCTCTCCACGCCGGCCCGGCAAAGGCCAAACTATCAGCGCGGCCCTTTGTTGCTCGTTTCCGGGCACACCACTCGCCACAATCTCCTTCCTCACCTCCGGCTCTGCTCTACCGTTCGCGATGGGGGACCAGTTGCCCTTTGGGGGTTATAAATGATTAAATTGGTGGGTTTTGTGGCGGAGCCCGCTCAGAGCACCGCCATCAGGTTGGCCGACGTCACCGGAAGTCCACCTCCTTTTGTTTTTTCCTCCATTTCTTTCTTTATTCCTTTTTCATCCACTCGAATTTTACCCCTCCATCCTCAAACCCCACTTACTCTCCCAATACCTGGTCAATCATAGATTATTCTTCCCTCCCACACAAAATATTTTCCCCTCTCCATCCTCACTCCCCGAGCCCCATCCCATTCTAGTCCTCCCCCAACATCAGCTCCCTTCTAGTTCCAGCCCTTCCCAGCATTCGCTCCCTTCTAGTCTCATTCTCCTATCCCCCCGCATCAGCCCATTTCCAGTCCTAGCCCCCCATCAGCCCATTTCCAGTCCTAGCTCCCCCATCAACCCTGTCAAGTTCTATCCTAGCCCCTCCATCAACCCATTTCCAGTCCTAGCCCCCATCATCCAATTTCAAACCCTATCCTAGCACCTCCATCAGTCCATTTCCAATCCAAGCCCCTCCATCAACCCATTTCCAGTCCTAGCTCCCCCCCCCCACTCAGCCCATTTCCATTCCAAGCCCTTCCTTATCAGATATTTCCAATCTAGCTCCCCCCATTCAGCCCATTTCCAATCCTAGCCTCCCCCTCAGCCCATTTCCAATCCTATCCTAGCCCCCCATCATCCCATTTCCAGTCCTAGCTCCACCATCCATCTCCAGTCCTATCCTAGCACCTCCATCAGCCCATTTCCAGTCCTAGCTCCCCTCCTCCCCACTCAGCCCATTTCCATTCCAAGCCCCCTCTCCATCAGCTATTTCCAGTTCTAGATCCCCCTACTCAGCCAATTTCCAGTCCAAACTCCTCCCACTCAGTCAATTTCCAGTCCAAGCCCCCCTCCTCATCAGCTATTTCCAGTCTTAACCACCCCCCCCCCCCCCCCCGAAGAGCCCTGCGGCTGTCCAAATGTTTTTAGAGGGGCAGAGAGGCCCCGGCTCATCTCTGACAGCTGCTGAAGTGAAGCTGTATTACAGTATAGGATGCTAGCGCACTGAGTGCCGGGAAACAGAAAGTCTCCTTTGACTTCGGCATGTCAGCATCCTATACTGTAATATAGCTGCCTAAGTGAAGAAAAAAGGCGCTGCTCACTTTGGCAGCTTTCAGAGGTGAGCCAGGACCTCTCTGGCTCCCTCTAAAGCTGCCCTGCCTGCCGGTGCTGAATGCAAGATGTTGTTGGCGCGGGGCCCTGTGCGAACAACATTCTTGCAGAATGGACGGACCAGCTCTGCGCCTACATATATCTGCCTTCTTCTTTCAATGAGTGTATCCTGTGAAGATGCCCTATCTTTTGCCACTTGACAAACATGCCCTGGATCTAATTGCTCCTGAATCAATCCCTTTATAGGGCAACCTTGTAGATGGAGGAAGGAAAGTTATATATGGGGCATATAGGGTGGCTAGATATTTAGCCATCCTTTGTGCGATAAATCTGTTCTGGGTGCACCTAAAAGTGCTGGGACTTAATGGGCAGAATGCATCTCAACTAAGTCTCCAATCCATCTTTCTGCTGCTTTTACTACAGATGCACAGGCAACAACTGCCCGCTCGCACATAGTAAAATTCTTTTTAATTTCTGAATATGTACCTGAAAGGAATGCAAGAGGACCCTCTCTTGTCCTCCTAGGTCACTACCGCTGTCCAACCCTGGTCATCCTGGGTGACATGGATGACCAAAGATCACCCAGGTATAGGGCTATCTAACGGCTGAGCAGTTGTATATCCTGAATCAAACTCTCCACCCATGCCCATTCCTCAGGGGACACTACTACTGCGTTCTTCCCATCTTAGATCCCAGGCCCTTCAGCAATTTCCTTAAACCTGCTGTTCTCACAGTATAATGAGGCCTAGATGCGTATACACCTGGGTTAGTGTCTGACATTTTGCTACTGCCCTAAACCTGTCTTTCTTCTGCAACTCTCCTCCCATCTCTTGACATCTTCTGTCCAAGGAAAACTACTTCCTGCTGACACATTTGGACTTTCTTCTTACTAACCTTATAGTCCTGTGCCCAGGGGCGGCTCTATAATGAGGCCAAGTGAGGCGGTTGCCTCAGGGGGCATCTTTTTGAAGGTGGCAAAAATTGCCCTCAAAAAGACCGCCTCACTAGGCCTTCAAATAATAAAAAACAAAACAAAAAAAACCCGGCTGCAAAAGCTGCTGCCGCTGCTGCTGGAGCAGTGGCAGCGGCAGCATGAAGGGCCTTGTGGCGGCCGCCTTCCTTGGAGAGCCCTCACAGACTGCCCCCCCCCCGGCTCATCTCTGCAGAGCCGCGCAAAGGGAGAGTGTTTCCCATCAGCGCAGTGGGCTCAGCTTTAACAGAGCTGCGTGAAAGGGAAACACTCTCCCTTTGCGCGGCTCTGCAGAGCTGAGCCGGCACGGGGGGGGGCGGGGTAGAGGTCTGTAAGGGCTCTCCCAGGGAGGCGGCCGCCATGGGGCACTTCATGCTGCAGCGGCAGCAGCGTTTGCAGTCGTTCCTCCCCCCCCAGTTCCCTAAAGGTCTGGAGCTGGGCTGGGGAGGGAGGGGGGTATTAGAAATGGAAAAACATATCGGGAGGGGGAGCTAGGACTGCTAATGGGCTATGTGGGGGGGGGCTAGGACTGCTAATGGGTTATGGGGGGAGCTAGAACTGGAAATGGGCTGATGGAGGGGTTTGAACTAGAAATGAGCTGCGGGAAGGGGGCTAGAACTGCTAATGGGCTATTGGGGGGGCTAGGACTGGAAATGTTTCCACTGCATGCTTTCACACTATTGATTGTTTGATGTGCTAACTGCTTTGATTTAATGATAAAGCGGTATATTAAATCCGACTAAATAAATAAATGAGCTGATGGGGAGTTAGAACTGGAAATGGGCTGATCGAGGGGGGAGCTAGAACTGCTAATGGGCTGATTGGTGGGATTAGGCCTGGGAATGGGCTGATTAGGGGGGCTAGGACAGAAAATGAGCTGATTGGGGTGCTAGGACTGGAAATGGACTAGGACTAGGACTGGTAATAGGCTGATTGGGGGACTAGGACTGGAGTGGGTTGATAAGGGGATAGGACTGGAAGTGAGCTGGGACTGGAAATGGGCTAATGGGGGAGAGGAGGAGAATTCTGCTGGCTATGGAAGAAAACTAGGGGCTAGGGCTACAAATCGGCTGAATCGGGAGGATGGTAGAATAGGGCTGGAAGGGAGCAGATACTGAGAGGGTCTGCCAGGGGAAGGAGAGGGCAGGAAGGGAGCTGACACGGTGGAAGGAAGGGGCTGGACAGGAGCTGACACCTGGGATGTACTGAAGGGGGAATGGAAGGAAGCTGACACTTGGGGATGGGAGTAGTAGGTGGCTGGGTAATAGGGTGGAGGTTGGAAGGGAGCTGACATGCAAATGGCACTGGAAGGGGGATGGACAGAGGGTAGGGCGACTGGAAGGGAGCTGACTGGGAGGGTGGCACTGAGAGTGGACGTGAACTGATACCTGGGATGGTATTTTGACTAGAAGGGGCTGGACAGTGGGGAAGGAAGGGGACTGGAAGGGAATGGACACCAGTGGCAGTCATGGGAATGCAAGGTGGTTGACATTGGAAGTACTGGAAGGGGAGGACTGGAAAGGGGGTTGATACTGGGGAGGGTTACTGGAACTGGAAATGGGCTGATGGACGGAAGTGAAGAAAACAAAAGAAGAGATAAGAAATGGCAGATGGACCATAGACCACAGAAAGAGAGCTAAGAGAAGTCAGAAAAGCAGAAGCCTCAGATTGGGACTAGCATGATCAGAGAATCAAATGGTCAGACAACAAAGGTAGAAAACTAAATTTATTCCAGTTTAAAGTTATTGGACTTTGTGTTATCTTTATATTTTACACTGTATTGGGGAACTGCATCTCTTATTTATCTGATGTTGCACTGCATGTGGACTCTGGCTTCTTGGGGTTTCAGTTTAAATTTTGTCTACATATGTTTATTTTTATTTTAGATTGTGGTTACTTCTTCTGTACTTGGTGAGAGTCTGTGTTCTGAGTGTGTGACTGAGGTCAGGTGTTCTGTTAACATGGAGTTTGTTCATAAAGATCTATACTGTACTGTAGTAATTTGACTTGTTCAGCTTTTCAAATAGGTGTATGGATGTTCCAGGGCTCACTGTAGTATTTACAGTGACACTTTTTTTGGATGGGCTCCTTATGTGAGTTTTGGAAGTTTGTGCTGATATGATATGATATGGTAGGTTTGCTCTTTGTTGTAGTGTTTTGTTCACAATATGCCTTGTACTGGAGAATAGTGGTTGTTGTTTTTGTTGTTGTTATTGAGATTATCAGAATCAGATTTTTTTTTTTAAATATTGAGTTCTGTGGGTGAATGTCCTGGTTCTGCTCTGCACCTACTGTGGATGCAAAATATATGTTGAAAAAGAAAAAGCAAGAACCATAAAACAGTTTATAACAACAAAATAAAAATGAGTTATAATTTAGTTTTATAAACTGTGCTGTTGGTTCTTGCTCTCTTTTAGTTCCTTGGTGTGTAAATAGGACCGTACCTAGCCCTGTGCAAGCGGTGCAGTCGCACAAGGCGCAAAGGCTTGGGGGGCACATTTTGGCTGTATGCTGTTGCCCTGCCGCCAAAATGCCCCCCCAAGACTTTTTGCAGCACTTTAAGCAGGTCTGGTCCCTCCCTCCTCCGATGCGATTTCACAGCAGGGAGGGACAGATCTGCTTAAAGGCCCGGTGCCATTCAGATCGGGGGCATGCTCTCCTCCTCCTCCCCATACCTCCGTCCAGCGCTGCCTGCTCTTTCCCTGTTGCCAGTGCTGCCATGAAAAAAACAGAGGGCGGCAGCAGCAGGGAAAGAGCAGGCAGCGCTGGACGGAGGTATGGGGGGAGAAGGGGGGAGTGCGCCCGAGCTGCAAGTCGCACAGGGCGCAATTGCAGCTCGTTACGGCCCTGTGTGCAAACATCTTGCATTTCCTCCATATAATCTAATTGGCTTTTTATTATTATTATTATTATTATTATTATTACTAAGCATTTATAAAGAGCTGCAACATACGAAGCGCTGTACAAACATAAAAAGAGACAGTCTCTGCCCGTTAGAGCTCACATTCTAGTCAAGACAAAATATGAAAGCATTTATAAAGAGCTGCAACATACGAAGCGCTGTACAAACATAAAAAGAGACAGTCTCTGCCCGTTAGAGCTCACATTCTAGTCAAGACAAAATATGAAATAAATTAGATAATACAAATAACAATTAACAAGACAAGAACAAATGTTTATGGAGAGAACAAGAAAGGATGAGTTAGGAACAAAAAGCAATAGTGAAGAAATGGGATTTCAATTTGGATTTGAAGATGGCCAAGGGAGGAGGCTTGGCAGACAGAAACAGGTAGAGAATTCCAGGAAAAGGGTGCAGCCAGTTGAAAGGAGCGAAGTCTAGAATTAGCAGTACGAGTAAAAGGCATAGATAAACGAAGACAATTAGATGAGCGGAGTAGGCGAGAGGGGGTGTAGGTAGAGATGAGGGATGAAAGGTAATGAGGGGCAGAAGAATGAATACATTTATAGGTTAGAAGGAGGAGTTTGAACTGGATACGGAAGCGGATGGGGATGGGGAGCCAGTAAAGTGACATGAAAAATGAGACTGACGGAAAATCAGACGAGCTGCAGAATGTTGAATAGACTGGAGAGGAAAGAGGTGGTTAGCAGGGAGGCCAGCAAGGAGAAGGTTACAGTAATCAAGGCGGGAGGTGATTAAAGAGTGGACAATCAGTTTAGTAGTGTTATCAGAGAGAAAGGGGCGGATTTTGGAGATATTGTAAAGAAAGAAATGATCTGTTTTAGCAATGTTTTGGATATGTAAAGAGAAAGAGAGAGATGAGTCAAAGATAACACCAAGGTTTCGCCAAAGAGACAGGAAGGATAACAGAGTTATCCACAGAGATTGAGAAAGGGGAAGGAGAAGGGGAGGCATTAGGGGGAAAGACAAGGAGTTTAATTTTGGCCATGTTCAGCTTCAAGTGGCGGTAGGACATCCAGAAAGCAATGTCAGAGAGGCAGGCTGAGATCTTAGCTTGAATTTCAGGAGAGATAACAGGCGTAGAGAGGTAGATTTGAGAGTCGTCAGCATAGAGATGATAGTGAAAACCATGGGAAGAGATAAGGGCAGCAAGGGATTGGGTATAGAGAGAGAAGAGGAGCGGACCTAAGACAGAACCTTGAGGTACACCCACAGGTAAAAGGGTAGAAGAGGAGGAGGAGCCACCGAAGTACACACTGAAAGAGCGGTGGGAGAGATAGGAGGAGAACCAAGAAAGTACAGAGCCTTTGAAACCGAGTGAAGACAGGGTGATAAGGAGAAGATTGTGGTCAACGGTGTCAAAGGCAGCAGAGAGATCCAGAAGAATGAGGACAGAATAAAAGCCTTTGGACTTAGCCAGAAACAAATCATTGGCGACTTTGGTAAGGCTTTTTGATTTGGTTCAGTCTCTGATTGGATTTCTGAAAAAGCAATATTTAATATAGGGGGTCGCCTTCTCATTCTTCGCCTCAGGCAGCAGATTGCCTTGAGTCGCCCCTGCCTGTGCCTCTAAAACTTGTAACAAATCCCATATAGCTTCCTCATGTTTCTCCAGTGTGTCTGTGCATAGCATAAGACCATTACATACTGCCACAAGGTCACAGAGTTCCCTTCCCATTCCTCTCTAAAATTTTGCAGATCCTGACTCAAAACTCAGTTAAAAATTGAGGGACTCTCTACATACCCTTGTGGTAGTTGGGACTAGGCATACTGCTGTTCTTCGTACGCAAATGCAAATAATTCCTGTGAAGCCTTGGCTAAAGGCATTGCCCAAAAGGCATTGCTTAAATCCACCAGAGAGAACCACTCATACAGGGAACTGTCACCCGTCCACATTCCCACCGGATCTGGTACTACTGGGAACTCCACTACCACCATTTCATTCAACTTCCTCAAATCGTGAACCAACCTCCATTTACTATTAGGCTTACGTACTGCGCATATGGGAGTGTTATAGGGGCTCAGGGTGCAGTATAGAACTCCTTACTTCACCAATTCTTTTACCTGCTCTCTGATTCCCCTGCATGCTTCTGCTGACAGAGGATTCTGCTTCACCCTTGGCCCTTCACACCCCTCCTTAAGAATAATCTCCACTGCTTTTACCTCCCGATGTAATGCCACATCTAGATCGTTTGCTGCCCATACCTCCAGGGGGGCCTGATCCATAATCCTGGATCCTACCTCCCAGGATTTCTCAGATCCCAAACTGAACTAATGCCATTGATACGAAAAGTATTCATGTAGCTCCAGATCGGGAAAGAAATCCTCTTCCTTAACTGTTCCTGTTAAAAAGAATCCCTGTAAAGGATATTCTTCTCCTTCTATTTCCCCTCTCATCTCCACTTGGTGCTTCAAAAGCCACATCAGATCCTTTGAAGTTCTCCTCCCTCTCCGAAATACTACTGTTACTCACCACATGTCCTCACAGCTCTCTATAGATCCTTTTGCATAGACTGCTCCACATTTTTCTTGATAATTAATGGACAATACCTGAACCCGCTTAATCCATGTCTCCCATCTCTCTGGGCCCTGCAAAAGTGACCGCATTATCTGACGGCAAGGTTTTAAATTCACCACCTTATCTCCCCACACCTGAGCTACCAACTGTTGCAAGTGTTCTACTGATTCTTTGTCTAAAATACATACTGGATTCTGTTCTTCCCACCGGTGTGCCTGGGGGGTTGTTAACTTCAGTGGCAACATAATTGGGCACACAGTACATTGTATCTGGATATCAAATTTCCCCAACAAATCCCTTCCCAAACGTTTGGCTGGTGACTCTGGTGCATATAGGAGGGGGGCTACCACCTTAAATCCTTCTATCACAATTTCTAAAGGTTGGGTGTAACTCAGACTTTTGGATTCCCCAATAAATCCTACTGTTTTTAATTTATTTTCTGATAAAAGGAATGGCCCCTCTCCTTCTGCCCCTATGGTGGACACAGTGGCTTCAGTGTCCAAAATGAACACTGTTTCCACATCCCCAACACTCGCCTTAATGTAAGGATTGGCTTTACCAATTTGTGCCACCAAGGGGTACTGTCCTAGTCAGTATTGCCTGCCTTGTCTCCCTCCATCACATTCCCTGCTAAAATGTCCTTGACGTCCACAGTTCCAGCCTATGGGTCCTCATCTCATAGGTCCTCCTCTTCCCCTATCTCTGTTCATCCCACTACCAAGGCAGCAGCCCAGGATCCTCCACATGAGTTCCTACAAGGTGCTGGATTTGTCTCCTCTCTTCTCCTGCCCCTCTATACATGACCTGCACTAGCTGACATCCTAACTCCTCCACTTGTTGGCCCAATGTCCAAACCTCTGCTCCTGAGTTCCTTTTTCTTTCTTTTGTGCTGGCCCTTTGCTTCACAAAATGATCAATGTGTGATAAAATAACATTCCAGTTCTTATGTGGCAATCACACTACTCCCTCTAAAACCCTCTGCACCTCCGCCAGCAAGCCGGCTTTCGTTATCTGGAAAAATACAGCATGTCCAATTGCATCCCATAAATGCCCAGTTTCACGCTGCCAAGCCTGTTATATTTCACTCACCCACTCATACACTCCTTGTCCTTCTTTCCAAGTCATAGAAGTCACTATCCCAAAATCCTGTACATCTGGATACATGACCCAAACAGCTCCCCACAACTTCTGCCTATATTGAGCTATCCCAGCCCCATCAAACCAGTGATCCTGCAAGGTGACAGCCGGTAAACCTGCCAGCCTAAATACCTCCTCTGTTCTTCCCTGAATTAACCTGGCCAAAATACCTTTCAGATTACCGAGGGCTTCTGATGTCCTGATTCCTCAAAATTCGCTATCTAAGGGGAAGCTCCTCTCACTAAGGGGGGTAATGTCCTAGCCACATTTTCCATATCCATAAAGCTCCATGGTACATATTTTACTAAAGGTGGATTCCCTGCTGCTCCCAGATGCAGGTTTAACACTGAGGGCAGTGCTTTCACTGACAGCCCCTTCTTTTCATATCTTTCCCATATCTCCAACCCTTCCTTCATGTATTTAGAGTCCCACTGCGGGTCCCCCAAACCCCCTACAATGCATTTCCTAGCCAAATCCATTTCCTGAGGTTCAACACTACCCTGTCTTGGCCACAGAGTGAATTGCGAAGATAGACTCTGTCCACCCTACCAGACAATCACTCCATTTCCACACATAATACCCACTCTGTGCTTTGTCCTGCACTTCTTCACAAGGGGTTAAATTTGCCCTACACTACACATTCATCTTCTCCTGACTCGCTGATCTCTCTAAATCTTGCAGCCACTTATCAGCTATCAAAGTAACCCTGCTGGACCCCCTCGGGCCTAACAAATCTCTTCCAGTCCCTCTACATTCTATTCATGTCTCTGTCTCCTTCTCTCTAATTTAAGGGAGGTGGATAGTAAATCCACATCATATTTGGGATTCCTAAGATTCTGTATCTCCCTTTCTACCTCTCTGAGCTCCCTCAGTTGTCTCGTCTTCTTTTCCCCTGGGGACACCTCCACCTTGGTGGATTTCAATGTTCGGTCTACCCTCATCCACTGGGATTCTGCTTCTTGTTGAACCCGATTCCTACCCTATAATCTCTGCAGCTCTCTGGGCTTCCTGATGAGGAGTCTCTGCTAGCTGAATGGGTGCACTAGGCTACTTTTCCTTAGCTCCCTGAGAGTCTTTTACCGGTGTCTGCACTAGCGGCTGCTGGTCATCATTGGCCACCAGTCCACATGGAGCAGAGGAACCCTCCTGACCTGTAAGCACCAAGGTTGTTACTGCCAGGGCATAAGGTGGGGGCAGTGTATTTTTAACCTCCTCCAGCCTTCCTAACTTAGCCCAACATTTTAAACACTGTATATGTTTGTCTCTGCTTTTGGCTTGGTAGATTCTATCCAAATCTGGACATCTGCCAGACTGTCCCTATTCTTTGAGCCAAATTGTGGCCAGAGTTGAGTCAGTCCCTGCATTCCTTTTACCCATTTCCAGTGGCACTTCTTCACCAATTTCCTATCCGTCTCAGACACCTCCTTTAATAGGCACCCTAAAGGGGAATCCTCAGGGATCTCTATTGTGTCCTTGTCCCATCCCATGCTAAAGAGTTCTCTTTTAGAAAAGAAAAAAATCCTAGTGCTCGGAACTATATAGCAGCTTTATAGTGTGCAAACCTATCACCGGTAAAATAAGTTCACTAAGTAGCTTTGTCCAAAAGAAGCAATAAACTAACAATAGCAGACTATAGATAAAATACTGTGCTTAGAAATAAATGAAAAATCTGCAGCTTACCTTATCCGGGGAAGGTATCCCTCAAAACCCTCTCAATGCTGTGTCTGAAGTCGCCAAAGAATGTGATGACTTCCCGTATGGGCCACCAGTGAATGGACCAAGGGGAGGCTAACTCCGTTGGCCAGACAAAATCACCAGATCACCTTCTCCGTGCAAGAGGGGAACAAACTGACACACAGGGAGGACTTACCACCCCTCCCCATAACCACACCTCGTGCAGATTACACTCATATCTGGCACAATATTCTCACAGATTTTCCTTACAAAAAGCTCCTTCATGTCACAGAAGCAAGCATACAAAGAGCATAACAAAACTAACTAAATACAGAGAAAATTAGAGTATTTCCCTCACCATCTCCTTACAAGCAAAAACACTTTTCTTTCTGCTTTTTCTGTCACAGCTATAAACTAATCAAGAGATTTCCTGTCCATTGACAGGTCCTTGCACAGTGAGAAAGAAAGATATATGATTCTAACTATACTCAAAGAAAACTAGCGGAATCCTTTTCACACAGATGCACACAGCACAAAGAATCAGAATCATACACACTCGTTAACAGATATACAGTGAGCATTTGCAGGCCATCTCCTTTTCGGAAGATAGGATGCAGATCCCGGCCTTCAAAAGTTCTGTCCCATTATATAGTTTTCTTTTCAAACTAGTCCCTTTGTTTTAACTCCAGGCATCTGGATTTTCTCATCTATTCTTCCTTTGTCCTCTCATGTCTGCACCTCCATTCCTCTTGACCTTTTGTATGCCCATGTTTGTAACCATTTGCTTGGACCTTTGTCAAATTTATTCCTTGTTATCTGACTTTTTCCCCACTTTAGCTGATTTGTTTTCCCTTCTCTCATTTTCAAGAAATACAGGAAATATATCTCGTTAGCTCCCCATGTGCTGTCAATATATTCTAGGGGCCATTTGTTCTTCTTCATGCTAAGCTGGCATGTTTATTTCTTGTGATGCCTTCTTTCTATGTGCCCTGTAGATAAATGCGTTTTTTTTTTTCACATTTCTTCCATCTGATGTCACCTAATACCTCTAGCAACTCATGGAGCACATCAAATGCAAATGCCAGCATTTTGGACAACATTTTAGATGTTCTGTGTTAACCCTTTCACACTGTCTCTCACACCTGGCACTTGGGATTTGTGGAACCTGCATTACACTGCATATAAAATACAGCAGAAGAAAACAAATGAAAATATCGCAAAACCTCACCCTGTCTCACTACTGATGCCAGAAGAAGAGGCACCGGGGGTTACTATTGTCCCACTTAGAACCACGTTGGGTGTCTGAGTTTTGTGGCACTTTGGGTTTAAATTTGGATCTTGAATGGCAGGTCTTTCTCTAATCTGTGACATTTCATTATTACCTGATGCTCACTTTTAAATACTAAGTGAGGCTGGAAACAGCAGCCAGAGGGCATTAGGGACATATTTGACCAGGTGAAAAGTGGTATAAAAGCACAGCTAAATAAATAAATATTTAGGGCTACATCTCATCCAAGGCGTAAGAACATATTTTTCATAAGCTTGTGGAACATTCAGAGACTCCTGAATATCTAATATTATTTTTCCTCTGGAAGCCAAAAATCCTTTGGTTGAATTCAGTCCCCCAAAACTATTTTGGTTCATTGTACATGTTTACAGTCCTACTGCACTGAAAGGATCATTTACAAAACTGTAAGCCAAGTAGGATGATAAGATGAGGTCTTACATCATTCTGCTTTTACATTTCATTTATAAGCTCTATGGAGCAGGAACTGACTCTTCTGTGTGTCTGCACAGCATTGTGTATGACTAGTGCTCTTGTATAAATAATCCCTTAATCCCCCTTCCGTACACACCCCCTCACCTACCCAGAACTCCACTAGGCAAAGTAACTCACCAAGCATCCTGTGGGAGTTACAGACCATGTTGGTATTTAAACTCAACATTCTCTGACACCTAGTCCTAAATGAGAGATGAGATAATCCAAAATTTGTGACCTGTGCAGAACTGTCTTTAGACTGGAGCAGTGTCAGGTGTGGTAATGAGCTGCTGGGTCTCTATCTCTCTAGATTTATACTAGGCATGTGCAGGCCATAAAAACCCAAACCTTTAGCTCAGCCTCATTTAAAAAGAACATTTTTTTGTGATTTTTGAGCTTTATTTTTCATTTATTTGCACATATTCATTTTAATAGCATGTATACAGTGCATACTATGACATTAGTAGACACGCAAATTAATTGTGCACTCATATATTCATAGGTATATATGTGCACAAACAATTTGAGCACGCTTTTATTTTTTAGACACCCAAAGGAAGGTGAAAACTATCCTGCAATGCCCAATATATATATATGGAAAGAGAGATCATTATTCTTAAATGAGTTGGAAAATACAGTTTTAGGAAGGAAAAGCTCCTCAGCACTATAGCATCATCCAGATCGGGTCTGGCATAGAGCAGATTTCAGGTTCTCTTCAGGCTACCTCAGACTTATCTCATGATAATGCTGGTGCTCAGGGCTGCCACAGATCTATATTAGGTGGGAAGTCAGGATAGAGATGAAGAGAACCCACTGATCATGTGTTCAGCCAATGATTAAGACCTGGCCGCGAATCACCGCGGCCGGACACAGGTGAGGCAGCGGCAGGCCAAGGATTAGCTTTGGTGGGGAGGGAGGGGGGAGAGGTCAGGAGAGGGTGGGCCATAGCCGGCAATAAAGGGAGCTGCAGGAGCTGCGGCTCGTCCTTTTCCTGCCCTCCCTCTTTCCCTCGTCAGGAGGACCGGAGTGCGGCCAAACAGTGCAGCCAATCAGGTGTGCAGGCAAACAGAGGACCGGCATGCAGGAAGGCAGCACTTGCGCCCCACGTGCAGCATCGCAAGGACTACACGGGCAGCAAGGTAATATAATATAACTTAAAGAAGTGGGGATCAGTGACTAGGGAAGGAGGGGGACGATCTGGCCTTGTGTGAGGCAGCAGAGCGCAGGTAAAAATGGATTGTCCGGTCGCACACTTATCATTGGGTGCTAGGCCGAAAGCTGCGAAAGCTGCGAAATAGGGCCCAGCGTCCCGGAGCACATGGGACCATGTTGTTGTTGTTAAGTGCCATCGAGTCGGAGTCGACTCATGGCGACTCTCTGGATACCTATCCTAAATTGTGTTCGGTCTTCAGTCAGGCGGCTCATTGTTGACAGACTGGTACCCGTAGCTGCTGTTATTGTAGCGATCCATCTCATTGCTGGCCTTCCTCTTTTGCGTTGACCTTCTATCTTGCCAAGCATGATGTCTTTCTCTAATGATCTCTCTCTTCACATGATGTGTCCAAAGTATGAAAGTCGAAGTCTTGTCATCTGAGCTTCTAAAGAAAGCTTAGGTTTGATCTCCTCTAGTACCGACTGGTTTGTTCTTCGGGCAGTCCATGGTATACACAGTATTAGCCGCCAGCACCATAATTCAAAGGCATCAATTTTCTTCCTGTCTGTCTTTTTCACTGTCCAGCTTTCACATCCATATGATGTTATTGAAAATACCATGACTTGAACAAGTCAAATCTTTGTATGGAGAGAGACATCTCTGCTCTTGAGAATCTTATCTAGGTCTTTCATAGCCATTCTGCCAAGAGCAATGCGTCGTTTGATTTCTTGACTGCTTGTTGCTTCTTTATTGATAGTTGATCCAAGTAGGTTAAAGTTGTTCACAATCTGAATTTCTTCTCCTTCAACGATGAACCTGTTGATTATGCCAGTTGTCATGATCTTTGTCTTCTTTACATTAAGGTGCAGGCCCATTTTGAGACTATGTTCTTTGATTGTGAGAAGCAAATGTTTCAGATCATCTTCACTTTCAGCCAGTAATGTGGTATCATCAGCATAGCGAAGGTTGTTGATGAGTCTTCCACCAATCTTCACACCTCTGTTGTCTTCATACAATCCTGCTTCTCTGATGATTTGTTCTGCATATAAAATAAACAGGTAGGGGGAAAGTATGCAGCCTTGTCTTACACCTTTGCTTATTTTAAACCATTCTGTTTCTCCTTGTTCCGTTCGAACTGTTGCTTCTTGATCAATGTACAGATTGCGCAAGAGAACGATCAGGTGTTCTGGTATACCCATTCTTCTTGTTTTTAAAGTTTTAAATCCTATCTATACATCACCACAACTCAGCTGCTGCAGTTGCTTCCTCACTCTCCTTTGAGTTTGGATTTAGAAAACGAGACCTGGATCTCTGCTCTTCCTGGCATGGAGCTGGTTGGCAGCTGTACTGTAAAAGTGGAATCTCAGCAGCTTTTTGCCATTCTCAAAATGGCATAGGGGTTTAATTTCTAGTTATTTAGTTTCCTATCTAAATCCCTCCTCCCTTTGCTCTCTCCTCCACTGGAACATTTCCCTCCTCTTTGCAAGCCTCCGCCATTGAAAGAGAAACTGAGCCTGAGGCCTCATCCCGAGAGAGAAGAGAGAGAGAAGAGAGTGTGAATCCTCCTGATCTGAGAGCAAGGACCTTGACGAGAATAAAGAAAGATAGCATAATTGATAATAAGTATTATAAGACCTGGTCAATATGGTAGTCGCTCAGTCGCCCTACTACTGCTGTATCTTCTTAATTTCCTCTCACTATATTCCCTATCTCTTTTCTATTTTATAGATGATGTTCTGTTATATATTTTGTATTGTTGTATGACTGTAATCCATATATCAAATGTAACTTAATGTATGTCTTGTCATTCCCTGTTCTATGTAAACCCATTGTCTACCACTTTGGTCCCTGCATGTCTCTCTCTCTGCTTTTGTATGTCCTTGTAGTACAGTGTACACCGCTTTGATTGAAGGAAAAGGCGGTATAGAAAACCTGTTAAATAAATAAATAAATGAATAAATCCTCCCCAGAAAAGCAGGAGAGAGAATGACTGAGGCAGAGTCTGCACAGGTAGGGCAGCTTTTATTCCAGGACTGGGGACATTTCACCAGCAGCTCATAGGAGGGGATCGTTCCATCTCTGAGTTCCTCTCCCCTTCGTGCCACTGAGGTGGAGGAGGAGGGAGGCATTGTCGGGGTATCTAAAAAAGGGATTTCAGGCAGGGAGGGTCCAACAATCTCTACTAATATGCATAGCTCATTGCAGGTTGAAGCTAAAGCAGGCGGACCATGTGACTCCTGGTCTTGCATCCAGCCACATTTGCTGAACACTAGTCAGTGTTTCCCACCCAATGTTTATTTTATTTTTATTTAAATTTGTATTTGTCATATACAGCCCTCTCCTGTAATCAAGGCGGTGTACACAGCAACCAATCGAATTATATTGACATTTGTGTGTGCATGCAATGTTATACAGTGAATGAGTGTTTGTTGTGATAAGGAAGCCTGTAGTGAGCCTATGGAAATAGGAGAAACTAATTTTTTATTTATTTATATTCTCTTATATACTGCACTTTTCTGCATCAGTGTGGTTTACATTGAACAAACTGAAATTACATTGAACAGGGCATTATAACTTGGAGATAACTATTTTACAGGGAACATGGGCTATGGAGGGTTAAGTGGCTTGCCCAAGACCACAAGGAGCACCTGTGGGATTAGAAAACCCAGTCCTTCTGGCCCAAGGTTGCTGTCCTCTAGTGGGATTTGAACCCCCAACCTTCTGGCCTGAAGTACCTTGCCCCAACCTCTAGGCCACTCCTCCACTAGGCCACTCCTCCTCCACTAATGATTTTGCTTTTAAGAAAAGTGATATCCCTGCAGTGCACAGGTTTCAGCTTTTGCCTAAAGAAAGCAAGCAGAGAGAAACTGAACCTAGGCTGCCACACCCAAGCTCTGCTGATGTAGTTGCAGGCTTGGAAGATAATTGCAACCACCTGTTCAGAAAGGGAGAGACACTGCCCGGGAAGCAGGGATATAAACCTTGGCTAGAGAGAAAGCAAGGGGAGAAGAGAAGGAGGAGAGGTGAGCTTCGAAGGTGGAGAGAGCCTGGGAGGAGAGAGACCAGGAGAGGAGAGCTCGGAGAGAGAGAGCAGAGAAGGCCTCAAACCCCAGTTCCTGATCAGAAGGTTCAGAGAGTTCAGAGGTGGGAGCCCAGGACTCAGCACAGGAGTCAAAGGAGCCAAGCCTGGAACAGGGAGCTCTGGCAGAGCTCCAGGGATGAACTCAGGGAAGTGAACCAGGGACTGTTTCCCAGAAGCTGGAGGGAGACTGGTGAACACAGCCAGGGAGAAGTGTCCACAGCTTCAGGTACAATTTATCCTTACCGGGTAGAGCTGTGCTCAAGAGAGACACAGGGCTCCTCAGAGAGAATATACCCTGAGACGTACGTTAAAAGCTCAGAGCAGGGCACTGCATTACCGGAGCTGGAGGAAATGCAGGTTGAGCCTATTGAGCAAGATTTATTGCCTCCAGAAGTACTCATGGACTGTACTCTATGTCAAGCTGGTAGCATTGAGTCCCTTTGCTAAGGAATAGCTGAAAAGATAAAGTCTCCTGAAAAGTAGAGTAATGAAACCTAGCCTTAACTGAAGGTAGGAACTTGCTCTTGTCAAGGGGAGGATACCTGTTGCATGTACATTTGAATACTTAATGAAGACAAAGGTAAAAAGAAGATATTTTTACTTTGTTGAATGAAGAAGCTGTGTTTTCTTTATCCGTTATGTTGATAAGCAGCTGCATATAATTAATGACTGTGAAGCTCATCCAGCCTAAGTTGTAAATAACCTTGAGCGAATGAATGGAGAAGTATCCTGTTACAGTCTGCATGGACTTTGTTTGCGTTTGGGGAATACATTTTGTCATTTGCGTTTACTTTCGGTTTCATGACTACACTTCATCTTAGAAAGCCAAAACTACAACTCCCAGCATGCTTCACTGGAGAAAAATAGTTTATTCAACCTTTTATAAGAGAAGTTAATGGCAACCCTATCCCTCTAAGCCTGAGGCAGAGGGCTGGGGCGTAACAGTGTGTAAGTTGGCGTTGATTCATGTTGTGCTATTTACAGCGTGCGCTGCTTTACAATGCTATGTACATTGAGTGAGAAACGGAGAGGAGTTGGTATATAGTCCGGGAGCTGGCGGGCAGAATTATGTGATATCACCGTAGTGCGCAATGAAGAGCATTGTCTTGAGCTGTTTCTGAAAGTCCTTGATGTCCTCTGTCGATCGTAAGTCATCAGGGAGGGCATTCCATATTGCAGGTGCCGCCAGTGATAGAGCTCTTCTTGCGGTGTTCTTGTGTACCTTGGTGAAGTCTTTTGGTGTATTGATGATGTCAGAGGTGCCTCTCCTCCTCGGTCTTGTGCTGATGTCGGGTTGTATGAATGGTTGTAGACTGAGTGCTGAGGTCCGGTGTTTGATTTTGAATATGTTTAAGACAGTTTTATATCTGATACGGGAGCTGATTGGGAGCCAGTGGAGGTGTTTTAGAATGGGGGTGATGTGATCTTGTTTTGATGAGCCAGATATTATGCGTGCTGCTGTGTTTTGAGCCATTTACAGTGGCCGGAGTGTCTGCTTTGTTAGGTCAAGATAGATTGGGTCGCAGAAGTCTAGGATGGGAGTTATTAAGGCTTGACAGACTGTGTGGAAATGATCTCCCATTTGCAGTGACCGGAGTGTCTGCTTTGTTAGGCCAAGATAGATTGGGTTGCAGAAGTCTAGGATGGGAGTTATTAGTGCTTGACAGACTGTGCGGAAATGATCTGGAGAGAGGAGGGGTTTGAGGCATCGGATTAGTCTCATTTTGAGATATGCATTTTTGGTGGTTCTACTGATGTGTGACTGTAGGTTTAGTTCTTTGTCGAGTTTTATGGGTATTGTTGTGGTGTTGACCTTGATAGAGGGTGGAGGCACGAAGTTGGTGTTTTGGGTGATGAGTAGTGCCTCAGTTTTGTTGTAGTTTATGGTCAGGTTGTTGTCTTTAAACCAGTTGGTCATATGTTTGAGACAGTCTGTTATTTTGGTGTAGTCAGGGTTGTCAAGGTTGACTGGGGATATATCATGATGTCGTCGGCATAGATTGTGTATTGTATTTTGTGTTCTTTCATGATGTTGCAGATCGGTTGAATGTAGAGGTTAAATAAAAGCGCTGATAGTGAAGATCCTTGTGGAACGCCTTGCTTGATTTTTATGGGTCGGGAGGTGTTGGGGCCAATCTTGACCTGGATCTGTCTATCCGTTAGGTATGAGTTGAATCACTTCAGGGTGGTGCTGTGTAGTCCAATGTTCTGTAGTCTTGCTAGTAGAGTTCTGTGGTCCACTGTGTCAAACACTGACGAGATGTCTAAGAAGATCATAAGTGTTCCTCTCTTGCGGTTGTCTATGATTTGGATTATGTTGTTATAGAGGTATAACAGGAGTGTTTTGACTCCATGGTGTAATAAACAATAATAATTTTATCACAATAACAGACACTTCAGTGAAACCAAAGTTTCTTTTATTTATTTATTTAATATTCAGTCTTGCAAGATGGGTGGCCACAATTTTTTATCCCTGACCACACTTTGTCATATGAACAGTTCCATATTTGTTACATTCATTTCTTCTACAAATTCCTCCCCTATTATTCTATTGGTGTAAGTATTTCTAATTTCCTACCTATTAGTGATTGTTATTTGGGTCATGTGAATCTCCACCTCCATTTACTTCTCTTAATCCTTGCCCCTTTTACCCCTATCCCCTTTTTTTACCTTATTCCTTTTATGGTTATGTTACCGGTCTTATGGTTTCTCAGAAATCCCCCTCCCCCCCCCTTTTCCCTTATGCCCATGGCCTGTTTTTTCAGAGTTTATTAAACAATTTCATATGAAGCTTCTAACCTAGACAACATTATTTCTGATTCTCATTTTCTCCTTGGTTATCTTCATCCATAAGTAGAAGGGTTTCTTCATATGTTGGCGGTCTCGTTGTTATTTGTTTGGTGACTGCTGTCTCGATTAGTCTTTGTGCTAATGCCCTAATACATGGTATTATGCAACATCCTACTGCTGTTAGCATACCTGCCACTATTGTCACAGATGTAAGGATAGATACCATCACTCCTTTCCACTTTCCAAACCAGGAATCTAGCCATCCTGTCAAAGAACTATCTAGTCCTGAATTTACAGCTAATTCTTCTGCTAAAGTATTAAGACCTTGCAATGCCCTGGTTATTGTACCATCAGGGCAGTGTGATTTGGGATAAGCATGCAACATCTACTCCCTCCCAACATTATGCAGGCCCCACCTTTTTCAGCCAACATCATGTCTAAAATCATACAATTTTCCCAAGTCATCCTGCTTGTGGCATCCAACTATTCTGCGATTCCTTTTACTGCCTCCCTTGTGTAGTTTATAAATTCTTGCTGATTATAATATATGTAATTTATCCAATCTACATTTTTATTAATGGTGGACCACCAAAATAAGGCTGATTCAAACCCTGCTGCTATCTGATTTCTAGCTTTGAACTCATCTGGAACTCCCCGGGGTACCCCTGTAGCATCAATGTAAATTCTATCTTCGAATGATGTTCCTAACACATTTCTTTTGCTTCTACCATTATAAGTTATTCTTTCTTTTTCAAATGCCAGGATGAATGGAATACCCATTTGAACAATTACACATATTCCTGCCCATAGCTCTGGTAGTGTCTGCCTCGAGATCTTCCCTCCGCAGTACCACCACAGATCTGCCCTGGGTACTCTTAGCTTAGAGTAGTTTCCTTGCATGTCGCTGGTTCCAGTGAGGTTAAGGACTTCAGTGCAAAGGTCTGTCTAAGATCCTCAACTTCCACTACTTTCACTACTGTAGCATCGTTAGGGGATTGCAAATTAACTGTCGGCCTCACTGTGCTACCAATGCTAGCCCTCTCCTTTTCTATTCAAATATGAAAACAACAATCCCTTGGATCTATTCCTGGTACATCTATTCCCATAGCATATGCTGTACCATTCATATTCATGTTAAATGTCTGTTTTAAAGTTATAATTACAGGGTTACATTCATTCTTGCCACAATCTGGCTTCACTGATCATTTAATTATGCCATTTTCCTAGTCCCTTTGCTGTCCCATCCCCCAGGGACGGTGGGCCACTGTACCTGATTCCAGATACCACAAAATGAATTTTTACACACATATTTCTCAGCATTAGCTATTTTTCCTCTGGTTCTCCAAACTTCCACAATCCATTAATTTACATGCATCAAACTAAAAAGTCTGGGGTGTGTAGCTTTCTTTTACCTTAATCACAAACTTTATAGAACCTACTACTGCAAATCCAGCTTCACTCACTTTCAGTATTGCCATTAAGAGTCCCACCCCATACAACTAAAATAGGGTCTTCCCCATGTTGTAATTTATTCTTTCCCCAGAACCAGGATTTCTTCCAACAGCAAATTATAATCACACCTATCACAATTAAAAGCACTAGCTTAGCTATAATGTACTCACTTAGAAGCATAAGATAATACAGTTCTAACACTATATATACTGTATACAGTACATAAAAAAGTACAGATAGACAAGCCTGTCTTTGCATTATCTACAGCAGGATTCTCAAGCAGTCTGTAACAGGATAATCCTTATTCGGATATTTTGAGTTTTCTTTTCAGTCTCACAACCATGGGGTCTTCAGTTGGCTGCGTCTCCCAAACACCAAGGTCCAGGGAAAGAGAAGGTGCTTCTACTGGTCCCTTGATTCGGGTGTAGTGCATTGTCACGCCCTTGCCCCTGGCCTCTGGCTTAGAGGGGCGAGGTAACGGAGAACTTCTCTTGGTGAGCTCAAATAAACTAGCTTTTCCTCAGGTGGATTCTGGGACATGTAGTTTGGCTCTTAAGAAGTGTAGTCATGGTCCGATGTTAAGGCAAATGACAGAATTTATTTTAAAGTAAAGGTTCAAGTAAACTGTACACAGGAATTTTGTCCATTCAGGATTGTTTGCAACAGAGCATTTAGATCAGTATAACTGCTTCAGTCTTTTAAACTCATGCACCTGGTTAACAACGTTGCTCAGTCTTAGAGAAACAGCTGTGCTCAACAAGGTAAAAATACTTTTTTAACCTTATGTTTGTGAAGCACTTAATAGCAAAAGAAAAACTCAGTTCCTCTAGAACAACCTCTTCTTTCCCTCCTTCCTTTCAGGATAGGTTTTAAACTCAAAATAAGAAAACAGCAAACATTCACAAGCTTTCTCTTCAGCGTGACTCAGTACTTTCCTGAGAAATGCAAACACATGGAGTTTTCTTCAAACCCATTTCCTGGCTCAAATCCAGTTACCTGCTTCTAGGAGACTCTCATTCAATGCTAGCCTTTAGCATAATGATTCCATGCTTGTAGCTTGACACAGAGTACAGCCCATGGGGATATCTAGTTCTCCCTGGTTGTGCTCGCTACGGTTCCTTGTCTACTTCCAGCCTCTCTGGAACAGCTCTCTGTATTCCTCTCTGGGTTCTCTCCTGGAGATCTGCAGTTGCTCCTGGTTCCACCCCTGATTCCCCTGAATCCTCTGAGTCTTCCGAACATCCTGAGACCTCTGCCTCCCCAGAGCTTCTCCTTTCCTCTGAGCTTCCTCTTTCCTCTGCTTTAGCAGGGGTTTATATTTCCCTCTCCAGGGCTCCAGCCCTTCCCCCACTCCTCCCAGGTGACTGTAATCACCTGGAGTTAGGGTGTGGCTGCCTGAACTTTCTCTCCCTCAGGTTTCTTTCTCTAGGAGGGGCCTGAAATCCATGCCCTGCAGAGATTTCTCTTTTCTCTAAGTTAAAGTCATTAGCCTTTTCTATACTCATAGGCAAGGGCGGCCCAAGGGGGTATGGGGCCATGTGCGGAGACTCGGTGCGGGGCCTCGTTTGCATAAGGGACCTCATTTGATTAAATATTTGCATAATGTTACCATACACTAACTTTTAGTAAACATGCCTCTTAATGAGTGTATGGATAAAGAAAGACTAAAAGATTTCTACATTACTATAATCCAGTGCCAACTGCCAGGCACATTAGGAACTACTACAAACACTGCCCATTTAGAACCCATAGCAAACCCGCCGTATCATAACAGCACTACCAGGACTCACAAAGCACAAGACCCTACCTATCAAAAGGCAACACTACAAATATTAAACCAATACATTTCAGAGAACAACAATACATGACCTACTGGGGAAAGAAAACAAGTGGCAATGTCAAATAGGAATTACATAAACAGAATACCTCAGCTCAGTTACACATGCAGAACATAGACCGTCACCAAACAAGAAATCACACTGTAGAAACAGGAAGACAATAATTAAACTGGGAACCCCAAAAGCCAAACTTGGAATGTACAACAACACTGTAGAAATACAACTATAAATTAATTTCCTCTTGTACTAAACAAAGCGCAGACGTTAATGATTTCCCAGAGCTGGCATATTTCAGTTAATAAATTCAATAATGACATATTTTTCTACCTTTTGTGCATTTTTTTTTCAGTTGCAATTGTTCCAACCACATTCTTTCTGGTTTCTTTGTGTCTTCTGCTAACTCTCCATCGTCTGCTGTCCATTTGTCCTTTCTTCACTCTTCTAGTTTTTTTCCATTCTCTCTCTACATCTGCTTTAACATACTAATCTTTCTCCTTTTGCTCTTTCCTCATTCCTATTTCATCCACTCAAATTTTACCCCACCATCCTCAATCCCCACTTACTCTCGCAATATCCGGCCAATTGTAGATTTGTATTCCCTCCCACACAATATATTTTTTCCCTCTCCATTTCACTCTCCCAGCTCTATCCCATTCTAATCCTTCCCCAACATCAGCTCCCTTCTAGTTCCAGCCCCACCCAGCATCCGCTCCCTTCTAGTCCCCGCATCAGCCCATTTCCAGTCCTAGCTCCCCCATCCGAGTCCCTCCATCAGCTCATTTCCAATCCCAGTCCCCCATAAACCCATTTCTAGTCCTTTCCTAACCCGACCATCATCAGCCCATGTCAAATTCTAGCTCCCCTCCACTCAGCCCATTTCCAATCCAAGCCCCCCATGAGCCTACTTCCAGTTCTAGCCCCTCCATGAGTCCATTTCAATCCAAGCCCCCCCAACAGCCCATTTCCAGTCCTATCCTAGCCCTCCATCAGCCCATTTCCTGTCCTAGCCCCCCCTCACTCAGCCCATTTCCAGTCCTAGCTCCTTCCTCTCACAGCCCATTTCCATTCCAAGCCCCCCTCCCCATCAGCTATTTGTAGTTCAAGCCTTCCTTCCACTCAGCCCATTTCCATTCCAAGCCCGCGTCCCAATCCCCTATTTGCAGTTCAAGCCCTCCTTCCACTCAGCCCATTTCCAGTCCTAGCCACCCCCTGCCCATTTCCAGTCCTAGCCACCCCCCTGCCCATTACTAGTCCTAAGCCCCCCATAGCCCATCACCAGTCCTAAGCCCCCCATCAGCCCACTTCCAGTCCTAAGCCCTCCATCACCCCATTTTCAGTCTTAGCCCCCCCATAGCCCATTACCAGTCCTAACCCCCATCAGCCCATTTCCAGTCTTAGCCTCCCCACAGTCCATTCCAGTCCTAACCCCCCCATTAGCCCATTTCCAGTCCTAGCCCCCCATTAGCCCATTTCCAGTCCTAGCCCCTCCCCCCCATAGCCCATTACTAGTCCTAACCCCCCATCAGCCCACTTCCAGTCTTAGCACCCCCATAGCCCATTACCAGTCCTAACCCCCCCATCAGCAAATTTCCATTCCTAGCTCCCCCTATAGCCCATTACCAGTCCTACCCCCCAATCAGCCCATTTCCAGTCTTAGCCCCCCCATAGCCCATTACATCCTAAGCCCCCCTCCATCAGCCCATTTCCAGTCTTAGCCCCCCATAGCCCATTTCATACTAACCCCCCCATCAGCCCATTTCCAGTCCTAACCCCCCATCAGCCCACTTCCAGTCTTAGCCCCCCCATAGCCCATTAGAGTCCTAACCCCCCCCCCCATAGCCCATTACCAGTCCTAACCCCCCTTCCCCCATCAACCAATTTCAAGTCATTGCCCCCCCCCCATAGCCCATTACCAGTCCTAACCCCCCTCCCCCCATCAACCCACTTCCAGTCCTAGCCCCCCCCCATAGCCCATTACCAGTCCTAACCCCACTCCCCCCATCAGCCCTGATAGATTTTAAAAAACAAACTGGCTGCTGCTGCCGCTGCCACCATGGCAGTGGCAGAATCAAATGTCCCGCCGCGGGGCCCCACCTGCCCGGCAGAGCCTCCCTGCAGCATCAGCTCCCGAGTCCCTCCCAATGCGAGGGCTTTCAGAGCCGCGAGAGTTTCCCTTTCTTCTCACGGCTCTGTTAATCTCGCTGGGGCTGATGGGATTTCCCATCAGCCCCGGCAGGATCAACAGAGCCGCGAGAGGTCAGAGAAGCTCTCCCTTCGCGGCTCTGAAAGCCCGCGCATTGGGAAGGACTCGGGAGCTGATGCTGCAGGGAGGCTCTGCCGGGTAGGCGGGGCCCTGCAGCAGGACATTTGATTCTGCCGCTGCCACGGCGGCAGCGGCAGCAGCAGCCGGTTTGGGTTATTTTAATCTACTTGTGCTAATATAGAATGTTGTTTGCACGGGGCCCTGTGCAAAAAACATTCTTGCTCAATGGACGGGCCGGCCCTGCTCATAGGCTCAAAACAGGCTTCCTTGTCACAGCGGCCAGCCTCTTTCTGCCGTTCTCACAGCTGTTTCTGTGCTCAGGAGTATCTGGAATGGCCCCTCCAAATCTGGCTGCAGCTTAGACTCCTTCCAGGATTTTATCAGAACCCACTGTCCAGGTTTAAAGCTGTGGACTGCAAAGTCCAGAGGAGGCGTCTGTGCCAGGAGCAGAGGAAGACAGCGCAAGTATATATTCTTTTAGAAACTTGTCCTTTGTTTCAAACTGAGGAGTTTCTTTTAATTGTCCCAGGTAGGGTAACCCAAATAGCATTTCATAGGGAGACAGCCTCAGGTCTTTCCGAGGGGCTGTTCGGATTCTCAGCAATGCTAATGGTAAACATTTGGTCCAGCGCAGTTTTGTTTCTAATATCAGTTTGGCTAACTGTTTTTTTATAGTTTGATTCACGCGCTCCACTCTCCCGGAGGAGGGTGGATTCCAGGGAGTGTGAAAATCCCAAACTATTCCAAGAGCTTTTATTATTTTCTGCAATACCTTAGCTGTGAAATGACGTCCCTGGTCAGAGTCAATATGCCCTATCCTTCCATATCTTAGAATGATTTGCTCCAAAACTATCTTTGCTACCCCTGTTGCCGTGGCAGTGGCCATGGGATATGCTTCTACCCATCCCGTCAGGTGATCCACTATTACTAAGAGGTATTTTACCCGCCCAACCAGGGGAAATTCAGTGAAGTCAATTTGTATATTTGGAAAAGGGCGGAGACCAGGATCTTTCCCTCCCTGTGGTTGTTTCCTAAGGACCTTTTTATTTATTCTCTTACAGGTTATACACCTCTCACACACCTGCTTGGCTACTGTGTATAACATCTTTGTTAGTGATATAGTGGAAGGGCTGTCGGGTAAGGTTTGCCTCTTTGCGGATGATAACAAAATCTGCAATAGAGTAGACACCCAGGAAGGTGTTGATAACATGGGGAGGGATCTAGCTAAGCTTGAAGAATGATCTAGAATTTGGCAGCTGGGATTTAATGTTAAAAAATGTAAGGTCATGCATTTGGGCTGCAGCAATCCAAGGGAGCAATATAGTATAGGGGGTGAAGTACTTTGTCCACTAAAGAAGAGCGGGACCTAGGCGTGGTTGTGTCTGATGATCTTAAAGTAGCTAAACAGGTAGAAAAGGCAACGGCAAAAGCTAGAAGGATGCTTGTGTGCATACGGAGAGGAATGGCTAGCAGAAAAAAGGAGGTGATAATGCCTCTGTATAAGTCTTTGGTGCGACCTCATTTGGAGTACAGTGTGCAATTCTGGAGACCGCACCTTCAAAAGGATGTGAACAGGATGGAGTCGGTGCAGTGGTTGGCTACTAAAATGATTAGTGGGCTTCATTATAAAGCATATGAGGACAGACTGAAGGATCTTAATATGTACACCTTAGAGGAAAGGCGGGATAGAGGTGATATGATTGAGATGTTTAAATACCTCCGTGGCATAAATGTTCAGGGAGAGAACCTCTTTCAGTTGAAAGCAAGCTCTGCTACGAGGGGACATGGGATGAGGGTGAAGGGGATAGATTTAGGAGTGATATGCGTAAATATTTCTTCACGGAAAGAGTAGTGGATCCGTGGAATAGTCTCCCAGTGGAAGTGGTAGAGATGAGGACAGTAACTGAATTCAAAAAAGCATGGGACGAACACAGAGGGTCTCTAAAGGTAGAAAGGGGACTGTTGTAGTTGTTGTTATGGAAGGACAGACTAGATAGGCTATGTGGTCTTTTTCTGTTATCATATTGCTATGTTTCTATGTTTCTATATCCCCATACATGCATGGTACCTTAGAATCAGATCACACATTGTTTGTACACTCCAATGACTCCCTTGGTGTAGAATGGCCATAATTTCTCCCATGATTTGTTTGTTCACCATCTGCCTTCCATCAGGTAAAACTCACTTTTCCCCTTCTGTTTCTGTTGCCCCTATTTCCTCAAGCTGTTGTTTTTCCCTTGCAGTAAATGTGGGATTTAGTTTGTGACTCACTACTTCTGGGGTTAAGTGGAATATAGGGGATATGTTTTCCCCTAACGTAGCTTCCTTAGCAGCCTCATCGGCTATTCTATTCCCCCTCACTTCAAATGAATTCCCAGCTTGATGTCCCTTCACATGCACACTTGTTTGATTAATTCCTCATGCACTAACTCCTTTCCCTTGCTGTTTATCAAGCCTCGTTCCTCCCAGATCTTCCCAAAGGTGTGTACCACTCCAAAGGTATATTTTGAGTCCGTGAAGATGGTCCCATCTCCGCTCCCTAATAGCTTCAAAGCCTGATTCAGGGCACATAGTTCACATGTTTGTGCTGACCTATTATTGGGTAGCCTGCCTGCTTCAAGGGAGCAGTAACTTTCTCCTTCTATTACTGCATACCGAGTGGTAGATCAGATGATTCAAACCGAGTGGGATCAGCCTGAGTCTGGTTTGAAGGGAATCCGGACAATGAACCGCTTCTATCCGTTAGCGGATAAGGACAAGGAAAACTTTAAATCACCTCGGCTTGATGCTGCGGTTTCCGCAGTAACCAAGAAGACAACAATCCCAGTTGTGGGGAGTGCGGCCTTAAAGGACACTCAGGACAGGAAAGTGGACGGTTTATTGAAGCAGGCCTTTGAAACCAACTCTTTATCGTTACAGGCTTCTATTTGTGGAGCCGGGGTGGCTAGAGCTTGTTTAAGGTGGGCTCAGCATTTGCGCCAGCACCCCCACTTGGATCAATAAGGCTTACTTGAGGTGACCTGGCTAGAGTCTGGTTCAGCGTACTTAGCGGATGTGCATTATGATCTTATCAGAACATTGGCTAACAGTATGGCGTCCTTGGTGGCGGCGCAGAGATCCATCTGATTGTAGAATTGGGCGGCCAATAGCTCTTCAAAATCTTGTCTCAGCAAACTCCCTTTCAAGGGTAGGTTGTTGTTCGAAGACGATATGGATAAGTTGGTAAAGGACTTGGGTGAGTCTAAAGGCGGCAGATTGCCGGAGGATAAGCCTAAGCTAGGTAGGAGTCTGCCAATTTCTCGAGGTCAATTTAGAGATTTTAGGAGATTTCGATCCTCTCGCCTGTGGAATACTCAACGCGGCCGTTTTGGGTCAAAATCCCATAATTTTCGTGGCTTCCGAGGAGCAAGCAGAGGTTTTGCAGCTACCTCTTCCTCTTCGTCCTCTTCCTTTAGTCACAAGCCACAATGAAGCGAGGCGGACCCCGGAGGGAAGTCAAGTGATCGGAGGGCGTCTTCGGGACTTTCTTCCTTCTTGGGTCCAGATTACCTCGGATCAGTGGGTACTCGAGATAGTCAGAGAAGGTTATGCGCTGGAGTTTGCTTTTCCACCACGGGACTCCTTTGTTCTTTCTCCCAGCAGGGGTCAGCAAAAGGAGCTGGCAATTCGTTCAACGTTGGAACGGCTGCTAGCTTTGGGTGCGGTTATTCCTGTTCCGGAGTCCGAGCGCGGGGTAGGTCGTTACTCCATTTATTTTGTGGTGCCAAAGAAGGACGGATCCCTCTGTCCTATTTTAGATCTCAAGGGTGGGAATCGTTGTGTGTGAGTGCCTCATTTACGCATCGAGACCTTGAAGTCTGTCATAGTGGCAGTGCGACAAGGGGAGATTTTGACCTCTCTGGACCTTACCGAGGCCTATCTACACATTCCGATCAGGCCGGTTCATCAAAGATTTTTTCGGTTCGCTCTTCCTTAGGGGCACTACCAGTTTCAAGCTTTGCCATTCGGGCTAGCTACAGCTCCACGCACTTTCACCAAGGTTATGGTCATGGTGGCAGCGGCTTTGCAAAAGGAAGGTATCCTAGTTCACCCTTATCTCGATGACTGGTTGATTCGGGTGAAGTCCGAGAAGGAGAGCTTGCAGGCCACAGATAGAGTCGCAGACATGCTGCAGAGTCTCGGCTGGGTAGTAAATGCAAAGAAGAGTCACTTAGTTCCTTCTGAAGTCCTCGAATATCTAGGGGTCTGTTTCGACACAGCAAGAGGCTTGGTGAGCCTTCCGGTTCACTGCGCTCAGGCCTTGCATAAGCTGGTGCGAACCTTCTTAGCGATTCCCACTCCGTCTGCGTGGTGGTATCTGCGGCTGCTGGGAACAATGTTGGCAACCCTGGAGGTGATTCCGTGGGCCAGGTTTCATATGCGTCTGCTTCAAAGAGCTCTGTTATGTCGTTGGTCGAATCAGTTGGATTCGCTGAATCGTCGGTTACCCTGTCCGAGGCCAGTTCGGCGGGCTTTGCAGTGGTGGCTCCGACCAGAATCACTGCAGGGAGGGTCTTCCCTTGGAGCAGCCAGTTTGGATAGCTTTATTAAAGGATGCGAGTCGGGCGGGCTGGAGGGCCCACTGTCAGGGCCGTTTCGCGCAGGGAGTGTGGTCAGCCCAGGAGGCTTTGTGGTCGATCAACCGGCTCGAGTTGCGGGCAGTGAGGCTAGCGCTGCGGGCCTTTGAGGCGTCCGTAATGAGACGGGTAGTGAGAGTCCTGTCGGACAATTCAGCTACAGTGACGTGCATCAACCGTCAGGGAGGCACAGGAAGCGTAGCCATGGAAGAGGAGGTAGAGGCGCTCTTCGAGTGGGTGGAAGTACGTCTCCTGGCCATCTTGGCGGCGCATATCGCGTGAAATGAAAATGTGATGGCAGATTTTCTCAGCCGGGTGCTGGTGGACGCCGGAGAGTGGGAGTTGCATCCGTAGATTTATTGGCAAATAGTTCACCGATGGGGACCGCCGATCATACCTTCCAGTCAGCGAAGACAGGTCGATTTTTCAGCAGACGGAGAGAACGCATGTCCGAAGGGATCAAGACCTTCATTCAACTGTGGCCCGAGTCCGGTCTGCTGTATGTCTTTCCGCCCTGGGCTTTGATCGGAAGAGTGGTCCAACGCATTGAGATGCACTGTGGAAAGGTCTTGCTGGTGGTGCCGGATTGGCCCCGGCGGCCGTGGTATGAAGATCTGGTTTGCCTTCTCGACAGCATGCCATGGAAGCTTCTGCTCTTAGTAGACCTGCTACTTCAGGGTCCGCTGTGCATGCCTCAGGTGGATCGATTCTCGCTTACGGTCACAGATCTCCATCCGAGTAGGAGAGTTAGTATGTCTAAGCCAACGATTTTACAATACTAGCACTAAGAGGACATCGTGGTGGTCAGGTATAAATGTTACTGAACCATCCAACCCTTTAATCAATTTCTCTAATCTTGCTAAAGTATGGACTAATCTTACTTCTACTAATGCCTGGGAGGCCCCTCCTGGGCTGTACTGGATTTGTGGTACTGTGATAAGGAAGCTTATCATAGCCCAGGAAGGAGCTATAGTAAAGGTGAAGTGACTCTGAACAAGCAACCTGTCAGTTCTGGTAGAAATAAGAAAACAGAATTTTCCCATAAAAGACTACCAATCCCAGAATGCACCAGGTTTCCAACAGCCATTAGAGGAGCTGAAGTGGGGAAACGTGTGTTCAATAAGGAGGGCTATGAGGTAATCCCCAAGCACTCATCTCAAAGGGCAGGGCCTGATTCAGCACAGCTGCGCTGTGTTAGGGTGGAGTACTCATCTAAGCAGAATAAAGGTAGAGTTTATTCTACAGAGAATCATCTTTATGATCTTGGACATCTTCATCATCGGGAGGATCATCAGAAGCAGAAGCCAGAGCGGACGGACAGAGAGGGCAAGAAACCCTTTGGAAGAAAGAAGAGAAAAGCATTTGGGAGGTCTAAAGGAGTCCAGAGCAGTACGTATACTGGGAGGCATTCAAAAGGCCAGCATACACCATTGGACTGGGGAAAGCCAGAGGAGTGGTGCTGCAGAGCCAGGAATCTCCAGACGGTACCTGTGAGGGAGACGGCTGCACTTGGAAGGGACCCTAAGACCCGTGCCAGAAGGTATGTGAAGAGAGATCCAGTGTCCAGGGATCTGGATTGGAAGGCTGGACATAAGAACTGGACTACATACTGGCCAGGCTATTTAGAAAGGAACTCTAACAGCAATGGAAGCTCAGGTATGAACACTGATCTATGTCCTAGCTATACCCTTGAAAGACAGCAGGGAAACAAGTATTCTCCTGAAAGTGCTCCATTGAGAAATTCCTCTGTGCCAATCCATGATATTGAACCCATGATTGTTGAAGAAGGGGGAGGGGTTGCAGATGCAGGCTGTGAATACATGGATTGCTCTCTGTCTAAACTCCTTTGGTAATTTACTGTTACAAAGTACAACAACCATCACAAAGAAATACAAACTTGTTCTTTAATCTACTCTGAAAAGCTCCTGAGTAGGATTTGAGCCAGGCAGTAGAAAGTAAGCCAGCTAACTGCTAGCAATTGAGCCTTACCTAATTGCTTGTGAGCTCTAAGGGAATCACTTCTGAGTCTATGTGTGAAGATATAAGAAGTTAACCTGAAAAGAACAGTTTTCCCTACTTTGTGGGTTTTGCTTGTTGTTTGAAGCACTGCTAAGAAAATATTAGCTAGAGCCTACAGAAAAGACCAGTTTGTTACCAACCAGGTCTTTATTCTTTTGCTTTGATTGCCTGACAAGTTCAGCTGTTGTTTTCCTGATTTTGGTTTTTCTAAGTTTAACACTGAAAGCAAGTATCCTGTTTTATGTGCTACCAAGCATATCTGTGTTGGGAGAAATAACCCCATAAATAAATATCTTATTGGCTTTACACTCAAGCAAGCACAACTAATTATTGTGAACGGCTGTGTCTGGTGTGAATGGACTACATTTCTCACAATCCCTTGCAAAACATATTAATATATGCCTTTGCCAAGACTGTGAACATTCTCACCCAGGCACCCGTCTGACAGTACTCGAGCATATGCCCAACTCCCTAACAACTGGGGAGGGGCGTGTATCCTGGGAACAATTCGCCCGTCTTTCTTATTCCCATTTCCCAAGGAGAGCAGTTAGGGTTCCCGGTATACAATGGTCAACAGAAGCGGGATGCCCTAAAGATAGGTCAATGGGATAAGTGGTATGGTGAAGAGTGGCCACCTGAGAGAATTATCACATAAAAATGGACCAGCCACATGGGCGAATGATGGGACCTGGGGATACCGCTAGGGTTGCCAACTAGCTCCAGTTGCGCCCGACAGGCTTGATCCAGTCCTGGGTTTACCCCATTGTATGCAGGGACATGTAGTTCTGATTTCTCCATTGCACTCCATAAGAAAAACAAGACTACATGTCCCTGCATGCAGTGGGGTAACTCCAGGACTGGATCAAGCCTGTCGGGCGCATCTGGAGCTAGTTGGCAACCTTAGATACCGCACTCCTGTTTATACGCTGAATTGTATTATACGCTTGCAAGCTGTTGTAGAAATTATAACTAATGAAACAAGTAAAGCACTAACCCTCTTAGCAAAACAAAGTACTCAGATGCGCACAGCTATTTACCAAAACCGGTTGGCCCTTGATTACTTGTTAACCTCTGAGGGAGGAGTATGTGGAAAGTTCAATCTGACAAACTGCTGTCTGCAGATTGATGATCAAGGTCAAGTCATTGAAGAAATAGCCGACCATATGCCAAGGCTAGCACATATACCAGTTCAGACATGGCATGGACTAGAACTCAACGGGTGGTTCGGAACTATGTTTTCGGGGCTGGGAGGTTTGAAGACTATTGTGTTTGCTGTTTTACTAATGATAGCTATGTGTCTGCTCCTTCCATGTTTCCTACCCCTTTGCCTGCGTATGGTCCCCTCAATCATTGACCGTACAGTTGAACGAAAGACAGCGGCCAGGGTACTAGCTATGTGGAAGCATCAGGCCTTGCCTCAGGAGGAAGCATCAGTTTGAGAAGGACATGATATGTGATTTTTTTCCTCACCCCTTTTTAGGAGGGGTGAGGATAATCAAAGGGAGGAATGTGGTAGGCTATAGCCTCAAACTAGACCTGGATTTCAACCCCCACCTGGGATTAGTGCTAAAAAGAACCAGAGTTTAAGAATCTGCTTTAAACTGCTTTTGAAAGTCCCCTTCCTCCCTCTATGAAGTTTGTACAAGTTCTTTATGCTTGAATTGTCCTTAAATTCTCTGAGTTAGAACAGTTTGAGAAGGGGGAACGGGGAATGGGGCCCAGAGAGGGTCACCGCATGGATAGGTGTGAGAGGCGTTGGGACCAACAGAAAGTTTGCCTCTATCAAATTGTAAAAATTGTATATAAGGAATCTGCTGCTGTACTTCATTGCTCAGTCCCTTTTGGACACGATCCTGTCTGAGCCTGTGCACATTAAATTGGCTTGGACCCTGCAACTGACTCCTGGTATTATTTATTGCATGCACTTCGCTGCTACAGTACCTGCTAATAGCTGTGCGAGACGCGAAACGCGAATCTGTACATTTGTCTTCCTTTTTGTTTTTCTTACTTCTACATTGCGGAATTCAGTTTCTCTTTATATGTCAGGATACTGCTCTGAAGTCGTTTAGAAAGAATTTTAAAACTTAAATTTTTTGCAGGCCTTTGGTTGCTCTGAGTGGTGAGGAGTGTCTATTGCTGGACTGCACTACATAGATTTTTTTAATTTAATTTTTTAAATTTTAATTTAATTTTTGTATATCATATTTTGATATAAATTTGTTTTTTATTTGTACTGTAAACTACTTTGCTGTTTCCACTAAAATCAATATATCAGGTATGCAATAAACTAAACTAAACTGTGACTAGAAAGTGGAGTCTTAGCAGCTTGTTGCCACACTGAAGATGGCCGCCAGGACGAGATCCTGAGAGCACAGGGGTTTCTTGTTTTTCAGTCTAGATCCCTCCTCCCCTTCCTCTCTCCTCCCACCTGACTGCAGAACATTTCCTGCCCTCTCTGCAAGCCTCCGCCATTGAGAGAGAAGCAGAGCCGGAAGCCTCATCGTGGGAAAGAAAGAGAGAGAAGTGAGAGTGAATCCTTCTGATCTGAAAGTGAATCCTCCCCAGAAAAGCAGAAGAGAGAATGGCTTAGGTAGAGTTTGCACAGGTAGGGCAGCTTACACTCCAGGGCTGAGGACAGTGTAGCCGTTTGTAAAAACAGAAAAAAAAGCAGTTCAGGAAGGGAGGGTCCAACAGTCTTTATTATACACGTATATGCATCATTCACAAGAGGCAGAAACAAAGGCAGGCGGAGTATATGACTCCTGGTCCTGCCTCTAGCCACATTCACTGAACACTAGCCAGTATTTCCCAATCAGTGAAGCAACAGACTTGATTTTGGTAAAGTCCCCGCTGTGTGATGTTCACCGTACATGCCAGCACTTAGGTTTCCCTCAGCACCTCACAGCAATAACAGACACCAGCAGTAACTCTTACATGTCTAGGAGCTCCTTTCCGGGCACAGTGTAGATGGGCATGCCTCTCCTTCCTACCTACAGCACTGAGCCCTGGGGTGTGGGAATTAATGGGCTGCATGCAGGGTCTGGATAGCCAGGCTCTGCTTTGTGCAGCACAGACACACTGTTCACCATCTGCCTTCCATCAGGTAAAACCCACTTTCCCCCTTCTGTTTCTGTTGCCCCTATTTCCTCAAGCTGTTGTTTTTCCTTGCAGTAAATGTGGGATCTACTGTGTAACTCACTACTTCTTAGCAGCCTCATCTGCTATTCTATTCCCCCTCACTTCAAATGAATTCCCAGCTTGATGTCCCTTCACATGCACTACTGCTATCTCTTGTGGTAGCAGCAGATTTTTCAACACTTGTTTGATTAATTCCTCATGCACTAACTCCTTTCCCTTGCTGTTTATCAAACCTCGTTCCTCCCAGATCTTCCCAAAGGTGTGTACCACTCCAAAGGCATATTTTGAGTCCGTGAAGATGGTCCCATCTCCGCTCCCTAATAGCTTCAAAGCCTGATTCATATAGTTCACATGTTTGTGCTGACCTATTATTGGGTAGCCCGCCTGCTTCAAGGGAGCAGTAACTTTCTCCTTCTATTACTGCATACCCATTTCGTCTTTTCCTTTCTATCACCCTAGAGGATCCATCTATAAACAAATGCTTCCCTGCATGCAAGGGGGTATCCCCTAAGTCTGGTCTTACCCTGATCTGGTATTCTATGATGTCCAAGCAATCATGTTCTAGTTCCTCACTTCCCCCCTCATCTTTCCATAAGAAAGTGGCTGGGTTTAAACACTGCTCTGTGGTTAACACTGAATCATCTTTTTCCATTAGTATTGGACTTATTTGAGCAGCGAGGGTAAAGCCAGAACTGGGGCTTCTACCAAGCTTTGTTTTAGCTCTCTTACTAACTCCTGCTCCTCTTCTTTCCACATTAAGTTGTTAGGTTCTTTTTCTAACAGCTTCAAGTATAATCCTTTAGTCTTTTGGGCATATGAGTCTATCCATAACCTACAGTATCCGGCTAATCCCAGGAATTTCCTTAGTTCTTTTTTTGTCTTTGGAAGTGGTAAATCTGCAATTCCTTTTATTTGCTCTGGACTGATTCTGCTTTTTCCTTCACTAATCAGATGTCCAAGGTAATTTACTTCTTTCTCTACAAATTATAATTTGGTTTTGGAAACTCAAAACCCCTGACTTCCCAGAAACTCCAAGAGGGCTCTGGTAGCTTCACTGACTTGAGTTTTCTTTCTCCTGATATTAAAAGATCATCTACATATTGCAAAAGAGTCACACCGAATGGTGTAGAGAACTTTTCTAATACTTGTTCCAGTACTTGTCCAGATTGGTCCAAAATGCATCCTTCAAATCTATAACACTAAACCACTTATGCTCTTGGGGTATTTTACTCAGTATTGTATAGGAGTTCGGCACCACTGTCTGCTTTACCCGTACTATTTGGTTCAGCTTCCTTAAGTCTTGTACTAACCTGTATGATCCATCTGGTTTTCTTACTGGCAAGATGGGAGTGCTAAATGGGGACATACATGGTTCTAATAGTGCATCCTGGAGTAAGCTTTTTATAACAGGTTGGAGGCCCTTGCGGCCTTCCAAGGAAATGGGATATTGTTTTTGGCGCCCTGTCTCGCCCTTCTTTCTTAATTCTATCTTTAGGGGTGGAATATCCAGTCCTCCCCTGTTTCCTTCTCTTGCCCATACTACAGGGTCTATTTGGCTTTCTTCCTTCTCAGTGAGGAGAGTCATTCTTACAACAATTTGGTCATCTTTTACCTTAATTTCTAAGTTTAACTGTGTAATCATATCCCTTCCTAAAAGATTACTCCCTGCCTCTGGAATGTACAGCAAATGTCCCTCTATCTCTTCTTTGTCTAATTTAGCAGTGTCGGTTCAAATATTGAAACTGGAAACCCCTCTCCCTTCACTCCCGAAACTGTAAGTTTTTGATTTGATAACTTCATTCGTTTTGGTACATAATTTAAAGAACTTTGGGCAGCCTCTGTGTCTACTAAAAATACCTCTTCTTCCTTTGGCCCCACCTTCACATTTATCAAGGGTTCTTGGTGGGACCTTAGATTAAGAAACCCCTGACACCCCTAATCTTCATCAAAATTCATCTGTGGTAATATTTCTTCTTCTCGCTTTAATTCAGGACACTCTCCCTTGAAGTGACCTATTTTCCCACAGTGATAACATCCTGCCTGCACTTGGGGCTTGGACCGAGAATTACCAGTCCGGTATTCCGGCCACCCTTGCCCTGTACTCCTGTTAACCCATCCTCTCCCCCTTTGCCCTATACCTCCCCTGCTTTTACTCATCACCTGTTTAACAGTATTTACCATCATCTTTGTCTTTTGTTTGTGTTTCTCATCCTCTTTTCACATACACTTTCTGTGCTTCTCTCAGCAAATCTTCTAGTGGTTTATCATTCCAACCCTCTATTTTTTCAAGTTTTTTTCCTTATGTCTGGCCAGGACTTGGCCACAAAATGCACCTTTAGTAGTCCTTTGGCTACCTCATTGTCTGCACTTATTCCTGAGAATTTTCATCTGATCTTTTAATCTCTTCAGGAAAATGGAAGGAGTTTCTTCTTTTTCCTGATGTACTTCAACATCCTCCCTAATAGACTGCCTGGAGGGATGTTCCCGGGGTCTGTACTACCAGCCCCATCCTTTTTCGAGTTTCCCTTAGAGCCTTTATTTCCCATCGAGACTTTCTGTCACCAGTGTGTCTGTCACTTTGTCTCTCTCCGGCCGCGGTCCTCGCGGATGTGTCAGAACCGCGGATTAAGACTCCGCACTCACTTTGTGTCCAGGACACGTCTCACACACACACCACTCTGTCTCGATCCCCAACCACCAAGGTAATACTTCAGTCTTACTTCTTACCTTGGTCCGTGCACGGAATTGCTTGGTTGGCGCGCATGTGCTCACTATACCTGGTCTGCTTCACTGAGTCTGTATTGCTTTCACCAGTCTCCGGATTCTGTGGTCAGTGCAGTGGTGGAGTCCGCCATCACCAACATGAGGCCGTTGAATTCAACGGGACGCGTCTCTCCGTCCTCAGCGGTGGTGGCCCCCTCCAGTGATGACACGATCCTGGGAAGAGCGCCCAATCTGTAATAAACAATAATAATTTTATCACAATAACAGACACTTCAGTGAAATCAATTTCTTTTATTTATTTATTTATTATTCAGTCTTGCAAGATGGGTGGCCACAATTTTTTATCCGTGACCACACTTTGTCATATGAACAGTTTCATATTTATTACCTTCATTTCTTCTACAAATTCCTCCCCTATTATTCTATTGGTGTAAGTATTTCTAATTTCCTACCTATTAGTGATTGTTATTTGGGTCATGTGAATCTCCACCTCCATTTACTTCTCTTAATCCTTGCCCCTTTTACCCCCTCCCCTTTTTTTACCTTATTCCTTTTATGGTTATGTTACCGGTCTTATGGTTTCTCAGAAATCCCCCCCCCCTTTCCCTTATGCCCATGGCCTGTTTTTTCAGAGTTCCTTTCTTTCTCTGTATCTAGCATTTTTTGTATCAGCATGTTTCAGTGTTCTTGTCCTTGAGTTTCTAAGTTTTATGTGCAATAGCCTGGAAGCTAAGGGAGGGGTGTATGGGGGAAACCTAAGTTTTGCAAGGCCAAGAAAAATAGTTTTATTTTGTACAGCATAAGAAAATGCAATATGTGAACCAATGTGTTAGTGCAAGCAAACAACATCTTATAGATTTCTAATTATATTCTATGTTCTGCATATATTTTGTAAAAACAACACATTTAAAACCCTTTATTTAATTTAGCTGTATTTATATCCGGCTTTTCACTGGGTCAAAGCGGTCAATTGGGGGATACATTTAACACAAGGGGATATGAGACACATACGCTAATACTTACAGGGAACACGGGCAATGGAGGGTTAAGTGGCTTGCCCAAGACCACACGGAGTGCCTATAGGACTAGAAATCCCAGTCCTTCCGGCCTGAGATTGCTGTCCCCAGGTGGGACTTGAACCCCCGGCCCTCCACCAGCCTCAAGTACCTTGTCCTAACCACTAGGCCACTCCTCCCTTTAAAACATTTCTAACAGAGGTCAGGGGAAGATAGAAAAATAGGGTCAGGAGAATCAGCTAGATCCAGGAAAGGCACAGGAGAACAGATGAGTTTTGAGAAGGGAGCGAAATTTAGGATATGATTCTTCCAGTCGGAGGGCGGTGGGTAGTGAGTTCCAGAGGGAGGGACCAAGGTAGAACAATGCTGATTTACGGGTGGATTGCAGATGTGCACGGGAAGGGGCTGGAAGGTGAAGGCGATTGATATGAATGGACTGGAGGCTTCGAGAAGGGACATGGAAGGAGAGCAAATTGGAAAGGTATTGGGGTCTGTGGAGGTAAATGGCTCAATGGACCAGAGTAAGGACCTTGTAAGGGATCCGGAATTGTAGTGGCAGCCAGTGAAGGTGTTGTAGAAGGGGGGTGACGTGATCGCGTGAAGAGGCATGTAGAAGCATCCGGGCAGCCGTGTTTGGAATTAACTGTAGTCAATGTAACTGATACTGAGGGATACCGGCATAAATAGAATTACAGAAATCTAATCGGGTTATGACTAATGAAAGAAGAAGGGCAGTGAGTGCCTGAGGAGATAGGAAAGGTCGAATGGCACGAATCTGTCGAAGGCAGTAAAAAGAACGCTGAGAAACAGAGGAAATGTGATCATGAAATGTGAGCGCACTATCACGGACGACACCAAGATACCTAAGTTTGGGCACTGTGAAAATAGAGACACCAGAAAGAGAAGGTGTAAGAGGCGGAGTGGGGGAACCATGGGTGAACCAAACAGCAGCCGTTTTGGAGATATTCAGAACCAGACATGCACTTGGGCATGCCTCTCCTTCCCAGGGATGGCTCAAGCAATCTGCTGCCTGAGGCGAGGGATGAGATGATGCCCCCTCCCTGTAGTGAGGGGGGGCGGGGGGCTTTTTCAATACTCCATTCAGGAACGGAACCAAACCAAAATGCCGATTAGATTATATGGAGGAAATACAAGATGTTTGCACACCAAGGAACTAAAAGAAAGAGCGAGAACCACAGCACAGTTTATAAAACTAAATTATAACTTGTTTTTATTTTGTTGTTATAAACTGCGTTATGGTTCTTGCCTTTTATTTTTGAACATATATTTTACATCCACAGAGCCCCCTCCCTCAGCAGTGGGTGCAAAGCAGAACTAGGACATTCACCCACAGCTCAATATCTTTAAAAAAAAATCTGATTCTGATCATCTAACCAACAACAACAAATATTCTCCAGTACCAGGCATATTGTGAACTAATACAAGACCCTACACCAAAGTCACTGAGAATCTATAGAGCAAATCTACCATAACATACTATATCAGCACCTACTTCCAAAATTCACAAAAGAAGCCCACCAAAACAAGCATCACTGTAAATACTGCAGTGGGCCCTGGAACATCCAAACACCTATTTGAAAAGCTGAACAATTCTGATTACTACGGTACACATCACTACATACAAACTCCATGTTAACAGAACACCTGACCTTGGTCACATATTCAGAACACAAACCCTCACCAAGTACAGAATAAGTGACCACAACCGAAAGTAAAAATAAAATCATGTAGACAAAAATTAAACTGAAATCCCAAGAAGCCAGACTGCATGAAAACCAAATTATTTTTTCTACCTTTTGTTGTCTGACCATTTTATTCTCTGATCATGCAGGTCCTGATCTGAGGCTTCTGCTTTCCTCTGTCTTCTCTTAGCTTTCTTTCTACAGTCTCTAGTCAATCTGCCATTTTTTATTTCTCCTTTTTCTTTTCTTCACTTCCTTTCATCTTTGATATTGATTTATTTTCCTTTCAGTTTTCTTCCATTTATTTCTCTCTCTGACTGCCCAGATTTCACTACTCCATACTATCCAGTTCTCGGTGTCCCTCTTTTTACCCCATCTATCTACCGCTTTTCAACCTCCACCCCAGTCCTTCCATTCCCCAGCTCTTCTTCCCTGGTCCATGGTTCCCCAGTCTTTTGCTCACTCTCTTACTCCTCCATGTCTGACATCTCTCCCCCCATCATCCAGTGTCTCTCTCTCTCTCTCTCTCTCTTTCCCTCCATCCAGTTCCTCCACTCTCTCTTTTCTTCCATGTCTGCCCTCTCCCTTCCTATCCCCACTGCAACCAGCATCTACCCCATCTCCATACCATACCATCCCCTCCCTATTACTTCCATGCCAGCATCTCTCCATCTCTTTCTCAACCTATTTACCCCATGTCCATCTTCTTCCCTCTCTTACCCCATGCCCTGCATCTCCTTCTTCCCTTATTGCCCCATATCCAACATATCCTCTCTGTCCCCCTCCCCAAGTCCAGCATGATCCCATAGTCTCCTTATAACCCCCTGGCCAACATCACCACTCCATCTCCCCTCCTTGCTTCTCCCTTTGCCCCTTTCCATGTCCAGTATCTCCCTTTATCTTCCTAGCCCCCCACCTCAATCTTGTTGCCTCCCTATTCCCCCCCCCTGCACCAGCAGCTCCCTTCTGACTCACTGTGCCCAACCACGTGTACTTCCCAATGCCCCTTCATGTTCACCCCTTGTATGTACAAGGTAGAGTCAGCCTGCGGAGCAGAATGTCTGATGGACAGGGGCTGTGCATGAAGTGATCCTAGCCCAGAGAGGCAGGGTACAATTGGCCTTGCACAGCCCCTGCCCACAGGACATGCTGCTCCCACAGACAGATTCTGATTTCTGGGCCACAATCGCTGCCCTCCCACACCCTTCTGCCTGCCAAAACAATATGTCCTGCAGGCATGAGCTGTGCAAGCCCTGACTGTGGCCCTGAGAAACAGAGCCTGCTTACAGGAGCTGACATCTGGAGGCTGCCGTCACTGTCCGTTCGCCCCCACTCAGGATGACCTGTGGAGTGCCGGCAGCTTAGTGGAGAGCCTGTCCGCGAGACACACTACTCCTGTGGGCAGAAGGCTGTGAGTAGTGATTGTGGCCTCTCACAGCCTTCTGCCCATGGGAGCAGCGTGTCCTGCAGTCAGGCTCTCCAATAAGCCACCAGCATTCTGCAGGCCATCCTGAATGGGGAGTGGGGGCAGGCAGCTAGCGACGGCACTCTCCTGATGTCGGCACTTCCCTGTTGCGCTTACCCAGCTTACTGAGTAGCACTGGCCCTAGTTCAGCATTGGTCACTTTGCTTCCCCCCCCCCACCTGTTGTCCAGCATTTGTCTTCCTGCTGCTCCCCTCTGTCCAGCATTTGTCTTCCTCCCTATATCCAGCATTTGCCTTTCTGCTCCTCTCCCCGTTGTCCAGCATTTGCCTTTCTGCTCCCCCCATCCAACATTTGTCTTCTCCCCCATCTAACATTTGTCTTACTGCTTCCCCCCTCCTGCGTGTCCAGCATTTGTCTTCCTTCTCTCCCTGTTGTCCAGCATTTGTCCCCCTGCCCCCAAGCATGAAGGCCCTGATGCGTCCCGCCCCTTCTGATGATGCTTTTCACGTCAGAGGGGATAGACCCAGAAGGGACTTAGAAGCCAACAAAGGCTTATAAACTGTGCTTCCTTATCGTCCCTCCAGTCTAGTCCTGGAAGCTTTGGGGTTGTGATCCTCTTCCAGCAGCTTGGAGACTGATCCACGTCATTCTTTGATGACACTGGTATAAGGACACAGGCACCGCCTCCTCACTCTAGTTTAGATCAGTCTCCAAGCAGCTGGAGGATGTGAGCCAGAGCTCCGGCTCACTGGAGGAACAATTAAGGACGTTTTAGTGAGGTTTAGACTAAATTTGGGGTTTAAAGGACTTTGAGATTCTTTTTCCTTTATTTTTAGAGTGTAGAGTAGGCAGTACTGTAATTGGAGCATATCACTTTAACCTTGCACTGCTAGGAGCCTCTCTCCCTCTCTTCCCCTCGCCGTATCTGAGGGCAGGCTGAGGAGGAAAGTGTAGACCCTGGGCTCAGGTCAGTCAGCCTGGTCTGAGTTGAGTTAAAAGAAGCCCTCCCCCGGCGCTACACAGAGATTTTGCCTGTTTGCGCTTGGGGGATTGGGCAGGAGGGAGCTGATTGCCTGTGAGTGTTTGGAGGGACCGGGAGAACAGCAGTCGCGGTGCCCTCTCTACTCTGAAAAGTCTCTGCATCGGGGAGCTGAAGGTAAGCTCGAGGGGAGAATCGATCTTCAGTCTTTCGATCTTCAGCCTTTCAAGTAGGGACTGAGTTGGGGCAGACTGCAGCGAGCATAGGGGAGCTGGAAAGTGATTGTGCTGGGCCGTAGAGTCAGCAGGCCTGTGCCGCTTGCGTTTTCGGCAGGAAACGCTTGTGGCGGTTTTGGGGAAACTTTGTACTGAATCTCGGCTGTGCAGCTTTGTTTTCGTTTTTTTGGAGTGCGGTGTAGGTAGGGAAGGTTCCTCTTCCTTTTCTGTTCCTTATCGTTCCTCCAGCTTAGTCCTCGACGAATGGGTAGTGTACCTCCTCCTGCAGCATGAAGACTGGACCAATCAGATTTCAGCTCCACTGGAACCATCATACCCAGCAACTCAGGAACTCCAGTGTGTCCAGTCTTCATGCAGCAGGAGGACGTTAGTCAGTCTAGCTGGGCTCACTAGTGGATCAATTTGTTGTAGTTATCTTTAGCTAACCTTTTGGTTTGATTTCAGTCCTATTAGGGCTTATTTTCTTTGCTTAGATTTTAATGCTTCTCCTTTAAATTTCTCCTTGATTGAACCGGCACTCCGTGAAGGGGGGGGGAGCCTGAGGGAGGTCCCTCTCCTGCTCAGCCTTGGCCGCAATTTTAATCTTTGCCCGGTTTATTGGGGAGCAGTGGATCTCTGCCCCAGGAACCTTCTGGGCAGAGCTCCAGCGGTGGCTGGGCTGCAGCTCCTCTCCGGAGGTTGGAGGGGGCTGCGGGGTTCGTGCCGGTAAGTGCTGACGCTGAGGGAAATCGGGGCGGCTGTTGAGCCAAGTCCTGTAATTTCCCCGGCTGCTCGGGAGCCTTTCTTCGGGGTTCTTTTTAGTGCGGGGGGGCTCCCGGTGTCTTTCTTTGCTGCGGGGCGCAGTTTCAGCCGCAGGGATCTTTTCCGCGGACGTTTTACCTTGGCGGGGGAGCATTTAAAAGCGCGCCAAAAAAAGATTGGCAGTCTGCCGCGGCCATCTTTTCTGGCCTCGTGGTGCTCTCTCCGGGGTGCTCCGCGGTAGATTCTTTGTTTTATTTTATTTAACTTATTTATTTAACTTATTTATTTAGCTTCTTTATTTCTTTTTGGCTTCTTTGATTTGGGGGTCATTTTTTGTTGGTGAGCCCTCGGGTTTTCTGGGGGGCTGATAAAAAAAAAAAAAAAAAAAAAAAAAAACGTCACAGGGCAAGAGGACATAGGCTGCCTTGGTGTCCAGGTGCAGGGGCAGTGTTTGCACCTTCATTGTACAGGCTTCCCCTGTGCGCTACTGCCCAGTTTCCTGCCTGGTTCTTCTGGGTCAGTGCGCGGTCTTCTCCCTGCTATTTTTTTGCCCGCTGCCGCCTGTCTTATCCCGGCGCTAGGGCATTCATGTCAGCAGGGGCTCTTTGCCTCATTTGTGGGTCTCGGCGGGGTGCCGACGCAGAGACCGGAGTGTGTCCACGCTGTGCTTCACTTTCTAGAAGCATGGAACAGCGGCTGGAAAGTCCTGGGTCCGTGACGGCGCCGCCTGGTGGCACTTCGGTGGACTTAGATACGCCGCTGGAGGGGCCCTCGGGGCTTTCTTCTAATGGTGCTGCGGCGACTTTGGCGCAGGCTGGTCTCGGAGGGTCCGTGCCCTTCGAGGATTTCTCGCCTGATTTTGTGCTGCTTCTACACCAGGCATTCTGTCGTCGGCGCCAGGTCATGGGAGCGGCGTCTCTTCCGCTGCAGGAGTTTTCGACCCAGTCCTCTCCAGTGGAGCCCCCGTTGTCGGAGAACAGGGCTCCTAAGCACCCGCGAATGCACGACCCTAGTTCTGCGGATACGGTGTGGCCTGAAGGAGGTGATAACGACTTTGAGCCGGAGGTTGATGCTGACGACTTGGAGGAAGGCGAGTTTACGGAGCCGGAAGATCACGCGAAGATTATTCGGGTGTGCTGACGTGAAGAGCTTCCCGCTCTTGTTTCGGAGGCGCTCCAGACGTTCGGGCTGACCCCGACTGCCAAGGTGGAGGAAGCAGACGGGGCAGACCCCATTATTCAGGCAGTTCGGCAGTCTAATGTGGTTTTCCCCTTTCACAAGGTTATTGAACAGATGATCCAGGACGAGTGGGACACTCCTGAAGCTGGTCTCAAGGGCGTCAAAATCATGCGTCGTCTTTATCCTTTATCGGAAACAGATCAGGAGCGTTTTCGGTCTCCCAGGGTCGACGCAGCCGTGTCCGCGGTGACTAAGAAGACCACCATTCCGGTAGAAGGGAGTGCAGCTCTACGGGAGCCGCAGGACCGCAAAATGGACGGACTGCTAAAGCAGGCTTTTGAGGCAGACGCTCTGGCTTTGCAGGCTTCCGTTTGTGGAGCCTGGGTGGCTCGTGCTTGTTTACGCTGGGTTCAGCGGTTTCAGCACACTCCCGCCTTAGACACCGCTATGCTGACGGAGCTTCACCGCCTGGAATCCGGCACGGCGTATTTGGCGGATGTGCAATATGATCTCATCAGGGCTCTCTCCAACAGCATGGCCTCCGTGGTGGCGTCACGTAGGGCCCTTTGGTTAAAAAATTGGGCGGCCGATGGATCTTCCAAGTCACGACTTGGTAAATTGCCGTTTAAGGGTAAACTACTCTTTGGCGAGGATTTAGATAAGTTGGTCAAGGATCTGGGGGACTCCAAAGGCGGCCGCCTGCCGGAGGATAGACCCAAACGAGGCAGGTCGCTACCGGTTGCCCGGGGGCAGTTTCGAGACTTTCGTAGATTTCGGTCGCCCCGTTTTGGTGGCTTCCAGCGGGGCAGGTATAGCTCCCGAGCGTCTGGCTTTCGCGGCTTCCGGGGAGCCAGCCGAGGGTTCTCGGCGGCTGGTTCCCAGGCCCCTCGTAAGCCCCAATGAAGGGCAGCGGGTCCAGGTGGAGCTGCCGGTGATCGGAGGGCGTCTTCGACGTTTCCTCTCCACTTGGACCCACATTACTTCCGATCAGTGGGTTCTCGACATCATACGGGACGGGTATGTTCTCGATTTGGCCCGTCCCGTGCTCGATTCCTTTGTGGCGTCTCCCTGCCGGGGGGTGCGACAGACTCTTCAGGTCTGCCAAACGCTCGATCGTCTTCTTCAGCTGGGAGCGGTTATTCCCGTACCGCCAGCGGAATATGGCCTGGGAAGATATTCCATCTATTTCGTGGTGCCAAAGAAGGGTGGCGATCTTCGTCCCATTTTGGATCTCAAAGGAGTGAATCGTTGTCTGAGAGTTCCCCACTTTCGGATGGAAACTCTTCGGTCTGTCATGGTTGCCGTTCGCCAAGGCGAATTTCTCACGTCTCTAGACCTCACGGAGGCCTATCTCCATATCCCTATTCGAGAGGACCAGCAGAGGTACCTGCGCTTCGCGCTGCCGTGGGGTCATTTCCAGTTTCAAGCATTGCTTTTCGGTCTGGCAACCGCGCCACGCGTTTTCACCAAGATCATGGTGGTGGTGGCCGCGGCTCTTCGCAAAGACGGGGTGCTGGTTCATCCGTACCTCGACGACTGGTTGATTCGCGGGAAGTCTCGAGCAGAAAGCAACACAGCTGCTGGAATATTTGGGGGTACAGTTCGACACCTGCCGGGGGTTGGTTTCTCTTCCCGAACGCAGGATCTTGACTCTCCAGTCTCTGGTACGGAGGTTCGGCAGATCTCCAGCCCCGTCGGCCTGGCTCTACCTGCAGTTGTTGGGGACCATGGCGTCTTCCCTGGAGGTGGTGCCTTGGGCGCGTTTTCACATGCGCTCACTCCAGCGGGCCTTGCTCCGTCGCTGGTCCAACCAGTCCGATTCCCTGAGCAAACGTCTACCTTGCCCAATGGCGGTTCGGAAGGATCTACGTTGGTGGTTGAGCCCGGCCACACTTCGAGTGGGGATGCCCTTGGAGCAGCCACATTGGGTCCCGCTCTTAACGGATGCCCGCCTGACGGGCTGGGGCGCTCACTGCGAGGGCCAGTTCGTTCAGGGGCTCTGGTCTCCGGAGGAAAGTGCCTGGTCGATCAACCGATTGGAATTGAGGGCTGTTTGACTGGCGTTGCAGCGCTTCGAAACTCGGATATCGTCCCGGGCGGTTCGAGTTCTCTCCGACAATGCAGCGACCGTAGCCTACGTCAACCGGCAGGGCGGAACAGGAAGCGTTGGTCTGGAGGCGGAGACCCGGACGTTGTTCGAGTGGGTGGAACCTCGGTTGCCAGCCATCTCGGCGGCGCACATCGCCGGAAAGGACAATGTGACGGCGGACTTCCTCAGCAGAGTACAGGTGGATCCCGGAGAATGGGAACTCCATCCCAGGGTCTTCGCCCAGCTGGTTCAGCGGTGGGGCGAACCAGTCATGGACCTCATGGCCACCTTCCGCTCGGCAAAGGCGGCTCGGTTCTACAGTCGGCGGCGAGAGCCGATGTCGGAGGGTCTGGATGCTCTTCTGCAGCCGTGGCCCTCCATGGGTCTTCTCTACGTGTTTCCTCCGTGGCCCCTTCTGGGGCGTGTTCTTCAGCGCGTCGAAGCTCACAGGGGTCGGGTGCTCTTGATAGCGCCGGATTGGCCTCGTCGGCCTTGGTATGCCGATCTGATGTGGTTGGTGGACGGTCCGCCCTGGAAACTTCCCTTGTTTCCGGACCTGTTATGTCAGGGTCCCCTCCGCATGCCGCAAGTGGAGAGATTCTCTCTTACGGCCTGGCTATTGAAAGGGCTTGGTTGAGGAAACGCGTTTACTCCCGGTCGGTTGTGGCAACCTTGTTAGAAGCACGCAAGCGATCTACTTCACTGGCCTATGTTCGGGTTTGGCGTATTTTTGAGGATTGGTGCTCTAGGAACCATATACGAGCGGCTACGGCCTCTCTTCCGGTGATACTGGATTTTTTGCAGAACGGTTTTACTAAAGGTCTGGCCGCCAGTTCTTTGCGTGTTCAATTGGCGGCGCTGTCATGTTATCGTGGCAAAGTGCAGGGAGTGTCTTTAGGGGCTCATCCTGATGTCGTTCGTTTTTTACGAGCTGTTTCTCGGTTATGTCCAGCCCGTAGAGTCTCGGTACCTCCGTGGGATCTTAATTTGGTGCTGCGAGCTCTCAGTGCAGCTCCTTTTGAGCCGCTTTCTACTAGTTCTGTGAAGGATTTGACTCTTAAGACAGTATTTCTGGTCGCGATTTGCTCGGCCCGCCGTATTTCCGAGCTTCAGGCTCTTTCTTGCCGGGAGCCTTTTCTCTCTTTCTCGGATCACAAAGTGGTTCTTCGACCTGTGCCTTCCTTCTTGCCTAAGGTGACTTCTCCCTTTCACCTGAACCAGGTTGTTTCCCTTCCGGTTTTCTCGGATGCCGAAGGGCCTGCTTCGGATCGCGGATTCAGTCGTTTGGACCTCAAGAGGGTTTTGCGACGCTATCTCAAGGTCACCAGTGATTTTCGTAAATCGGACCGTTTGTTTGTGCTTTTTGGCGGTACTCGCAAAGGGGAGGCGGCGGCAAAGGCTTCCATTGCTCGCTGGATTAAAGAAGCGATTGGTGCAGCTTACATTTTGCACGGTCGGGCTCCGCCGGCTGGGTTGCGTGCTCATTCCACGAGAGCGCAGGCAGCGTCCTGGGCGGAATTCAGTTTGGTTTCGCCGGTGGATATTTGTAGGGCGGCCACCTGGTCGTCGTTACACACTTTCAGTAAACATTATCGCCTTGATGTCCTGGCGGCGAGCGATGCCGGTTTTGGTTCCGCGGTTCTGCGTGCCGGCTGGCAAAATCCCTCCCGTTAGGCTGCTTTGATACATCCCATTCGTCGAGGACTAAGCTGGAGGAACGATAAGGAAATAGTAATTACACTTACCTGGTAATTGTAGTTCCTTGAGAGACGACAGCTTAGTCCTCCTGCCTCTCCCTGTGTTTTGTTTTTCTTTAGCACGGCACGCCTTGGGTTCAGAGCTCAGTATTCCCAGGTGAGTGCGTTTCCGTATGCTTTCCTGTCCTTCGTTCTGAGGTTCTTTTCACTTCTTTTTTTCTTCCTATCCGTTTCTGCTGTGGCAGGAGTGGGACTTTCCGTCCCTCTTCGTAGAGGATGTGGCTACTAATAATGACAAAAAAAAAAAAAAAAGTTTTATGGTTCTTAAAGGAAACATTGATGTGAGAGCAATATTATTAAAGGTTAGCTATGTATTTGAGTTTGCTTTGTCAATAGTTCACTGGAGTTCCTGAGTTGCTGGGTATGATGGTTCCAGTGGAGCTGAAATCTGATTGGTCCAGTCTTCATGCTGCAGGAGGAGGTACACTACCCATTCGTCGAGGACTAAGCTGTCGTCTCTCAAGGAACTACAATTACCAGGTAAGTGTAATTACTATTTGGTTAGCTTTAAAAAAACCCAAAAAACAAAACGGCTCGAGTTGGAAGGGCTGCTGCGGCAGCAACCATTGGGGGGCCTCTCCTTTGAAGGGTATTGGCCTTTGGGGGGGTACCTTGAGAGCATTAGGCCTCAGGAGGTGAACTTCAAATTCATTATGCCTGCAAAAGTTTTGTGCTTGCTTTGCGGGGTTAGAAGGTCTGCCGTTTCAGAGAGCGGTGTTTGTAAAGCTGTAGCCAGGGCTCGCTGACAGAGCATGAACAATTAGATATGGCAGTGCAGCGGGACGTAGCTCCTGAGGGCGCTGGGTTGCCAGTAGTGGAGCAAGTGGAACCGGTGCCGGGACCGTCCACTGGTCCGGAGGGGCCAGTTACTCCAGGCGCTGGACCAGTGAATTTGGCTTCAATTTTCTCCCCTGATTTCGTGGCCCTAATTCACAGGGCATTTGGCAGCCCAAGTGGCGCAGGGACCTCCACGGCAGTAAGTCCCATAGGTGAGGGCCTGGGACAGAAGAGACTGGGAACTCCGCTGTCGCTGGCTGCTTCGGCGAGCTTGCCTAAGAGAGCAAGACTGGACTTGGACAGGCAGGGGCAGTCGGAGTGTTCGGAGGATTGGCACGCGGACGAGGGGGAGCAGGATCCGCGGTTGGACGAAGAATTAGAGGAAGGAGAGATTACTGAGCAGGAGGACCAAGCCAGAGTGGTGCGGATCTTTCGGAGGGAGGAGTTGCCCACACTCATTTCTGAGACGCTTAAGGTGCTGAATATACCTGTGGCGGAACCCGCGGAGGAAGCGACTTTAGAGGACCCGCTTTTGCAAGTTTTCCGGAAGACACAAAGCGTTTCCTGTGAATAGGGTAATAAAGGAGATGATTCAAGGTGAGTGGGATATGCCGGAGGCGGCTCTCAAAGGGTCTAGAGTGATGTCCCGGCTATATCCATTGGTGGAACAAGACAAGGAGATCTTTAAGTCACCAAGGGTGGATGCAGCTGTGTCAGTGACTAAGAAGACGATCATCCCTGTAGAGGGGAGTGCGGCTCTCAAGGATGGACAAGACAGGAAGGTGTATGCCTTGTTAAGGCAGGTCTTTGAGGTTAATGCTCTTTCCATTCAAGCGTCTGTTTGTAGGGCTTGAGTGGCCAGAGCTTGTCTGCGTTGGGCCCAGCGAGTCCAGGGGGAACCTCTTCCGGATTTGGTAGGTGAGGCGGCTCATTTGGAGTCCGGAGCGGCGTATCTGGCGGATATTCACTATGCCTTATTAGAGGGCTATCGAATAGTATGGCTTCTGTGGTAGCAGCACGGTGATACCTTTGGCTGCTCAATTGGGCAGCTGATGCTTCCTCTAAGGCCAGGTTAAGTAAGCTTCCTTTCAAGGGAAAGCTACTGTTTGGAGAGGATCTGGATAAGATAGTTAAGGATCTAGGCGAATCCAAAGGCGGGAGGCTTCCGGAGGAAAAGCAGAAACCGGGGAGATTTCCGGTAGGGTCTAGGATGCCGCAAAGGGATTTTCGGCGGTTTCGGTCGACCAGATTTCCCCAGAGTCAGAGAGGACATTTTCCCTATAGAAACCAGAGGTTTTGAGGTTTCCGAGAGGCGAGCAGAGGTTTTGCGGCCTCCTCGGCGAGGGCCAAAAATCCGCAATGCAGTCAAGCAGACCCAGGTGGACGTAGCAGTGGGAGGTCGGCTACAAGAGTTTTACACTGCCTGGGTCGAAATAACTTCCGATCAATGGGTACTAGAGGTGATTCGAGAAGGATATGCTTTAGAATTTCAGAAACCGGTAACAGATTCGTTCGTGCAGTCCCCATGCAAGGCCCGGCGCAAGCAGGATGCGGTTTGTCAGACATTGACCAGACTGCTAGATCTCAAGGCGGTGGTGCCGGTGCCTCGAGAACAATGTGGTTTAGGTCAATGCTCGATTTATTTTGTGGTTCCAAAGAAAGAGGGGACTTTGCGACTGATTTTAGATTTAAAGAGGGTGAACTGCTGTCTCCGTGTGTCGCATTTTCATATGGAGACGCTGAGATCAGTAATCATGGCAGTAAGGAAGGGAGAGTTTTTGACTTCCCTCGATCTCTCAGAGGCTTATTTACACATCCCTATTCGCCTGGAGCATCAACAGTTCCTCAGGTTCGTGGTACCGATGGGCCATTTTCAGTTTCGGGCGTTGCCCTTCGGGTTAGCGATGGCACCACGAACATTTACCAAGGTCATGGTGGTCGTGACGGCAGAGTTACGAAAGGCAGGTGTCTTGGTACACCCATATCTAGACGATTGGTTGATACGGGCAAAGTCGAAAAAGGAAAGCGAAGAGGCCACGGCCCAGGTCGTTCACTGCCTTCAAAAGTTAGGTTGGGTAGTCAATATGGCCAAGAGCAGTCTAGTTCCATCTCAGGAGCTCGAGTATCTCGGAGCGCGGTTCGATATGGCGGTAGGAAGGGTTTTCCTTCCTCGACTTCGGGCGGTGGCTTTGCGGAAGTTAGTTCGCGAGTTTCTCAGCATGTCGTGCCCAACTGCATGGCAGTATCTACAGCTCCTAAGGACAATGGCGGTGACGCTCGAATTGGTGCCTTGGGTGAGGGCGCATATGAGGCCGTTGCAAAGGGCGTTACTCAGAAGGTGGTCTCACCAAAACGATCCACTGTCACAGCGTCTTGTCTGTCCTGCGGAGGCTCGGGAGGCGTTGCGGTGGTGGCTGCTCCCGGAGTCCTTAGCGAGGGGTATGCCCTTGGAAGCACCATCCTGGTTACCGCTGACTACGGATGCCAGTCTCCTCGGTTGGGGTGCGCATTTTCAGGGCAGGTTCGCCCAGGGTCGGTGGTCGGCGCAGGAGAAAAATCGGTCGATGAACAGGTTGGAACTACGTGCAGTTTTCTTGGCGCTGGTGAAGTTTCAGCAGTATCTGCGGGGTGCAGCGATCAGTGTTTTCCGACAACGCGACCACAGTAGCGTACATCAACAAGCAGGGCAGAACCATCAGTGCTCCCTTGGAGGCTGAAGCAGATCAGTTGTTCCAGTGGGTGGAGCAGAACCTTCTGGGTCTGTCGGCGGCTCATGTGGCAGGAGTGGACAATGCGACGGACGATTTCTTGAGTCGAGTAAAGGTGGACCCTGTGGAGTGGACTCTTCATTCAGAGGTATTCGACAAGATAGTGCGTCGATGGGGAACGCTAGTAATGGATCTGATGGCGACCTTCAAGTTGGCGAAGGTCGGTCGGTTCTTCAGCAGAAGGAGAGAGAATGTCGGAAGGCCTGGATGCTCTGATACAGGAGTGGCCGATGGACAAACTGTTATACGTGTTTCCGCCCTGGGTACTGATAGCTCGCATAGTGTGGCGCATCGAGGATTGGTGATTCTGATCACTCCAGACTGGCCAAGAAGGCCGTGGTATGCAGATCTCAGAAGGAGGGTGGTAGGGCAGCCATGGCGGCTGCCAGTCCTGCAGGATCTGTTGCTGCAAGGTCCGTTGTGCATGCCTCAGGTAGCTCGGTTCTCGCTTACAGCATGGCTATTGAAAGGGCACGGTTGAGAGCTAAGGGCTATTCAGAGGCGGTGATCTCTACCTTTCTGGGAGCTCGTCGGCGTTCTACGTCGTTAGCGTATATTTGAGTATGGTGCATTTTTGAGGCTTGGTGTGTGGACAGGAACTGCGAGGCGTTACGTGCATCAATGGCACCGATTTTGGCATTCTTGCAGGATGGTTTGCAAAAAGGTTTAGCGGCCTCTTCCCTGCGGGTGCAGGTAGCGGCAATTTCCTGTTATAGAGGAAAGATCAAGGGACAGTCGCTAGGAATTCATCCAGATGTTAAGAGGTTTTTGAGAGCGGTAGGGCTCTTGAAGCCTCCACATAGGCAGATTGTGCCAAGTTGGGATTTGCAGGTCGTATTAGATGCGTTAGGAAGACGACCTTTTGAGCCTTTGGCTAAGGCGACGTTAAAGGATCTCACGCTAAAGGTGGTGTTCTTGGTGGCAATGGCATCAGCGAGGAGGATTTCGGAGTTGCAGGCTCTGTTGTGTAGGGAACCATTTTTGGCCTTTTTTGAGTCTAAGGTGGTTTTAAGGCCGGTACCTTCCTTTCTGCCGAAGGTGTTGTCGCCGTTTCACGTGAATCAGGTGGTGTCTCTGCCAGTGTTTCGTGCGGAGCCGCAGTCGGCGTCGGTGCAGCAGTTGCATCTGTTAGATGTCCGGAGAGCGTTGAAAAAGTACTTCCGAAGGGGACTTCCGGTGACATCACGGAGCTTATGGCCGCGTTCTAGCCAAGCTCCGTCCGATTCCCGACTTAGAGCTTGATTAAGTGGTACCCTGATGGAGAAAATGGAGAGCAAACAGACCCCAGCGAGTGGGATAGCTGCCCGGAAAAAGCTGGCAGGGTTTAAATCGGCGTATGTGCGCTGCAAAGAAAAGGGGCTGCGCAAGGACGAAGAGGGCGCCGACAGTGGTGACAGTGAGAGCCCGGAGGAGGAGTGTGGGGAGAGAGAGCAGCTGATGGACGGAGTGGAATTGAGAAGTTGGCTTACCGAATTTAAGAGGGAGATTCAAGGCGACATCAAGGAGATGCGAAAGGATTTAAAAGATACGCTGTATACCATACAGCAGGAACTGACTGCGGTGGGGCAGCGCGTAGAGGAGCTCAAGGACCACGTGGAGGCACAGGATCGATCGCAGCGGGAGCTGGTAGCTGAGCAGCGCCGACTGCAGGAACTGCAGGAGGATATGCAGGATAAAATGGAGGACCGAGCGCGGAGAAACAACCTGCGGATAAGGGGGATACCGGAAACAGAGAAATTTAAAGACACTGTTCAAATGGTGCAACAATTATGCCAGCATGTCCTTCGGCTGGGGAGCAGCTGAGGAGAGCACGTGGAGGCTATTGGGGTGGAGAGGGCGCACCGCAGCATGGGCCCCAGGCGGGAAAAACAAGTAAGGGATGTGATTGCTTGCTTGAGTAGTTTTCCTATTAAAGACAGAGTGCTGTCTGTGGCCAGGAGGTATGGCCGAATAGCTTGGGAAGCCTGTAAGATTGAGATATTCAACGATTTGTCTAAAGGAACCCTGGAAAAGTGGAGAAGCCTAAAGGAGGTGACTACCTACCTCAGGGGAAAGGGACTGAGATACCGCTGGTTGTTCCCCTAGGGTTGCTGATGACAGCGAATGGAGTGTCCAGAAGAGTAAAGGGAGCTGATGAGGCGTGGAAGGCGCTGCAGGAGCTGGGCTGCGAACATTTCCCGAGGACTCAGGAGAGAGAACGGGAACTGCACCCTAGAGAGGAGAGAAATAAAGGGCACCGTCTGACACAATGGCATAGAGTATCCGAGAAAGGGAAACGGCTGAAGAGACTGTCGCTGGAGTTGAACGGAATGGAGCAGCCGGGGACTTCCTGAACTGTGGGGGGAAGGGGCTGGTGGATACAAAGGTTGGTGGGGGCTGTAACGGGGGTGCATAGCACAGGGGTGGTGAGGGGGGGAACTATGTATCGGGGATGTTATTGTTGGAGTGTGGTGGGGATTGTTGTGCTTTGAGGGGTTGATTTCTGGGGGATGGTATGGGGGTTGATGTCGGGGTAGGACATGACACACATGGAAGGCACTGCTGGGGGAGGAAGGGGGGAAGGTGGGAGGGGGTGGGGGCTGGGGGGGTGAGCTTGGAGGGGACGGGGGGGCTGGGGGGTGATTGGGGGGGGGGTTGGAGGAGGCAGCCACAATGGGAGGAAAGGGGGGTGGAAGGAGCGGTGGGCTCATTTAACATAATGCTGTGGATTGGTTCGCTCAATGTGAGAGGATTGAATTTGCCATATAAGAGGTCCCAATTCTTTAGGGAAATACAGAAGAATGCTTGGGAGGTCATATTGGTGCAAGAAACACACTTAAAGGCGGGGGAGGTGGGTAGATTGCGGCATCCGGGATACCCGGAGCAATTTTTCTCGTGCTCTAAGGGAGGGGAAAAGAGGGGTGGGATAGCTATATTGTTGAAGTCTGGGACAGGGATACAGGTACGGGAGTGTTTCCGGGATGAGGAGGGGAGGGTGGTAGGGATAAAAGGGAGATGGGGAAATGAGGAAATTAACATAGTGTCGGTGTATGGACCGAATGGGGGGCAAGGGAGTTTTTGGAAAAATACTCACCGGTTGCTGGCGAAAGAAGTAGTGGGGAAGTTGCTTATGGGGGGGATTTTAATGTTACATTACAGGATGGGTTAGATAGATGTCCGAGAGGGTGGGAGGGGAGAGGACAGAACAGGAAAGGCTTAAAACGAGTGATGGAGCAGTTTAATTTGGTGGATGCGTGGAGGATGAGAAACCCTCTTAGTAAAGAGTTTACTTTTTACTCTGCACCCCACAACAGTTGGAGCAGAATTGATATGATCTTAGTAGATACGCACTGGTTGCTGGATGTGGTGGAGGGGGAGATTATTCCGATATTGTGGTCGGATCATAGTGCGGTGACAGCTGGGCTTAGAGGTAGGCGACACTTGGGGACTAAGTTCTGGCGGTTGAACGAAAGCTTGCTGAAGCGGCAGGAGGTGAGAGAGGATATTAAGAAGGCGATACTGGAGTACATGGATTTCAATGATCAGGGGCAGGTCCGAGATGTGGTACTATGGGAGGGCCTGAAGGCATATGTAAGAGGGAGGTTTATTGAATGGGGAGCCAGATTGAAAAAGGAGCGGGGGTTGAAGGAGGAGGGGCTAAGACGGAATTTGCTGGAACTCGAGCGGTCATATCGAGAATTGGGCTCGAAGAGAGCCCGATCAGAATTGGACAGGGTCAGGGGGGGAACTACAGGCTTTACAGACAGATCAGATAGCCTTTGAAATGAATCAGGTGAAACAAATCTATTATGAGTTTGGGAAAAGGGTGGGCCGGCTGCTGGCCCATAAGTTGCGGCAGCGGAAGGGGGCTTCACTGATACACCAAATAAAAAGTCAGGACGGGGTGGTTGAGGAGCAGGAGGTGAGGGAACGTTTTGTGTGGTATTTATTTTATTTATTTATTTAGCTGTATTTATATCCCGCTTTTCACCGGGTCAAAGCGGTCAATTGGGAGATACATTTAACACGAGGGGATATGACACACATACGCTAATACTTACAGGGAACATGGGCAATGGAGGGTTAAGTGGCTTGCCCAAGACCACAAGGAGTGCCTACAGGACTAGAAATCCCAGTCCCTCCGGCCTGAGATTGCTGTCCCCAGGTGGGACTTGAACCCCCGGCCCTCCGGCCTGAAGTACCTTGTCCTAACCACTAGGCCTCTCCTCCCTACCAGGATTTGTACCAGGATTTGTACAAAAGGCAAGAAGGGGTGGGGGAAACCTAATTAGTGGGTATTTAGCGGGCCTGGAGCTACCTAGCTTGGGGGAGGAAGAACGGGATATGCTGGATAAGGAAATGTCAAGGGAGGAAGTATGGAATGTGGTGAAGGGGCTGGCAGGGGGGAAGGCGCCAGGATTGGACGGGTTGCCAGGGAGTTTTTTTAAGCGGTTTTGGGGGGAGATAGGCGATCTGTTACGAGTCTTTAATGGTCTGGTGGAGGAGGGGGGGGGAGTAGGGGATCTGTTACGAGTCTTTAATGGTCTGGTGGAGGAGGGGGGGGGGGAGTAGCTACCTAGTATGCTGACGGCAGAGATCACTATTCTGTTGAAGCCGGGGAAGGACCCACTGGAATGCGGTTCTTACCGTCCCATTTCCCTACTTAATGTGGATGTAAAAATTTTGGCAAAGGTGCTAGCGGGTAGATTGGCCGCCCTGATGCCCAGGCTGGTTATGGAAGATCAGACTAGTTTCATTATGGGGCGACAGACGGCAGATAATATCAAGAGGGTGGTTGAAGTAATAGGGGTAGCTAGGGAGGGGAAGGGCGAGTGTATTGTGATGTCTATAGATGCCGAGAAGGCATTTGATAGGGTGCATTGGGAGTTTTTGTGGCAGGTGGTGGAAAAAATAGGGTGTGGGTCGAATTTTGTGAACTGGGTACGAGGGTTATATAGGAGACCCCGGGCGCGAGTGAAAGTGAATGGTAGTTACTCGGCAGACTTTGAACTAGAAAGAGGGGACGAGGCAGGGGTGTCCCTTATCGCCATTGCTTTTTGCTTTAGTGGTAGAACCACTAGCACAGTGGGTTCGGACGAATGAGAAGATCAGGGGGGTGCAGACGGGGGCGCTGGAACATAAATCTCGCTTTATGCCGACGATATTCTTTTGTATATTACTAATCCGCAAGGGGTATTGCTGTAATTATGGAGGAGTTGGAGCAGTTTGGTGGTGTTTCGGGCTTTCGGATGAATGTGGCTAAGACAGAGGTGTTAAATATTTCTGTTGCTCAGACGGGGATGCTGCTGTTGAAAAAGAGATACCCGTTTAAATGGGTTAAGAAATCACTACGCTATTTAGGTGTAGAGATCCCGGTACGTTACGAGGACTTACATCAAGTGAACTATCCCAGGGTTATGAGGGAACTTTCAAGAGATCTGGATTGCTGGGTGAATTCGGAAGTGTCATGGTTAGGCCGGATTGCGGGGGTCAAAATGAATATCCTCCCGAGGATTCTCTATCTTTTTCAGGCGCTCCCAGTAAAGGTGCCAGATGGGGCCCTGCGCGCCTTACAACGGAAAGTCTTCCAATACATTTGGAAGAGGAAACCCCCGAGGATTGCAAGAGAGGTCATGCATGCCCCAATCTGCAGGATTATTATCGTGCGGCACAGCTGCGGCATGTGATGGATTGGAGAGGGAAAGGGGGGATTAAGCAAGGGGTGGCTGTGGAGGAAACATATATACGGGGTGGAAGATTGGCAGCATGGTTATGGGCCTCACGGCAGGATAGGAAAGAGTTGGGGAGGGGCTCCCCGGGTATGAGACAGGTAGCGGAGGTGTGGGATGGAGTACGGGCACAAGAACGCATGGGAAGGGGTTTTCGCTGGCCACACCTTGGGGGGGTGTCAGGCCTTCAGACCGGGGTGGGAGGGGGGGGCGATATGAGGAATGGAGAAGTAAGGGGTTGGTGTGCTTCTTTCAATTAATGGATGGGGAGGATATTCTGAGCTTCGACGAGGCCCAGGAGGTGTATGGACTAGCTAAGAAGGACAGGTTTGTGTACTGTGGCGCTGCACCCTGTCTAGGCGGTTGCCTATAAGAGGCAGCGTGCCAACTGTTCTTGTTAAACTGACTTATTACCAGAGCAAATGCTGCTGGGACTTTGTAGTTGTGGTTAATAAGCAGTCCGAGTAGTTTTAGGCAATTCACAGGAAATTTATCAATTTTCTCTTGTATCATCAGACTTTAGCAAAGTAAATCCTCTTTAGAACATGAACAAGGTATAACAGAAACAATAATGAACTCAAGTAGCTTTCTTCAGCATATAGGAAACTAATGCTTCAAACAGTGTTAAGCAAAACACATTTGTAATCCATTCCTTTTGCTTTCAGGATTCAAAAACCTCAGAGCATTTATCACAGTTCTGAATTTTCTCTTTAGCTAGCAATTCAGCTTTTCCTCTTATGAAACATAAGCTGTTGAGCAATCCATTGGAGACTCTGTATCCTGCTCCAATCCAGTTAACTCTGTCTCCATGTCTTCAGTTACACACTGAAACAGCTCTGGGTCTTTTTCTGCACAATCAGGTTTCAATCGTTGCATTAATTTAAACATTTCATCCCAGGGATTCCCTTTTCTCCCTTCAGGCTTCCTATATGAGCTGCACGGCTTTGTATTTCTGGGCAAGACACTCACATGTTTCTGCTGTCTTCCCTGGCTTCTAGGAACAGACTTTCTCTCAGGCTTTCTAGAAGGATAAATCTCTCCTTCTGAATTCTCAGCAGCCTCACTGCTATCTGAGCTTTATTCTACAGTTCTCCCAGAGTTTGGGTTCCTACCTTCACAAGGGCTTGCAAATTCTGTACAGCTGTCTCTGGCAGAAGAGCTGCTGTTAGAATCCCTTCTGTGCGAAGCTCAGACTTTCTCTGCCATTCTCCAGAGCCTCTGGTCAGACTCCTCAGTCTTTCTCTCCTAGACTGTCCAATCTGCCATGACTCTCTTGGCTTTGGCTTCTTGTCTCTCTGCCGTGACTCCCGTGTCTGCCTTGTCCAAGACTCCCGTCTTGACTCTGCTCCTTCTGTTCCTCTCTCTCCTTCTCTCTCTGCTTCTCGCTCTAACTGCCTTTGATTCTGAGAGCTTAAATGTTTGAGTGTGAGACCCGTTTCCTTGCCCCTTCCCCCCAGGTGTTTCTCATTTGCACTCTGTGTTGCCATGGAGGCAGGGTGTGGTCTGTACTCAGCACTCTCAATCATGTGG